>JAKXYG010000912.1:517500-1117500 GCA_025895645.1 Cardicola forsteri | reverse complement strand
GTTGTGCCCGAACTGGTCCGAAGCAGCCGTTGTCGCTATTATTCGTCCCGTTATTGAGGCGCTGGTCCATATGCATGCCCAAGGAGTTGTTCATTATGATATTCACGTAAATTATTATTATTATTACTATTATTATTGTTATTATTATTACTAATATTAATAATAATATCATGTTAATACTATTATTAATAATAATATTATTTTATTACTATTAATATTATAATAATTATTATTATTAAAATTATTATTTTTGTTGCAAAACACTTTAGCTTCAAAATAGGTGTGGGACAACAAGATAACAGTAACAGTTAATTGTCTTTGTCTAATCGAAGATTGAATTTCCTTTTGGCTTTCATGCAACCGTGTCATTTGAGTTATGCTATCACTTCTTGCCATTGTTTACCAGAATGGCGTTTTGTTTTTGTTCCTGTAGCAATTAAGATTTTTTACAGAGGCCAGGTTATAAACCTTGATCTCAAATCCTCCTTTATAATCCAGGTTTGGGACTGACTAGATAGGATAGGATAGATAGTTATACTATTTGAAAATAATAACAATTACATTTACTGAAATAGCACAATAATTTGGCACTTAATTTTAACATGAATTGAAATAATGTAAATTTTACTAATAAAAAGTATTCAAAGTTACTAGTTGGCATTTTTGCAAGTGTAAACCCACATTTTTATTTGTACTGGTCACAAATGTGGTTAATCAAGCACGAGAGCTAGTCTGATTTTTTTTTTTAAAACTAAGTAATTTTAAAAAATTAACAAGAAAATACCATTTTAGTAAATTGTGGAAAAAAGTGAAGTGAAATGACTGCCATAACGGGGATAAACTCAATTTCTGTTACATATAATCTTTAATACTAAAATTTCAATTTTATGAAGACTCAAAAGGTTTTGTAATAATAATAATAATAATAACAATAATAATAATAATAATAATAATAATAATAATAATAATAATAATAATAATAATAATAATAATAATAATAATAATAATAATAATAATAATAATAATAATAATAATAATAATAATAATAATAATAATAATAATAATAATAATAATAATAATAATAATAATAATAATAATAATAATAATAATAATGATAATAATAATTTAACTAAAGTTTTCATTTTTGCTTATTTATTTCAATATAGCCTGGAAATTTGTTGTTTTTTGACAAACCCATGAGTGTTGAACCGAATTCATTTAACAAATATTTCCTCCAAGCCTTAGCTCCGCTCGTATCCGACACATTTGGATCTTCAGACCGACACAAATTGAACATTTTTAGCAGTTTGATCAAACTGATTGGATTTTCTACAGCACATCCATTTTTAAATTTAGATTCGGGCCAATGTGTTGCTATCACACTTCCTTCTCGATATAGACCGGAATTTGTAGCTCCCGAAGTCCTTGAAACGCTCGGACAAATTCGAAAAGAAGGCACGTTGACTGAAGATTGCGTACTGAGCTCGAGTGTTGATATGTGGCATTTGGGCATATTAACATATATATTGTAAGATTTTATCACACCTATTTGCTTTTTATTATTATTTTCGTTTATATGAAAATACGTAAATTTATAAAAAAAAATATTCGCAAAAGTATATTTCATTAAGAGTTAAAGTATACAGCTAGAGATTTTTATTAATTTATTATCATTTTACTTTCTATTTAGTTTGCATTGTTTAAATATGTTTCGGAAAAAACATTTTTAGGAAAACAAAAAGGGTTGATATTGGAATTAATATATACCGATTACATGTATATATATATATATATATATATATATATATATATATATATATATATATATATAATATATATATATATCAGCCCTATATTTCAATATAAGCCCTTTTTGCTTTCCTAAAAATGTTTTTTCCGAAACATAATTATATAATAAATTACTAAAACAATTTTACATTTTGAATATATAACTGTAAAATTCCAACGTTGAGTAATGTTTAAATTCCTCTTCGTGTAGTCGCAATTCATTAATTCGTTTCCTTTGATTTACTCAATTGTTCAAATATGCATTTAGAAAATTTTGTTTGAACAAGTTGAATTGTTGTTTTTATGTACAACTCATAATAGTTGTATATGTAATTTGCATTAAATGAACATTTTCTTGTTTTAAAATATGATTAGACTTGTTGGATGGCCTCCATTTGTCGATTACGATACGAAACACGTTCTAACTGACCAACTGCTAGAAGCTGCTGTTCGATTTGATATACCCGAATTTGAACATATCTCAAACGAAGCCAAAGATTTTCTATCAAAATTGATTCAAAAAAATCCTAAGTACGTTTGAATTGGAATTTAAACTAAATGCAATTTAGTTTTTGAATAATCATTTTTTAAAAAGAAGTAGGCGTGCTTTTCAAAACCTTAAAAAATAGTTTATCATTTATGATTTAATTGCAATTTTAAACAGTAGCATAGTCACAAATAATGAGTCTGTGATTACTCAAACAGTTTCGCAAAATTCAATAAATCAACAATTAAATTGTATGATTACGTTTTGTTCAATCTTTTGATTTTTTTCACAGTGTGTTACAATTTACATTTTTGTTACAGACAACGACCAACTGCCTTAGAGTGTCTCAGTCAACCGTGGATACAACATTCGAGTGGATTGGAACACAAAGTGGAATATCGTTTAAACAAACTGGAGAAGTATAAAGAATATTATGAACAAACAGTACGCTTATCTTGTGTTTTTTATTGTTTTTGTTATTATTATTATTGCGTTAATAATTATTCATGAATAAGTAAATTGCCTTAGTGAATCTACTTTAAGTACTTCATATATACATAAAATAATTATTTATTTATTTATTTATGCTTGCTATTTTAAATGTTTTACAGAAAACGTTTTCAGCAGTAGACATTTTAGCGAAGCCAAACGTGGGTCGACCTTTAGCGCCGGTGGTGTGATTCGAACCCATGCCCACCCAGGTTCAAATCAAGATAGACCACACAGATTAACTGTGTACAATGTTGCTTTTATTTATGAAAAATGTAATAAGTTTTAATATTTAAGTTGTCTAAAGTTTAGTTTAACATGTACATTTTATATTTTGTACTATATACTAAATTTTGATTGTTAAGTGTATATACGGATTAGAAATGATTTAATCTAGCCAGTCCCAAGTCTAGATAAAGGAGAAGGGTTTGAGCGCAAGGTTAGCAACTTGGCCTTTGTAAAAAATTTATATTGCTACGGAAACAATCAAGAGGACGCCATTCCGGCAAACAAAAGCAAAATAGTAATCGCACGTATCTGGATGACAAAGTTACACAAATGACAGGGTTGAGTGAAAGCTCAATCTTCGATTTGCAGAATCTTCAATGCCAACGAGATTTTGTTATTGTTGTTGTTGTTATTATTTTGCTGTAATTGTTGTCTTATTGCCCCATGCTTATTTTTAAAGCAAAAGGATTTTGCATAATATATACAATATATACGGATGTACAATATACGCAGATTATTAAGCTGTACAAACTTAAATAATTTCAGAATTCATACAAAGCCGTTATTGTTGTTTTAAATAAGAATGACGTCAAGATTAATTAAAATTATAAAAAGTAATAATCGTAATTTTAACTTATGATTATGCCTTATTGAAACAAGAAACAATTAGGCGGACGTTGATTAAAAATGTAGATTAGTGAAATTATAAATATTTGATACAATTTATTACTAACGGATACTTGTTGTCGTAAGAAATGGCTACATAAAGTACAAAACCTGATTAATTGTACATTTTGAAAGCCATGACTAGAATTATTTTCCAGTGTTGTAATTATATTTTACCAGTTAAAACGGAATTTTTAATTTGCTACTTGTTTACAGTACTTCATACAATTGACTATTTTAATTGGTTATGCCCTTTCTTTGCTTATGTACTTTTAACTGCTGCTATTACTTGTCTGTGAACAGGGCAATATAGCAGCATTACCTGTTACTAAAATGAAACATGTAGTAACATAAATTAAACAAACACAAGCTTCTAATTAACTGTTTTGCAATTTCTAAAACATTCTGAATTAAATGTTTATAATTACAGTTGTATGGTATTTGCAAACGTTGCAATTTGAGTAGACACTTGTCACGTCGTAGGATTTCATTCTGACAGTGGCTTTTATAGATTTGAACGAATTAATTTAGACTTTAAAATAGACAAAATAATATCTTACACTGAATATATCTCCACTATAGCACTACAATAAAATTTAATTATTATTGTTATATTTTTTAGAGTTTTAGAAATTTAATTATAATGTATTACTAAGAATAGGTGCTTGAATAGTTTAATAAACGCCATATAATGTAGTCACAAATGTTGCTAAATATTTCACAAGCTAATAATTAAACGTTTACAAATGTTACGGTATTCAAATAAAACAATTCATACACCAGACTACAATATGTAGTGGAATTGATGTTACCAATTTGTTATGTTATTATTTCTCACGTTGCAAAACACTTTTTTTAATTAGAAACCAGTCCAAGTTATGATTGATCAAACCGAATTCAATAGTAATAATTCAAAGTCCGAACTTGCTCTCCTATCAATTCATTCCCGTTTGAATGACGATTGTGCAAGCGCTTTTTCTTCAAGATGTTCATCGGTGACATGTTTTCAAGAACTTGAGTAGGTTTCAATATAATTTGTAAATTATTGATGCTTTCATATGTATTTCCTACGTATTGCTTGAATGTTTTATAAAAAGATGTTTTTTCAATAAATGAATATTTTAGTACAACCAAACAAAAGTACTCATTTAAATTGCATAGTGTTGAACACCTATCTATAAGGATAAAAGTGCAAAGATTTTGATGTGTGCCATCCAAACTGCAAATAAACAAAATACTTTAATTTTGAAGGTCTGCTTTTATTAAGACTAAAAACATACATAGTAAATACTAAATTACTGTCGAGTACTTTTTAATATGTATTTATAACTATTATATTATTTGATCAGGCTGAATATAGTAAAGAATAGCCGCCAAGGTAACGAAATAGTTTATATTTGTAATTTAAGCTATAATTTATTAAACAAATAACAAAATGCTATGGTTTCTTAAATTACGTTATTATAAATGAACTGATATCACAAAATAATATGTAATTAGAACAATTAAAAAATGTATAAAAACATCTAAATATAATTTTTGCACTAGGATATGACAACCATTATGAGTCCTACTACTGGTTTTAAAGGTGAGCTGCTAGAACATGTTCCTTGTGGTTTAGCGGTACAGCGTTCGACTTGGACCTGGTGGACATGGGTTTGAATCCTACCACCGGCACCAAATGCGGGCCCACGTTTGGCTTTACTAAAATATCCACTTTTGAAAGATGCATCCCGTAAAGCATTCAAAGTAGTAAAAATAAAATTTTAATTTTAAAAATTAAATAAGCTTAAAAGCAAAGTGTTCATAGAAATGACTTTATTGCAGTTTTTCAATATTTACACAACTACTTCACTTTTTCAAATTATACTACAATATTGTAATTCTAATTCTACTTGTTTTAGGTCAACAAATAAAGAAGAATTGACAGATAATGTAATCAAAACACAATCAATCGATAGAAGGAATACATTGACAGAAACAACCGTATTAAATGCCACTGCGGATGAGTTTGAACACATGGAAGTGTCGAAGTCGGATCATTTGAATAAAGGTAGTTTGCAATTTAATGACGTTTTGAATCAATTAAATTTTATGCTTCTTTTGTAATATTTTAACGTTTACATTTTTATAGTTATTATTATTATTATTATTATTATTTTATTATTATTATTAATAGTGTTATTATTAATACATAAATTTTAAATAATGTGTAATGGAGATTTTGTTTATCACTATTATTATTATTATTATTATTATTATTATTATTATTATTATTATTATTATTATTATTATTAAGCTTTAATATCTCACTAGAGATACATTCAGCGTGAAATACATTTTCACTATCACTATAAAAAAATAACAACAAAAATTTAAAAAAGTAGTGTTAATTACTTTGTATTATAAATTTTTTGTTTAGATAAACAAAGCATAATTACATTTACTAGTGATAAATTCGTTTTAAATATGTATCTTTTAACAATTTATTTTATAAAAAACAGTGTGCATATTTAGACTATTAAACTAACCCTTTTAATTATCATGTTTAATCACCGAAACGTTTCTTCTAAAAAGCTGCTTTGTTTATGCATTTGTAGGAATTAAAATTAGATAATGTCAATCTGATAACTAAAAAGATGTTTTTTTCAAATTACAAATTTGTAACTAAATTTATTTTTAACAAATATAAAGGCATTTTGATTTTGTAACGGTAGTAGTGTTATCAAAACAAAGTATGTAAATGGTTTTCGCATATTTTTACATTTTGTGTTATTGACGTTATCAGGTTTGCCTCCCTTGTTTGCAAGTCCACTGATCAATGCCTACTTTAGCGTTCAAACAAGAGATGCTCGTTTCAGCTGTCAATTAGCCAGTCTACCTCTAATACCCAATACTGTGGAAAACTTCGATGAGGCCATCGAAAGTGTTTTCCAAACCAAATCGCATCAACACAATCCATTGCACCAATCGTCCGTAGCAGCGGCCTGGTATCTGGACGGTTGTTTGTTGTCTGCTGGCCCAGGAATAAGTTTGGGCGCCAGTCATGGTGGTTGGTTGTGGTTGTATTTAAACGACTTAAATCCCGAACAACACAATGCCGTTGTTGAATGCATCGTACGCAATCGGGATGGAAAAGCCAGTACAAAAGCACGACTATTACTTGTGGGTAAGTGCTGATAGAACATTCCGTACATCAGATGTAATGTATGCAAACACCTTTTAATTATACAAATATTAACTATTATAAAAAACATTTCTGAGATACGTTTTATTACATTTAGATTTACATTATATTATCCTTTTACACATTTAGCAGTATTAGCTACAAAATCGCAACCGTTATATAAAATCATGATAGGTAATTCAGATTTTAGATAATATTATAATTATAAATTTACAATTATTGGGACTCTAGTTATTACAAAGTATAAATTTTATTCATTTTTATTTTTAGATAGATTTAATAAGTTAATAAAATACAATGTTAAATATAATAAATCATAAAACATATATTTTATAATCTATAATGCACAAAATTATTTGGCAATTACAATATTTTACTACAATCATAACTATAAACAAAGCGACCTTTATTGTTAATAATACTGTATAGTTAGCAAATTATAAATATTTTAATCTATAATATAATATTGTACATTGATATTAAACGGCGTTCAATTATGTGTTTTATTTACAGAAATTATTATTATTATTATTATTATTATTATTATTATTATTATTATTATTATTATTATTATTATTATTATTATTATTTATTATTATTATTATTATTATTATTATTATTATTATTATTATTATTATTTTGTCTTGAAATAGTTTATTTAACAATTATTTATTTATTATTGTATTTTACCAGTTTATTTAAAATTTAAAACAACAATAAAATATATTAATCTACATACGTCATGAAAACAATTGTATCACCCGATGAATTTGGATATACATTGTTTTATTGGATAGCGATGTTTATATTTCAACTTTCTTTCGTTAATTTGTTTTGACATTTTTACTTATCCAAAATACAAATTACAAATGTTTCAATTGAATTGATGTACAAAACCACATTAATCAATATTATAGGTATTTAAATTCAACAATTTAGTTATATACATTGATTTATTGTATGGTCTTTACAAGTCTTTCTAGTATTACTTACAAGTAATTCAAGTTAAAACTAAACATTTTATACAAAATAAAAAACACGTAAACTTGTTTGATGCATATAATTTTTCAATTTTAAATATACGTAAAAATAAGCATTCTAAAAAAATTAACTAAATTTTGCACAAGGGTTTTTCAATTTTGTATATTGCAATTACTTGACAGGATACTTTTCACAATTTTTATCTAAATATTTTTAAAAAAAATTAATTTTGGTACTTCAAATGTTTTACGGGAATCATTTTTCAGCAGTAGACATCTTGGTAAATCCGAACGTGGGCCCGCATTTAGTGCCGGTGGTGAGGATTGTACATTATGTTTGTAATTATGTAGGCGTATTATTGATGGTGCCTATATAATTATTGCCATTACACAATTAATTACTGATAATGTATTTAGCAAGTATATATATATATATATATATAATATTAAATTTGTTTTATATATTATATCAAAAATTGCATTTGATTTCACTTTATTTATGATACAGATGTGCCCAAACCTCCAAGTATACCGGGATTGATTAATGTTCATCCAACCGAAGCACTCGTCAGTTGGGTATCCACAACGCAGGATTTATGCGAAGATATTATTTATCGTGTAGATTTAAAACATACAGGTAATAAAAAGTTTAAGTTGTAAATTTTTGTTTATTTATGCATTTTTTAAATATTATTTTTATTTATTTATTTTCTTCTTTAATAGTATTTTGTAAAAAAGCATTTTTAGTAAACGAAAATTATGAATAAAATTCAAGCTACCACTTACTTTATTAAGAGTCCAATAGCATAGCCATTTACTTACATTTTCTTTATTATTTTAAATGTTTAACGAGAAAACGTTTTCAGCAGTAGACATTTGAGTGATACCAAACATAGACCTGCAATTAATACCGATAGTGGGGATTGAACCCATGTCCACCCGAGTTCAAGTCGAGCGCAGTATCTTTAGACCATCCCGACACATGAGTACATTTATAACTATAAGATTAAACTATATTTTACATCTTTGTTTGTTTTTTCTAAATAAATACATAATATAGTTTTACATGGTTTGCTGTTATTATTATTATTATTATTATTATTATTATTATTATTATTATTATTATTATTATTATTATTATTATTATTATTATTATTATTACTATTATTATTATTATTAAACCTTACATAAAAGACTGTATTTTTTAAACAAACTAATTGCATTCTGAAACATTTCTACAATCTAAAATATAGCAAGAAATTTTTAAACCACAAAAACAATTAATTTTCAATATTTTCCTGTATGTTTATGCGTTTCATATTTAAATTTTTATGGTGGACACTTAGCTAAACTAAACAAGGCCCCCTTGATAAAGCCGCGCTGGTGGAACTCGACCTAAGCACGAGTTGTACCGTGGTGGTCTAGCGGGACAGCGCTCGACTCAAACCTGACTAGACATGAGTTATGTTCCCACTATTGGCATTAAATATAGGCTCACGTTTGTCCACTGCTAAAAGATGTTGTTCCCGTCAAAACATTTAAAGTAGCAAAAAATAAATATTAGCTATTCCCACTTCTCCATACTTAAACTCTGATCAAATAAGATACAAGTTTAACACCTTGTATAACTCATTTTTTAAATACTAAAAAATACTAGCTTAAAGTTTCAGTAATGTTTTATATTCACATTTATGCGACTTAACAATCAATCCTTATTTTTTTTAATCTAAATTTCTACCAACTTACTCACAATTAAAGCCATGTCATTTGCAAAAATATAAAAATTTTATTTAAATAATAATCACGTTTTTCTCATAATTTAAAATATTTTTGTTTTTAGATAAAAACAATAATCAATCGGTGATGTGGCATAGATTGGGATTTACTGTCGACTGTCGATATTTAATTTCGGATCTCAAACCGGGCGCAAGTTATCGTGTCCGAATTTCGGCTGGCAACCGCTTTGGATGGGGAAATTACAGCGTTGCTTCTTCTGTTTTTCGCACGCCCAGTGGTCAGTTTTGTCAAATGACTGTATTTAAACTAAGCGTCTTTTATGGAAGTTGTGGCACGTAATAGTAGTAGTTTTAATCCAAAACCAAAGATGGCATTTGACTTAGAACCAAACCTCAAGTGTGAAATAAACAATAATTTTTATTTGAACATTTGATTAGTTACGTTTTTATTAAATTATATTAACCAAATAATTTTAAAAATTAAATTTTATATATTTACACATGTAAATTTGTTATAAAATACGGTAGTTTGGTGCTTTTAGTCCTCTTAGTGGGGTTGTAACATTTGATAAACTAAATAAACGACAATTTGGTTGTTTTAAATACATTTGCAATTCAAAAAACAAATATTGTTTATATGTTGGTTGATTGTTTTCAACTTTTTGAGGTATGTTTTTTGTTTGTTTATATTTTTATTTTTAATTTATGTTTACTACTTTGAATGTTTTAAGAGAAACATCTTTCAGCAGTGGACATTTTAGCGAAGCCAAACGTGGGCCACCGAGGTCCAAATTCGAGCGCTGTACCTCTAGACCACCCCACCACAAAATTAAACAAAATTACTTATTTATGGTTGGCTAAAATGTTAGCATGCGCAATAGTTGATTACAATCTATTATTTTTGCGGAAGATATATTGTTTATTTACAAGAATAAAATTAGTGTTTACCATGTTTTACATTTTCCGTTTATAAAAATAGAACTTGTTTATTTTAAGTAATAAATACTTTTTAAGACTTATCTTAAAATTTATTTGTTTATTTTTAAAGATTGTTTAAACGAAACACCAATTCTTAGCCAAAACGAACGTGATTGGATAATGAATTGGCGACAGGCCTCCAATATTTATGCCCTCAGTGATCATCCCGTCGCATTGCAATACGCAATGAAACAATCTATACCAAATCCTTTATCATTAACCGAGAATACTTTGGAATCTTTACATATGCACAATGGAATGATTTCAAATATTAACGTTTTGAAAGAAATTTCTCGTCCATTTAAATTAATTCAAAAGTATGAATTTCGTTTTTTTATACCAAAATAAATATCAAAAGTTAAACAGCGCATTTAGCTTAAGTTTACATAGTCCAATAGCTTTTTAATATTTGATAATATAAACCTTAAAAAGTTACACTAAAATTGTGCTAAAGGTTTTGCCTACGATGAAATTATATTATTTTTCTTAATAATAATAATAATAATAATAATAAGTGTATTATATACAAATATACTTTTACCGAAATATTAAAATCTATTGTAACCGCAATTTTATTAATGATATTGATTCTCTTTTCAAATTGATAAAATACTGTCGTAAATTGCACTTAGTAAATTATGGAGTTTCCAATGCATATACCATATCAGTACATTTACTACTACACCTACTATATTTAATCTATAAAAATTGTAAAGTTCAAAGTTTTTAAGCAGTGTTAGACGAAAACTAAACATATTCTGTGGTTAAGTTACCAAATCCCCATAATATTTGAACCTGCTACCAATACTCAAAGTTTACCTTCAACCGTTTTAACAACAAAACGTTTATAAAAATTAAAGCACAGTTTTTTGTTTTTCACAAAAAATGTTCCATTTTTTTTCAAATACGGCAACATCAAAAAAGATATACTTAATTCGTCCCATTAACTATGGTTCTAAAATTGACAATTTGTTTATTTTTATTTGTTGACAGATCGGAATATTGCACGTCAGTCCTTGGCAAAACACATCCAATGCTTACCGACATTGCAGATTGCTCAAATATGGAACATTTCAATTTGAGTTATCCAGTTTTAATGTTGACCAAAAAGGTTGATCTTTCTTCTTCCAAATGCAAAAAATTACGTCGCCAAGCTCTACTCCTCACAGCTTTGAATGCAGCCAGTGGTGGCTGTTCCATCGCAGCCATTGACGATTGCCTGATGAATAACAACAATTCTTACTTGTTTGCAACTCATCGAAGACTTTTGCCAATTGGCTATTCGCTAGGTTTGTTAACATCTAACTCCAATATAGGAATGAGTACAATGCAATGGATTCCTGGAGGCCGCCTTATTGACGTGTTGTGCAGTCGTGTTGAATATTCCGAATTGTCTGTTATGTTGTGGACTCAGCAGCTGTTGATGGCCTTGAGATGGCTGTATTATGCCTTTGGTAATCAACCACATGCAAATGTTTCGCCGAAATGCATTCTTGTTGCAAGACGAACATCCACACTGCCAGATATTGTACTCGCCGGATTGGGGGGAAACAACCTTGATGCAAATAATGCAACAAACAATTGTTTTGCAGGTTGGTTTTTTGTGGCAATGCCGACATTGTAAGGTTTTATGCTGAACGTATTTTGGCAAGTAGACATTTTAACACAGCCAAACGTAAAGAACCATATTTAGTGTCGATGATGAAATCCAAGACCTATACAGAAATGATACAAGTCGACCACTCCGATACATTTAGGTGTTAGAAAGAAAACTAAATTATGGATTTTTTCATGTATACATTAGTTTTCATAACTTGTTAATACTATGAATTTATTATTATTATTATTATTATTATTATTATTATTATTATTATTATTATTATTATTATTATTATTATTATTACTTTTATTATTATTATAAAAGTACATTTTAAATTATTAAATACTAAACCTTACATTTATTTTTTATGTTTATTACTTTAAATGTTTTACGAGAAACATCTTTCAGCAGTGGACATTTAGCGAAGCCAAACGTAGGTCCGCGTTTTAGTGCCAGTTGTGGGATTCGATCTTATGCTCACTGAGGGCCTAATTCGAGCGCTGTACCGCTAGATCACCTCGGCAACTTATTAATACTTTGAATTTATGATTATAATTATTGTCATTTGTAGAAGTAATCGTAGTTTTGTTATTATTACCATGTTACATACTTCAATAAAATCACATTAAAATTTGTCATATACGTAAATAATCGCTCACATGATTGCCATAAAGACATTTAATGAATAAAATGTGAGAAGTGTTTTAAATAACGTAACAATGCTAGAGTCCTACAATTATACATATACACCGTATCAACTAAAACAATAATTAGCTTTACTCGATTTTAATCTAGTCAAAATATCAATTTAGAAAGTCCTGATAAAGAATCCTGTTATTCAATTGATGGTATGATTAAACTGAAGAAAATTTTAAGTAATTAATTTCTTACTAGTTGTTGCAACCGATTACCAAAACAATACTGGATGGGACTATATGTAGTCTGTTAAAACAAAGTAAATTCGTTATTAGTTGCATGATACGATGAACAATAGTACTAACATTATTTCTTTTTTATATTTTTACGGTATTAATATTCTTGTGGGAAACATTTTTAACAAGTGGACATTTTAGGGAAGTTAAACGAAAATGCCCGTGGTAGAATTCAAATCCATACCTACTCAGTTTTGATTCCAGCACTCTAACCACTTTTTCCACTTCAGTATAACAAATTTACATTTAGTTTTTCTATTTATTTCAATACTCTAAAGAGCATAGGACAACAAGATTATTCCATAGGATTGTACCTTACATTTTTGACTTTGTGAATTGACATTTTATTCGGATTTTGCTAAACATCTTTATCCAAAATCATGTTGAGTTCACTTCTTTGAAATGGTGTCCTTTTGTTGTTTCTTTAGTAATATTTGTTGCCCTCCTCATATCTCAACCAGACTTGGGACCGACTACAGTGGAGTTACATTTAATATAATATTAAATATTTTTTTCATTTCAGATTAGGATTATTTACAAAAAGAGCATTTATTATTATTATTATCATTATTATTATTATTATTATTATTATTATTATTATTATCATTATTATTATTATTATTATTATTATTATTATTATTATTATTATTATTATTATTATTATTATTATTATTATTATTATTATTATTATTATTAAGCTTTAATATCTCACTAGTGATACATTCAGCGTAAAATACGTTTTTACTATCAATATAAAAAATAATAAGATCAAAAAATTTTAAAAACAAGTAGTATTACAAATAATGGGATCAAAATCAAATAGAATGTCATATATCAATTGTTGTTCTTAAGTATTGTTGTGTTGTTATATTATTTAAACCAGCTTACAAGACAAAAACCTGTGCATAATATTAATTTTGATCTATACAGTTATAATCAATTATTCTACTACTAAAAATAGTTCAGTTAGCTCTTTAAAGTACTTTTTATGAAAAGGTGAACATTTAGTACAACCTTCCCGTTGATAATAACATTCAACCGTGTCATCTTATTAAAAAGTATTGTGAAAAATAAATATACAATTCTAAATGTAATTTTTACATTTTTTTCACATTAAAAATTTGTATTACAACTTTACAACTTTTTTTAAACTATTGTTTTTATTTAGCACCTGAACTATCAAATAGTGAATCCGTCACGGTAGCATCAGATTTGTGGAGTTTGGGAGCTGTCATATACTTATTGTAAGTTTGTTATTAATTATTTATTTTTTAACGTTTAGTATCCGTAATCAAATATTTATATTATAAACTTTAAATAAATAGACTTTTCCGTATTTGACACTTTAAAAACTACTAATTTGTACAACTACTGGAGGTATAAGAATAAGGGATGCCAATGATTTTGAAGATTTGAATAATGCTTATAAAGTTTCAAATTCCAATAATGGTAACATTGGTAACTGTTTGTCCTTCATGTGGTTCATCCTGCACTGGGCTCCCACAAGCATCTAGACTAATAACAGTAAGGACGTAGTGCACAGCGACATAAGTGAAATTTTACTGGACTCTCGATTAGTGAATGGATTCTAGCTTATACCCAAGATGCTTAAAGAGTACTTCAAGGTATCCATTTGCCATATGTAACTGGTTTGGCTTGTGAATCTGTCAACCGGCGTCAACAACCAATTCCCTCGAACATCGCCTCGTCAATTTCTGTGAAAACCGGCGTGGTTGCAAAGAAGCCAAGAAAGTTCACTTATTCTTGCAAGTTCAATTCGCATCCAACAACCTCTCCGCATAGAAATTCGGAATGCTATACGAACTTGGAACTTTTAATTGACATGATTGTTTAAAAAATAAATAACTTTTATAGCCGATAGACGTTATATCTGCTGTCTGTTTTTGTTAAAGCAAACTTGCTAAAAAGATATATTTGTAAGTTACTGGTATGTCATAATATACCTTTAGTGTGTGACAATCAGTTCACACTACTACGCTCACAGTTTATCCTCTGCATTATTTTGAATCTCGATAAAATTTCTGACATGTCCAGTGTCACCATCATCTCAACTTCGAGTACCACCACTGACACTAGATGCAAGCTCCTTTTTAGTTTTGCTTAATTTCCACTTACTTACATAAAATGTGAGCGCTATTCACTTTCCAAATTATTTGTGCTTTATTTCTAACTGCAATCAACAATGTTTTCAAATGTTTATTTATTGGTTGTATCACAATGATAAATTTAACTGTACTGTTTTGTCATTTTGCCCAATAACAAGATTGACTGGTGATGTGCCACAAAATTCAATAACGGACAAAAATAATCCAACCGAAGGCAATTCATCTATAAGTCTAAAGAAACTTGGACGTTTTTCAAAACCAGCCAAAAAACTCGTATACAATTGTTTAAATCATTTGCCCAAGTAAGATTCTTATTTTTTTTGGCATTTGAAAATCAATTTACTCGACTAACATAGACAACCCCACAATTGACTTCATATAAATCATTAATACTATGGTTAAATAGCTAAACTCTGTTCAATAACAGACACGAATTCAGGTTAATACGTCAACTATACATTAAATGTCAATATACAGTGATTTAAATGTGACCGAAGTAGTTACCCATATTTTTGTTTCTAAAAAGGCGTCAGGCACAATTTTAGCGGGAAAAGAAATTTACACACCTGTCAAAAAATTGATATTGCTAAAGAAACAACAAGAGGACACCACATCATTAAACTACAACAAAGAAGTGAAAACATAATGATTCCAGTGACGAGATTTGACTAAATCCGAATAAAATTTTTAATCTTCAAAATCGACCATTTAATTTTCGATCCATGCTCTTTAGAACGAAAGAATTTTGAATGAGACTAATTAAAATAACTAATCCTAGAAGATACATTGTTAGAGGATATTTAGTGTCAGATTTGGTCCCTTTTTGTTTTGTATTTGTCCTGTTAAGAACAATTATTAATGTGAATTTTTCCAACGCTTTGTCCGATTATCGAATTTTAAAAACAGAATCTCAAACAATTCAAAACGATCTGGTAACCACTATCCAAATATAGTCTTTGATGTACTCAAACTAATAAAATCACTTCTGAGTAGGCATAAGTTTAATTCCTACCACCGGCACTAAATGCAGGTCCATGTTTGACTTGGCTAAAATATCCGCTGCCGAAATATGTTTCCCACTTAAAGTAGTAGTAAAAATAAAATAATTTTGTTTAACATAATGGATTACATACAATTGGACGACTACGTCAATTACCAAATTTATACAACTATCGTCGCCGACAAATTAAACGCTGCCTGATGTTGTATTTATTGTGTAGAAAACGGGGAAACGTCGATTTCTGGCTCAAATCGCACTGGTTCAACTTGAATGCCGATCACGTAACTGCACTGTCAGCCACCATCATTCCGTCAATTCAACTCGAAAGCTATCGTAAGCAGCTGGGTGTCAATCAGATGTCGGTCGACACCTCTTTGGGCACAAATCTCGAATTTATATAAAAAAAACAATTTTGGCGCCAATATACATTTTATTTTCGATTTTTCTCTTTTGCAAAGTGTATTTTTTAACAACAAAAAACATTTTCAGTTTTATTTCGTTTTCGTATATACGCAAATCAAATTACCCCCCCCCTAGCAGCCCTTACCTCCCAACGTTTGTTATTGTGTCTTGCAATGCTTTTGTACGTAATCGCTTTATATTTACACAAATGTATAATATAAATAAAAACAATGATGATGATGATAATGTAATTTAACTCATTATTTAGATATACGCAAACCTGTATACATGATTTTTAAATAAAATCCCAAAAGTGTTCGTTTTTCATGAAAATTAATTTTTGTGACAAATAGTATGAAAAAATACGTATATTTGTAAAAACAAATTATCATATACATGCAAAATACGGATAAAAACAAAATAAGCGTTTATTCATAATTAAAAAATATCCTAAAATTTTTATCCAACAAAATCACATCCTCCAATAACTGTAACTAATAAATACAAGTTAATATTCAAAAGTAGATAGTATCAGACAAATAAGGCAAATTAACCGTATTCTGTGTATCCTGTGGGTCGGAGACGTATGCAAAGTGCTTTGTATATTTGGGGCCATAAGTCATTTGACCTTCGTCCATGAAAAGAGTGCAAACAGCCACGATCTCTATAATTCGAAAAGACAATCGAAAAATTGACATTAAACATCATTTCTTTATAATTTAATAG
Organism: Cardicola forsteri; assembly: GCA_025895645.1. Classification (NCBI taxonomy): domain Eukaryota; kingdom Metazoa; phylum Platyhelminthes; class Trematoda; order Strigeidida; family Aporocotylidae; genus Cardicola; species Cardicola forsteri. The sequence goes on along the minus strand of JAKXYG010000912.1, from coordinate 1,100,175 downwards.
TTAAAGTTGTGTCGCAAATACTTTCAAATCAAAATAACCAATCAAAGTCCTCTCTTTGTTTTCTTTATCTTAAAACAGCTTAAACGTTCCATTTGTAGGTGTTTCATATTCTCAACAAATGTACTAAACTGGTAACGTTTTTCATGCAAGAAATAGCATTCTTGTAACGGTATTAGTATTTGTGATAATTTACAAAATCTCTAAATTTATTGTTAAGTGCCTATCTAAGCCAAATTGTATGCTTTAAAAGATCTATTCCATATTCTGGCTGCATACTAGCACTCATCTACCAAAAAAGAAACGCGGATATACCCTTATGTATTCGGTCTACCCTCTGCCATTACATCACTTATTTTACAGTATACAACATTTCAAACAATCTAATTGCAAAAAAGAAATCCAATAAAAATAGTACTGAAAAGTACTTTATGATCAAATCATCAGTAATTGCCTAACTACGTTAACATTGATTTCATAAATTACTAACATAACTTTTTTTTAATATTTCCAATCTTATTGGATTTAACTAAGGTAGTATATAAATTAAATCTGATAATTAAAATGCGAAATAATATTTTAATAAAAAATAAGATTAAAAGTTAATCAATCATCGCCAACTGATCCCACCGTATCTGATAGTGAAAGTTGTAAAAATAACAAAATACCTGTAATATTCCAATAGCGGTAAAGTCATTTTTTCATAATCTATTAAACGCTGCCTAACTGCTTCAGGCTGATCGTCTGCACGTGTTACCAAAGGTTCGGAAGTCAAATCATCCAAACCCTAAAAATAAATATAAAATCAAACAACCATTTTTGTCACTATTTATATTTATCTATTTTGTATTTATTTCTTAATTTTTTGACAGAAAACGTGTTTCAGTACGGCAAATCCAAACGATAGTCCATATTTATCATAGATTGTAAGACGTTTATTCAGTTTTGAAGCTACCGATTTATCCACATGTTACATCGACAGAATCTATTAGAGCGTCGCACATAAGTTGTAGCTAAATAAAACTAAATATACCATCATTTAGTCCTATGCATATATATGCTTAAACCAGAATGGGAATGTGTTTAAATCCCAACACCGGCACTAAATGCAGACCCACGTTCAGCTTCTCTAAAAATCTCCACTGCTTCAAGATGTTCCTCGTAAAACATTCAAAGTAGTAAAAATGCTTAAACTACATATATATATATATATATATATATATATACTATCAAGTCCTTAAATTTAAACAGAAGATGATCTTTATTATTATTATTATTATTATTATTATTATTATTATTATTATTATTACTATTACTATTTATTTATTTTAATAAATCAAACCCAAAACCTTCAATCTGAATACGACATCCTTAGCTACTAAATCATACAACTACAGGGTAATAACATCCATTCTACCTATAAAAATTAAATATAAATGTTGTAATCAATAGTCTAACAAATCTTATTAAGCGAAAACCAGCTACATACTTTTGACCTTGCATTAACGATTAATTGTGATTACAATCCATATTTTGCATAACTAATACATAAATGGAATAAATAAAATAATATCATAAATGCATAATAAATTTCAAAAATTTAAAGTTTTATAACTGCTCACAAAAGAACTGGCTTATTAATACTATATTACAGTTACATCTTTATTATGATAAAGAAAATTAAACAATCATTAATTAAAAAATATAATTTAAATCCTTAATGCTAAATAATTATAGTTAAAATTCTTAAATAAAATCAGCTAACCCTGATTTTTGGAGGATTAAAATCTTCATTGTATATGCGTCCACTCGGTAAATGTATCATCCTGCCTTTTAATCGATTGATAATTTCATCAAAAGGAACATCAAGATGTATCACATAATTAATAGGAAATTGATCACTTAAAATTTTGGCCTGATCTAATGTTCTTGGAAAACCATCCAACATACTGTTCGAATTAAAATTCTTCATACATTCTTCTAATACCATTCGGATAACGATATCATCTGGAACGAATAATCCTTGTTGTATATATTGTCGAGCCTGTACTCCAATATCTGTCATTAATTATGTAAATTCACAGTCATTACTTGTATTGTTCAAAACATGAGATCTCAACATATCACCAGATCCAATATATCGAATTTGAAAGTCATGTCGAATTCGTTCAGAAATAGTTGCCTTTCCTGAACCAGGAGGTCCCATTATAACACATCTCAAAACATTATAAGAAATTCCAGAAAGTCTCATATTTATGTTGGCTCTTCAGATTTAATTTATTTTACAATTAGCACTTTTAAATTTCCTTTTAAACAAATTAACTTATACGGTATTAAAAATATAATCCTTATAATTTCCTTACTTCAAGATAAAAAAAACACCTCAACACTAACTGCATCTAAAAATAAATAAGAAAATATTAATTTTTTGTCCAAAAAACCTTTTCTTGTATAAAACATAATGTATTATCAAAATGTACCTTAAAAAGAATAAAACCGTGTTTCTAGATTCCTGTTATTAAAAATAAATAATCCTCTTTATAATCAAAACTATCTACATTAACATTAAATACAATAAACAGGTACCTAAAAAAATCCAAATTAAAATATTTACCAAAATTTTTAAAAATAATTTTCATCATTTACAGATAATTATAAAATTACTAACTAAATAATTAATACAATTATATCTTAATAAATCACCAAAATACATCAATTAACATTGTTTAAAAAACAGCTAATAAATTACTAATATAAATTTTAAAATACACAAACCTGGTATGTACAAGATTACACCGCTGCGAAAACCAACTTGATGACCTTGACATTCAGAAAAAAAGTTTATTAAACAATAATATTATAAATTAAAAATAAAATAACAAAAAACATTAATATTATATAAATAATATTTAAAATTATGTATTAATTTTTAAATAAATAAAACTTAATTGCAAAATTACATGTTTATATTTGTAAATTATTATTATGTAATTAAAATATTTTGTTGTATTTGCAACCGGGTAAAACTTTAACTGTTTTGCAGTTACGGCAAATTATGAAATTATATTAAAAAGTAACAGAAATAAGAACGGGATAATACACAGGGCCTCTGATCCTCAGCTCTCAGCTTATCTAAAAGTATTAATAAATCTTATAAAAACATAGATTAAGCAATTAAATAAATAAAATAACTTAAAATTAAAAAAACATTAAAAGAAAATTAAATAAAAGTAGAGTATAAGCTTATCATAACTCTCAAATAACTTCAGCGTAGAAACCGACAATGACTAGTCAATATAACTCTAGGTGTAAAATGGTGTCTAAACGGGTCAGGGTTATACGTTCATGTAGCTTATAATTATAACTACTTGCAAAGTAAGGCGCGCGTTATCCATCTTTTTGGCACTTTTTTCTTTCGAAATGTTTTTTTGCACTGTGATACTTGTTTCGTTACTTTTGTATATTTAGAATTTTTTTCTTATTTTCCATAATTGTTGACTTTCACTAACAAAACAAAAGGGTCTAAAAATATTTATTTCTTAAAATAATCAAAATAAAACAATCATTTTATTTACATTTTCTCGGTTAAATACAAATCAGATATATAACGCAAAGCTCCTATTATCTGAGAACTTCTCGATTCCATCAAAACTTCATCCGCATTATTTACATTCAATTCGGGAGTATTCAGAAGATCTATAAATAAAGTTTATAAAATAGATGGTAAACAGTAAATAAATCATACCATATATATACATACTATATATATATATATATATGCAAGAATGGTAAAAATGGTAAAAGCGGTAGGCTCGAAACTGGGTGAGTGAGTTCGAGTTCCAGTACTGTAATTAAATGTGATCACTAGTCTAGAGCTTCGCAAATGTCAACTTACTGAAAAAATAATTCCTTTAAACCATTCAAACAAAGTAGATAAATTAAAACTAAAACTTACTTTTTAATCGATTAAGTTGAGTAAGGGATGCTCGTTTTTGAGCTGCATAAATTAGTGCTTCAATAATCCGTATATTCCACAAGTAATTCAGCAAGTCATCTGCACAATCCAAACTGGGTAAACAAAGCAAACCGCCAGTCGCACTTCGAGATAGTTCAAATTTTGGAAAATCATTAGACGCATTTGGTAATTGCCAATTGGATCCAAGGTTGTACGAAGCGAGAATCAAAACGCTTTCCTCCAAATTGCTAATCATTTTCAACGCGTGTTCAACCAAACTTTCGTTTGGACCAAATTGACACAAAACAATTGCTTCGTACATCAATCCAAGTTGTTGACAACACGTGACCATGCGGAAAACTATCTATTATGCACAAGAAATAATTCACCAAAATTATGATTAAAACCAAAGTATATATATATTTAAAAACAACAACAAATTTTGATGAAAAAGCCACCTCTTTATCAATCCATTTTCACACATCATCTCGAATAAGTCTCTTCTACTGTTCACGGTTTTCGAAGGTGTACACAGATATTTGAGTCCAACAAACTTTCTTTGTTTCCAAGATAAAGTCCCGGCCAAAATAGCCTAAAGATCGTCCCGAATAACATCCATCCATGTACGTTTCTGGCCACCTTTCCTTTTCAACCAATTGGCATTTAGACAAACCAAAGTTACGGTACGTATTCAAAAACAATATTTGTTATACACAATATAGCATCGTCTACTTAATCAGTAACAGCTTAGGTAAAATTATCAACATTATTCCATATAATTCTACATTACATTTTTGACTTTGATAATCGTGCATATCGAAAAACAAAATTGTACTCTGATTTCGCTAAACCCCATTATCGGATTTATGCCTTCATTTCTTTACCGTAATTCAACAAAATAATGTCTTTGTTGTTTCTTTAGTAACATATTTTAAAGATATCAAGTTGCTAATCTTATGCTCAAACCATCTTGAAACCGTCTCATGATATTATATCATCCAAAAAAACTTTCAACATTTAAAATCGAACCTCTTTAGAACAAAAAATGTCCAAATAGGCGGTGTTCGTAAAAGAATCGGTCAGCAAAATCCCAATTTCCAAATATGTAGACAAGGCCAAACGATAGTTCAATTCAATATATTCCATTTCTGCTCGAATAAGTAACCAATCAATACGAGTTGGATGTGAGTTCAATCCGGTTTCAACTAAACGGTGCAAGACTTGCAACAACAAATCCAACTTCCACTAAAAGTTGTTCAAGAAAAAAAAACATAAACGTTCTTTTTACTAAAATGGATCAAAACCCTGGGACAAATATGATGCTTAACTCTGAATTTTTTAATCTAAATTTGAACTTTTGTTTGTACAAAACATTTGTTTGGTATCAAATTATGTAATGTAAACGTCATAATATTACTAGATCATATATTAATCTTCTACGTTAGTTACACTTGTCAAGCCATCGAAGTCAACCGTTTAATATTCCTTATAAATATAGAAAACAATGAAAAGGTGAACATGTCACCAGCAGAAATAAATAAACCCACACCCAACGCCTAACTAATAAGCAACTCAATCACAATTTGCCAAAACATTTTCATTTATTTATGTATTCCCTTGTTACTGCTTGGAGTGTTTGGACGAGAAACGAATTTTTCAGCAAGGGGATATCTAGCAAAGCCCTGGGCAAGGACCGGCCAGTAATGCAACTTGAGCCTATACCCACCCCAGTTCGAGTCGAAAGCTATACTACTCCAGACCACGTCCAACCGAACACAACTACCTCATAATCTGCAGCCAAATTGGTAGTCCACAATGCATTATCGGACAAATTCAGAACGCCCCACGAAATCAAATTCCAGTCAATATTGGCATTCAATTGACTATTCAAATTCCAGTCCAAATCATACTGATCGACTTCGTGCTGACCATCGTCAATTGTCATCGACGCATTCTGATAATTGGTGTCGTTCATCCGAACCAATTGATCGAGTGTTGACTTGTACATTTCTAGTTCGAATTTGGGCATTAAAATGTGGATAATATGGGCCATGGCGATTATAATGTAGTTGAATAAGTGCGGCGATAGTACGGTTGAGTCTCGCTGAAGTCGTTTGGGACATTTTGAATGACCAACGGGTAGATTTGAATTGGAGCTAAGTATGTGAGCGATGGAATGCAATGAAGTGAGGTTCATGCGGACGCGTTGTGAATGCAAACCTAGAACAAGGTGAAATGGTTACAAAATAACGGACAGTTAGTATGATCGGAGTTAGGAGCTGATATAAATTGGAACAAATAACCTAATGCTTCCTTATAAAGTATTTTCTAATTAGCGACTAACTTTTTAAAAATTCTGGTCTCTAAATTAAACGGTCTTGGGTATAAATAGATAGAACTAACAAACCATAATTAGGAAATGTAATTTTCGCTTGAAATGAAAAGTAGAATATTTAGTAAAATTAAAGATTCACTTTAAAAATAGGAGAATTAGCAAAATGATCAGCCTGTTAATACTCAAGGGTTTGAATAATGCTTATAAAGTCTAAATTTTAAATAGCTGTGATATTCTTACCAATCACCTCCATGTATCATATCCCTAACTAAATACACCTAATCATCTAGACTGACGAGGCAGAGACCCTCGGTATAACTGGGGTTCGACCTTGGAGAATGAGTGCAAGCAATACACTCAAGGTACTTAAAAGTTATCTTAAGGTATGCTACTATATGTAGTCGTTCATCTAAAGCAGATAACCAACAAAAAAAATAAGGCAACCTTACCAATCTTTGCAAACAGTTGTGCCTTCACAACAATGCCGTCTATCATCCAAGAAATGTCGTTAGTCTCCTACATTTATTATGCTTGTCAAAACTATCGGAATTTTTCTTTTTTTTATATTTTGAATGTTTTACGAAAAACGAATCTTTCAGTAGTGGACATTTTAGAAAAGCTAAACATGGGCCTGCACTTAGTACCGGTAGTGCGATTCCAAGTCGAGAGCTGTACCGCTGGACCACCCCGTCAACCATGTACATCAAAACTTCAAGCCCCCCCCCCTCAAAAAAATAATAATAATAATAAACATACCGCGATATTGTCCATCTTTATTTGAATAATTTTGAAATCCAACAATCAAATCGTAGACCAAACATCCATGCACCATAAATTTGACCAAATCTTCGCAAATCGCTTTGGGCACGTCCGACGTATTGCTATCCAAAGACGGTGCAGAATGATTTCGTCGTAGATGCTTGTCGGAATCGGGCGGACTGTTGCGATGGCTAGCCGATAGAAGACATTCATGTAAACGCAACAGAAGACGAACGAATTCAATTGAACCCGAGTACAAATGACGGTAGGAAAGTGATCCACTGGACAAAAACGGTTGCGATTTTGAAGTGCTAAAGGTTGACAAGAAAAATCCATATTCCTGAAAGAAAAAGATGGCATATTTAGAATTGGCTTTGTTTTAATTGTAAAAAATCAAATGTCAATCATCCTCAAACCAACTAGTACAATAAGACAAAGTTTGTATGAGGACAGAAGTGTACAAATACAATTCCTAAGTGTCAATAACAACCTTATATCAGAAATAGTAATTGAATCTATATCCAAATCGCCACAAATCAGTAGTCTGATGTCTTAACTAGTCGTGGCGTAATAGAACAATTTATAGCAATGACTAAAAATAAAGAATTCAAACCCCTGTAACTGGCGTCTATCTAGATATAAACAACCGAGGAATATGAAGGTAAAATATAGAATTAACTAGTGGAGCATAGTGGGTCCTATAATAAGCCAATTCAACCAAAATATCTAATTATTTATTTGATTTTTACCGCTTGAATGTTTTAAGCCAAACATTATTCAGCAAAGCCAAACAAGAGCTCACATTTGGTGTCGGAGATGGGTCTCAAACCCATGCCTATCCAGTTTCGAATCGAGCGCTCTACTAACTCAGACACCCCCCAAATTATTTCATGTTTTTAATGTTGTATTGTTTCGACAACTTGGTTACATTGGCATTACAAATGGTTAGATGTATATGCTAATCATTTGAAATTATTAAACTCCTAATTTAAACTTAAAATTCCATTACAGTTTAAAGTTCAGATTAGGTGTGACAACGTTGCGTGTTTTGCATTAGTTTGTGACGCATTCCAAACAATCTTCCTTCTATCATTCTGTATGTCTAACAAACGCAGGAAGTTGGTGCAATTTCCTGTTAGTTGGTTTTGGAATGCTAAAACACCAAAATGTATAATTTAGACAACTGCCGGAGTGACAAATTCAAATAAGCGCGAGACTCCAAACAGGATAGGCAGTTGACTTCGCTAAATATATATGTGATCAAACATGTTTCACGTAAAACCCATAAATCCACACAAGTTCCATCCTTGCACAAACATACATACGCATATACCGCCAAGTAATGACACACTAGACCACAATAAGCAAAGTGTGCCTAATAGACAATTCAATGAAGTTACCCTGTTGAAAAGCAAAAAACAAACTGCCGCATTGATCAGTTCTTCGGACAAAACGATCCAATCCATCTTTTGACCCAGTGCATTTGCCTTGCTTGCCAAACCCGAAGCGTGAAACAGACAAAATTTGGAACGTCGTACAAGGTCGTTCAAGGACGATTGGTTATTTGACGAACTTGTGTTTGATCCCCAATCGAATACGGCTGAGTTTGAATTCATGAATTCCTTGGTTTGACAAAACAACGATAAAATAATCAGTTAATTAATTGGTGACATGGTGACATGTTATGTCTATCCCAGTCAATCACTTTGGAAGACTAATGATCCTGTGGATTTGAATAATACTTACAAATTTCCAATTTTCAATAAAAATAATATTCCTAACTGTTCCTTCCCCAAGTGGTCCATCGTGAACTAGATGCCCATAAGCATTTAGATTAATAACAGCAGAAACCAAGTGGATAGCGGTATAACTGGCTTCCGCTGTGGCATCATCATTATCATCGGGGATATACACCCCACACCAGTTATTATCGCCCAGGGTAGTCCAAATTTCAAAAACGTCTGCAAAAACACCAACTTTTGCAATGTGTACTTAATGAACGGCACTTGAGGTGTGCTGACTTTAAATGTTAATTACATCCCGCGTTAAACCCCTCCAGTAATCTCTATTAGCTGCAAACGGTAAGAAAACGGATGCCCAATTAATTCATTCATTCATTTGGACGAGGGGGTTAGTATAAATAAAAGGACTGAGTTCGCGTACTACAATGTCCGTCCAAATTTTTCGTTTACCGCCTGGCCTCCTTTTCCATCCGAATAATGGATGGGCTTCCATAGCTATTCTGACAGGATTAGTGGACAATCTACGTAAAACATGATCAATCCATTTTAATCGTCTTTCTCTTATTCTGTTAGAGATACATGACCAATGAATGTTAAATTTCTTACAAATATCTGGGAATAGTTAAAATATTTAATTAGTTATTAAATCGTTGCGTTCAATAGAGGACAGTAAGCGAAACCATATGGATCTTAAACAGCTTTGCTCAAAATGGACAAGCTTTTGTATATCCACTTAATAACCGATGCATTATCATGAGTAATATACTCAGAGCAGGCAGTAGCGTCGGGAGTCAGATTCTGCCTTGTTTGAGCTCTGATAAGGGTGTTTTTTGAATTTGGCCATCAGTACCTGTCCTGTTGACCACAGCATTTAATTGTTGTTTGTAAGAGTTTTAACCGCGGCCAGCCATCCTGGTGAGAAGATGAACACTTTTTAAACCACCTTTTCTAGGCCCCTCTCCGGTTTGAGCAAGCAGTGCTGTCCCTAAATAGGACTGCTTAGCGATAATACTCATGGTGACACCTATAACCGTTGTCACCTTCTTGTCAACGCGTTAACGACCTTAACGCCTGAGTATCCGTTTAGTCCATGGCTTTTTATTTGGCACCGCCTTATTCACAGCTAACCTTTATTGTTAAATGTCGTTCCACTATCCGCCACCTGTGGACGCGCTAAGTAGGGATCGATCTCCCCCCTTAACCTTCCGCTTCGGCATACATCCAAGATACTTAAAAGGTATCTTAAGGTATTTATATATTATACGTAGCCATTGGGCTAAGGGAGATAACCCTGACAAAAAATCAGGCGTCCTTATCAATTTTTGCAAACAGTGGCGCCGTCACAAGGATATCATCTACCAACCAAAAAATTTAGTTATTCTGCGTTTGTTACGATTATCAAGCCATCAAAATCGATCGTTTGCTATGTCATACAAATATAGAAACAATGAAAAGTTGACAATGTCACAAACCACACAATAAACGAATTCATACGGCATTAATTTAGACAGCGACCAAAAACTCACAAGCATATCGGCCAGCATCAATTCGTGTCTGGCGGCAGTGCGAATCCATAAATTGGAATTGGGCAAACGTTGACCAACTGGATTGACGCTCTTCAAAATGCCCACAAGCAATTGGCGGCAATGAATCAAATTGCCCATGTCGTATCGAACAATGCCAAAAGCTTTGGCCAATTTGACAATAATGGCGACTGTGCATTTGAGACTGAACAAAGTCTGCAGTGCACATTCGATGGGATCGAACAACTTGAAAGAAACGTCGGAAGAAAAACAGTGCATGCAATTTGAGTGAATTGGGGGATGAGTAAGAAGAAATCGTATTGAATCAAAATAACAACTTTGTAATGTTTTATCATTAGTTCCCTAAACAGAACTTCTCGGTCTAATATTATTACGTTCGAGTGGTATATATATGGTCTACTGGTACATCACTCGACTTGAACCTAAGTGGACATGGGTTCGATCACCACAACCGACATATTATGCAGACTCACGTTCGGCTTCCCTAAAATGTCCACTGCTAAAAGATGTTTCTGATAAAACGTTTAAAGTAGATTGATATATATATATATATATATATATATATATATATAATTACTAGATTAACCAACGGTAACTTTACATCTTTTCATTTTTTCTTTTATCTATCTTCAAATTTTGCTATTCTATTGTATACATATAATTCTGTTGTAGTTCATAACCATGGCTACATCATTACTTATACATTATACAATTGCTATTGCCAAATTATTTTACTGTAAAAAGCATAAAGCTTTTGCTTGTCTTATGGTTCTATTCAGCTCCAACGCTGAAGAGTGGGCGTTTAAAAAACCACCGATTTCATTATTATTACTATTATTATTATTATTATTAGACCGGGATGGTCTGGTGGTACAGCGCTGGATTCAAACTTGGATGGGTATGGGTTTAAGTTCCACCACCGGTAGTAAATGCAAATCCCCATTCGATCTCACTGAATGTCCACTTACTGAAAAATATTTCACGTAAAGCATTCAAGCAGTAACAATCAAATAAAAATATTATAATATATACATTAACTTGGATACTCTATCAAAGCGGTTCAGTGGTAAAAGCATTAGTTTTGAAAACTTAAAATTCAAACACTAGCCACTGCCTCCTGTCTTAGCTTGAACTAGCCGACAAGATTACAGCCCTAAAATTATACATGTATATACAAGATCAAATAATGGTGCAGTTGATTCTACACAATTCCAGCCTACACAAGGTATCCAATAGGGAAGTAGCATTTAAGGAAATAGAAATTTTATTTCATTTCATGTTAGCAATGCTATACCCTAAACTTCTTCATTCAGAAATCCAAACAAAACACACTCACATTGTTCTTCGAGGCCGATCCATGAGGGCCAATTCCATCCAACGAAGCCAAATAATACAAAGAGGGCAACCAAGAACTATTCAATCGCAAAATGGCCTCCGAATTCATACCCAATTTTAACAAACTATCCACACAATGACCAATCATATTCGAATCCAAACTGACCAATAAACGTTGGACTAGATCGGGTTGGGCCACATCTAACAAAATGTCCTTGAAAAAGCCTCCAATCGATGAAGACACTGTCGGATTGGTATGTTGATCGGCTGTTGACGTTGATACACACAAACGATTGTAATGTTCCAATGGCAACGTGCGCATATCCACGTCATCAGTAGTACCGAAAGGAGTTTCGATTTTAGCGCCAAATTTGGTCAGTAATCTTCCCAAATGTTTGTCTACATCATCCGATAAACGATCTTCGAACGACGAAGTTAAATGAGATACAAGGTTGGGTAAGTTATTGGGATTGGAAATTATATTTGACGCCGATGGGTTTGATAAAGATTCGATATATGATTGACACGATTTGGGCATCAAAGATAACTAATACAAAATTGACGTAAAATCGATACAAAATTGTTGATAAAAAATCGCGACCTTGTCACATAGATGTCGTCTAATAATAATGTGGTTGGTGATATGATCACGTCTTCTTTATTTCTATATTTGTACTGCATATTAAACGATCAACTCCGACAGCTTGATAAGCATAACAAATGTAGAAGAATGACAAAGTTTCTTGGCTAATGGACGGCATCCTTGTGACGGCGCCACCATTCACAAATATTGACAAGGCAGCCTGTTACATACAGCTACATATGATAAACGTAAACCTTAAGATACCTTTTAAGTATCCTGGGTGTATGATTTTACTCATCTGCTAGAGAATGAACCTAGCTACACCGCTGTATATTCAATCACTAATTCATGTTGGTTTGGGCCTAGGATGTACCACATCGAGGAGGGGAACCAGGGTTATCGCACTTTTTGTAAATTCAGACCTTATAAACAAAATCCTCGAAATCATTAGTTTATTATTATTACATCAAGATAAATTTTTCCACTCGTAGAATCATTTATACTAGACAAGTCAAAAAACGGAAGCCAATTTAACAGTAAACCATTGAGAATCGATCATTTCGGTTTTTTTAGCTAAAAGCTTTAATTGAAAGGCCTAATTGTTCTCTTCAGAATCATTACCATCCCAAAATTTTAATTTCAAACATTTATTTTTTGATTGTTACTATTTTGAATGTTTTAAGGAAAACATCTTGCAGCAATGGATATTTTGGCAAGGCCGAATGAAGACCTGCATTTAGTACCAGTGATGAGGATTAAATTCATACCCACTCAGGTTCAAGTCAAGGATTTGAGTAATGCTAATAAAATTTCAAATTCCAATGATGGTGATATTCCTCCTCCACTTAGTGCATCTTGGACTAGGTGCCCATAGGCATCTAGACTAATAACAGCAGGGTCCGAGTGCACAGCGGTTCTACCCTTGTTAATCAATAATGACGAACCTAAATCAAAGTCAATAAAATGTGAAAGATTTTCTTCTAATAGCTCTTGTAGATCCGTCAATCGGTGTCAATCCTTAATTCCGTAAAAACATCGCCTCATCAATTCCTGTAAACACTAGCGTCCTCACAAAAAGGCGGTCTTCTAATCAGGAAACTTCGTTTATTTTTAAATTAATGAATAGGTGGCTCTGTCACCAACTTTTGTTGTTGTTGTTGTTGTTATTGTAATCAAACTTACCAATCTATGACACTTGAGCGTGTCCAACAGCTTGTGATAATTTTCCAACATCTGCTCACCGTTTTCAATTTCCTCACGTCCAGTCGATTGGCACACGGGTGCAATTAAAATGCAACCTTCTTGAATCAAATAGACCAAAAATTGTTGTATAATGTGAACGTGCTTGGCACGGTTTCGATTGGCTTCATCATTTCTAGTGCTCAATCTAGGCTGTGTGCCTAATTTATCCAAATACAAGTGTAAACAATCAAAAATGTAGGTGTAAGCCACATTCGGATTCAAAATTGACGCCTGCTTGTTTGTTAAATTGGAGAAAAGTTCAGTAACCAATTGGTTGGGCATTTCCAACAAACCGGAAACCAGCTGTTCGACTGCGTTGCACACATAAACCTAAAAAAAAGTAATAATTATGATTATCTGTTGGGATGACACAATAACAGGGGTGTCAAATTTGACACTTTATGTTGTTTAGTGACACATCGTTTTAACCATTTCAAAATATTTTTAGACTGTGACAACAAACGAAATTCATTGACACTGGGCACCGATATACAAATATACAATTTGTTTACATGCATACAAACAATAATTTGCATTTAATCCACCTTCCTCCACCAAAAAAATAGTTTAATGTGAATACACCAACGCACACACATTTCCCAGTTTGTTACCCAGTTGCAAAGTGAGCAGAAATGTCTACCATGTAAAAACATGTTTCCAGTAAAATATTAAAACAATAAATCCAATTTTTAAAAAGGTTGTCTTCAATTATCTTTGCAAACATTGTTTCTAAACATTCTAGTAATATTGTACAACGCTTTGTAATATCTAGAAATGTATATGTATTCTTAAATCAACGCTCAATATACATCTACTAAACTGCTTAAAAAATAGTTTTATTTTTAAAATAACCATATTAATAGAAACACAAAAATTAAAAAATGTTTTAGCTTTATATCCGAGTTCACTTAGTTTAATAGAAAACTGTAGAAAAATATTAAAAGACAGATATGTCATATCTTTGGTTAATCTATCAATTGTCCATTAATCAACATTTTACAATTAAGTACTATAGCTAGAAAGAACTGGCATAAAAATAGTTTCTATACAATTTAGTCACTAATGTATATTTTTCATAATTTCCATTCTTCTAGGTTAAGTAGCTCATATAAATAATAGATATTGCTCAAATGATTTAAAACATAAACCTTTCAATCAATAATACACAAACTTTATCTTGAAAATAATGGTAAAGTCGTTAAACTGACATATCTGTAAACGTCCCGGAAAATCGTGAACAGTGGAAAAGGATTATACGCGATGCTACGAGAACTTGGAACTAATAAAGAAGAAGTGGAATTTGCTAAGAGCATAATACGAATATATCAATCAAAGTTCTTATAACTATTTATACGGCTTAATAGTTCTTCTTTCCAACGGACAAAACAATTACAATAACCTTTTCTTACCAATAAATATTTAAAACTATAACTTCATTATGTATTTATTTTTTCAAAGCCATTTCAAAGATTGCTCCATATAATTGTACATTAAATTCATAGCTATAAAAATTGAAATTCTATTCAGATTTTGCCAAACACTGTCATTCCAATCATGTTACTTTTACTTCTTTGTCGTAGTTTAATAAAATGTTGTTTCCTTAGCAATATTTTTTTCAGAGATGCCAAGTTGCTAATCTCGAGCTCAAACCCTCCTTTCTCAACCTACGATAGAGTTCTCATTAAGTATAAATATATTTAAAAAAACTTTAATACCTTTGTATATAATCGTTGAACAGCATCAAAATGCGTTACATTGACATTATTCGACACAGATTTTGCATTTTTCACATTTTTAGATAAATTTAAATCCTCGAGCAACAAATTTGCCAATTTATAGCAAAACATTTGCAATTTGAAACGCAATCCTCGACCAATAGGGAGAACCAAAGAATCTTCATCCAATCCCTTGAATTTAATAATATCATCTATAAGAACTTGGTACAAACTATCTTCTAAAAATTCAAATTCCTTCTTCATTTCCACTGACCAACGTTCGATCCAAAACAAATTAATCGGTTGTTTGTCAGAAATGCGCTCGATTTGTTGGTCCAGTTGAACACAAAACCATTCTATAAATTCGTAACCTTTTGACTCGGGTTTCAAAGTTGGAGATATTTTCAATGTTGAAGTATACGACCGACAAGATGTCAAATATAAGGTTACCAATTTTTGGGTTGCACCAACTTCGTACAAGTAGGTTAACTTTGATTTAAAAATACACATATACATTATTAGTTATTAAAATCAGCTTAAACAAATAAATAAAATAACAGCACAATAACAGTATAGTAATAATACTTTTATTCTAAATGTTAAATTGTCCATTTGTTCTTTTGTAGTTATAATTAAGATTATTAAATATTCATATAGTGAGATATCACAATGATTAAATTGTTACTCTTACTCTATAAATAAAAGTTTAAATCCTATTATTAACACAACGCAAGTACTCATTTAGATATGTTAAATTTGTATTAGTTAAAATACCTACAGAAAAATACCTAAGTGCTTAAACTAAAAATGGTATTATAAAATACATAAGTAAATTTAAAAGAATTTTGAATGTTTTAAAAAATTAATTAAAAGCAAAATTACAAATAGTTTAAATAAAATAAATATTTAAACGTTCTAACTTATAAAAAAAAAACTTGCTAAAAACTTGTCAAAAAATCAATAAAAATTACATACTTTCTCCGACTCCATATCAAACAAAACCGATTCAAATAATTCGACAGCTTTACTAAAATCTTTTCTTTGAAAAGCACAACGACCAATTACAAAATTTAAAGATGCAGATAAATATAATTTAGGTAACACTTCGCTTTTCACCATATTTTGCGTTTTTTTGCTTTCGTTATTGTCGTTTTTATTTAAAGAAACAAAAAATGCCGTAGGCAAAGGCCGAGAAATTTCTATAACTTGTAGATTATTATAAATTTCTGTCAATTGAGATATTGACTCATTTATTCTAGCCAAAACAACGCCGACTTCAACACGATTATCAGTAAAAAATGTGACATCTGGAATTTCGGTTAATCCCGAAACAACAGGAGTCAAATTTCTAAACGGTTGTTGTAGCATGCTAACAGTTAAAGATACCTAAAGCATAAAGTACAAAAAATGTAATTTCCTACTTGAAGGCACCATATATGATACGACATAATGCTGTAAGTTAACATAGAATCCAACTCCAACCAAGCGTAGTTATCGTACGGATTAATTAAATATATATATTCTTTGTTTCCAGCCTGCTCAAAAATGTGACAAAATGAAGACGAACAACGAGCAGTGTTTGTGACTAAAACCCGATACAAACGAGCAAGTAACTTCACAGGAATTTCAGCTGCAACTCGAAAAAGATTTAAATTAAACTTTAAACTTGAAGCAATTTGTAATGAAAAATAATCAAGAATCCTTGACTTTTTATACAAGTGCGATGGGTTAATATCCAATTCTCCATGAATTAAACTACGATCAGAAATTGAATTATCGGGTACAGAATTTTCTGAAACCGCCAATTTCCTATCATCAAGCTCAGCCTGAGATAATGCTTGTTTTAATAAATTCAATTTATGGGAAACAGATAATTGCTCAAGATCGGTTAATAATTTCGATGGTTGCGCTAAATAAAACAACCAGTTTTTATCAAAGTCATTTGAAAAATCCGATAACAATGTCATTTTTCAAAAATTGTACAATAACCATAAACGAATGTGTTCAAAATTCATATACTAAATAAATAAACAAAAACAATAAAATAAACAAATCAATAATTAAATATTAGAAACTTTGTTCAATTATAACCACACCATGTAAATATTTATAATTAAAAAACAACGTATTTAAAAAAATTATCTAACTGTAATTTTATTAAATATAACTTGATTCCTAAAATTTACATAAGATAAAACGTACTTAAAACCAAATTATTAAACAATTATTAAATTGTGGTTAACATATCAATTATTTTAATAAAATCAAAACATTATAGAAACATATAGTGAAATAAAAGTTTATTGAATTTCACCAAATTGAATGTACAAACGACCTTCAAACACATTAAATCGTTAATCAAAAATCAAAAATATTTTATATAAATATATTAATTATTAATTTTTAATGAATAAAATTATAATTTTATTTACGTAAGCATTTTAAATTTTATTTTAATAATTTAATAATAATAGGTTTTTAAAAACTTTACAAAAAATTTATACTTGTAGGTTGCAACATAAGCTGAGTAAAGCATTTATTTTTAGTATCTTTTGGTATTCCTATTATAAATATTGGGAGTAGAGTAGAAGTGTTTAATTTATACCTCTTTGTTTTTATATTATACACTAGATTATCATTAACTTTTATTAACCAAAATAGTCTTAAAATAAATTGTTTTAAAAAATTAGCAAATTATTAAACACTTGTCTAAAGACTGTCATAAAAACAGATTTTTATAAAAGTAAATTTTTTTAAACATTTAAAATAATACTGTACTAAATATGCATATAGATTACAATTTGGTACATAAGTAACAACCTCGCCGACCACAGATAAAGATTTGAACTTCTGTCATTACATCTATACTCTGAGAAAAATATAAAAGTAATAAACAAAATATCACAATGCAAACCAAAATAATAATCAATTAAAAAAATGAAATATCAAACACAATACATAAACAGATCGTACAGGATCAGGCAATTAAGCAACACAAATTGCACAATTGCACACAAAAGCACATTAACACACTAAAAAAACAAATACATAAAACACCACAAAACACTAAAAACACAAAACAAAAAATGTAAACGCATAATACAACGAGCAAGCACAGATAACAAAAAACTTTTAACCCGTAACGTCACGCAAGCGTATCGCACAGATTCAAAAGTGAAAAGGGCGTTTCAATTACTAAACTCGTGTACAATTCTAAATCTTAAAATATAAAAACACAAAAACAACAAAATAATAAATAAATAAATGTAGTAATAATAAATGAATGAACGGTAATAACAAAAGCGAGATAGCGGTTTTCTATAAATGAGAATCTAGAAATGTTGAAGTAACAATTGAAACAAGTGTCCCTCAATTTATCCGTCCTTGATTGCTTTCAAATTTATTATTTATGATTAAATAATGACCTACCTGCTGTTGTTCGTTCTGACATCTTTTAAAATAAATAATATTTAAACCACAAGTTAAAAACACTATGCCATTTACCATATCTAAGAGATTTTAACTAAGTTAAGATAGTACCAATATCTATACTCATAGAAGAAAAAGTGCAGAAATAGAAATATATTAAAAACAAACTGCGCCATTAAAGAATATAAGTCAGGATTCCTTTTATGAGTAGTGGGTCAATAACCTGTAACCTGTAAGTCAAAGAGTAAGTTTTGATTAGGTACTGACTCTGTAAAACGTAGAAAAAGTTTTAAAAGTTTTATTGAGATTTGCACATGCATTTATAAAATATAAATACCTATAACAGTGAAAAAATAATTGCGATTTATCTCATATATTGTACACCTTGTTTCACTTACTAATAACTTTAATGCATTTTAGAATCATACTGCGAGGTAAGGCGCGCGTCACGCTACACGTCTATTAAAGCGTTTTTTATCCTTTTCTTCTTTTTTAAAGATTATTGCAGTGTTTTTGCATTGTAATACGTAACTTGTTTCATTATTTCTGTATTTATAATTTTTTATAATTGTTAACTTCTATTATCTACCTTAATTTTGTCTTAATTTTAAATTTTTTTGTAACTAATCTTTCTTCACCTCACCATCCATTTTATATTTTCCCCTAAAAATTTGAAAACCGAGTACTAAAAGACGTTTTGGTCCACTCAACTTGTGAAAAATCCTGTCTGTTGTTGAGCAAGTAAGCAATAGAACAAGTCATTATTTCATTAAGAATAGTCAGTGAGAAATAAACAGGCCTTATTAATATTGGTCTCACAAAACGAAAACAGGTCAACTTACTGAAAAAGCGGAGGTTTGTGAAATCGACTATATAGACGTATCGTAAACCGGTTTATTTAACAAGAGTGTAAAAATGTAAAAACAAGATCAATGTTAAAGCGTGTGCAAAAGTGAACTGTAATGGGTTTGTAGCGGTGACAATCGACGAAGATAATTCGAAATCGCAAATAATAAACATTATTATTTTATTTCATTAAAAATTAACATTTAATTTTTGGCAATTAATATTCTTCGAATATTGACATTTTTGTTTAAATGTGTCAACGGTGCATACCGGTGGGAACGGCTGTATAAACAACCGTTTCCACGCCGTTGAAGACTTCCGTCTTCCTCCATCCAACTTCCATTCCTTTCCATTTTGGTTTCCGTTGTTCATCCCGCAGTCCGATCCCGTTCAGTCTTTGTAGTCTTATTCATTACTCCACGTAATCGGTAAAGACATTAGATATTGGGGGAAATCGCGATTAGGCAAAAATAACACAGCCTTTGATGGCAAGCAACGTTGTTTGTTTTATCAAACCGCCCCATTGCGTTAATTAGTGAAACCAAGCTGCGTAGCCTTCATTGGGGTCAGTTCACTAAAGGTATCCGTAAAATTTCTAAAGCGCAGTGAGTTAAGTACAAAGCAGTGAATTCTTTTTTAAAGGGACTAAGAAAATTAGTTTATAGAACCTTTAGGATAAGTGGGAATGGCAAAAAATCTTTTAATTGGTATAATATGGATAGTAGATTTGGGATAGGTTTTCAGGGAATAAAATTATACAGGTATTAATTAACATCAAATAAGGAATCGGGAATACATGACAAAGTGAGTTTTACTACCGTAACCTTTAAGGAAATTAAAGTCAAATTTTAGTATACCTATGGGATAGTGTGGTTTTTAAAAAATTCTAGTATAATGGAAACACTATTCAATGTCTAAATCCTCGTAAATTTGGAAGCATGAGGTTGGAAAAAACAAAACTAATATAGGTAGAGATGCGTGGAACAACTTCCAATTTAACCTAACAACTTTAAATTTAAGTACCAATGAGAATATAGATTTTACTGTCTAGTAGAAAATACTAAAAGTTAGGAATTATCTCTGATACTGTTTATTCAATTTTTAAAGATTAAAAAAGGCCTCCAAAAGTACTAATACTATCCTGAAAAAGTTTTATAATACTCAGCCGCAGCTCGGATAAGAGATAGTGCTGGTTATTAATAATGGGATATTAAACACTGATTTTTTTAATAAGAACTAGAATAGTTTCAATATTTACCAAGTATCTAAAAATTTACAATCTGTGTAAACATAAATGTTGAAAGTGGAAATGTCAAAAGTTGTCAAGCTTTGGTTAAACTGAGGAACCGAAAACTTATGCTTTATGTTAAACGTCATCATACAATCATCTTCTGCAGATAAAGTAGTTAGTAAATTGTAAAAATTTAGAGTAATTCAAAATGGACAATTAGATGTAGCATTCGTGGTTGTACAAGGAACATATTAAACCTATTCTTACCAACTACTTACATTCACATTGTCCACAGACAAATTAAGAAAATATGATTCATAAAAAAATTCATTAAAATAAAACTAGTTATACAAGAAACATAATTAAGACAAGCAAAAAATCCCATGATAAATCTCAAATAAAATGAAATAAATCAATTCCACCAAAACAGACAGGTTATTGTGATTTAACAAATGTACCAAATAATGGTGTAAATAAATTTATTAAAATTCCGTTCAAAACAAAATAAATAATTGAACGTATATTGGACAATGAATATATTCACACACTAATTTATAATGCTATTGTCTTTTAACAATATTTGCTTATTGTCTGTTAAATTTTGAGCTGTTTTGTTTATATCTGGTTTGTTCCCAACTGAAGATAAAACTGCATTTGACGGTAAAGCAGTCGACGATGATGAAAAAAATACAACCTGAAAAATATAAGATAAACTTAATATAAAAAATGCTTGTAAAAAGTGTTGCACTTAATCGACTGAAAAATAAGATTAATTTTTTCTGTATTTATTGTTCACCCAATTATAATAGAAACATTTTAAAGCAAAGCAGACAAAGACCCGTATTTATTTACTCCTGTTAATGAGATTTTACATACCTAATGTATCGAATTTACTTAACTCTTAATAAACCCGTATTTTGCAGTAAAAGTGTATAATATTTACACCACAAATAAACATAACTACACAAAACCTAAATTCCCTTAAATAAAAACTCAAAAATATTTCAATATCAACCTACATAATCACTAAAATTCCACTTAACAAATCATATAAAAAATAAAACGTACCATAAACATTATTGAAAATAAAAAGTGAGCAACGACAAGAGCAATGAGTATGGTCGTAGCAAGCTTGATAAAATAGACGTATATATATATATATATATATAACACTAGGTCATAATCAATAAACTTTATAACGCTAAACATGAATAGATTTAAATCCTAGATGTTTACCAATTAAAACAACCATAATTTATGAAGTTCACACATACTTTCGAATGTTTCTTTCTCAACACAGGTAACAAAGTAAAAACCAAAAATGAACAGGATACACTCATGGCCAAAATAACCAAAATCCATTTCAAAGCATTAACTTGTATCATCCACAAAATCTAAAACCGTACCAATAAATAGTTACAAAATCAATCCACACTAAATATTTAACCCAAAAGATCATCATTTTGTTTAAAAAAGAAAACGTACCGAAACAGGTATAAATATTGTCAAAGAATAGCCATAAACTGATAACAAATTTACAAAATAATGAGTATCATCTGCATCTCGATTTGATTCCAAAAGATTAGCGCGATCATCGTCTATATCATGTAGAACTGAATCATTATAATCGGGTGTTGCTTTTTTAGACTTTTTTTTCAAACAAGAAATGGAATAGAGAACCAGGGGGCTAAGCCACCAGTAACCGTACACAACCGTTGACAGCATAGATACTGCAAATATAAGCGTAGAAATTAAGCAAAATATTAACATTAATTTAAATACAACTGTTGAAGTAGCTACAATGGCTTGACGTAAATTATACGTTCTCATTTTCAACCTTAAGCGGATATAAAATGAGTAATAATAAAAGTTGGTGGCAAAGCTACTTCTTTATTAGTTCCAAGTTCTCAGTTTTCGGACAAGTTTACCACTGTTTCCAAAATAAAGTGCTGACCAAAATAGTGTGAAGATCGTCTCGAACAGCATCCATCCAAGTACGTTTCTGAACACCTTTTCTTTTCTTTCAATCGGCATTTGAATAAGCCAAAGTTACAGTACGTGAGATTGCATCAGGATTTTTATGAAGAAAATGGATCCCCCTATCGGCTATAAGTACGAACCTACCAAAGCTTATAAAATATCAATTCTCAAAACGTGCATCTAACAGTTAACAATGGTAATGTAACTTTAAATATTAACTGTCCCAAATTAAAGCTTTCTGGCGGTATTCTTAGTCCTCCCACATCTATTACTAGACTTATAAACGTAAATAAATACGAGTTTATAAATTTAATCATTTTTCTAGTCTCTTACAGTGTTTGTGCTAAAAATGTATACTAAAACATTCATTGAACTATAAACTTTATTAAACAATTACTAGACACCTGCAAGTTCAAATAAAAAAAGTAAATCAATCTTAAGCAACTTTGTTTAAGTAAAATAAATTTGTATAAGTCAAAAATATTACTTCTGTTCAAAACAGATTATAAACTGACTTTTTTGAAAATCATAATGCCATGAAACAACCTGATTTTTTGACAAAAAATAATTAGAAATATTTCCACCAATAGCAGCAGTCAAAATCAAGGTTGTAGCAATCCAAAATGGTCCGTAAAGATCAACTCGTGGTTTTAAAGTGCACTCGAGAAAATTGGAACGTGGATTAGGAATAAGTGATAAAACCAAACGATTGAGTATCTGAAATATAAAGACAATGACTTCTCAATAATCCTAAAAACGTAATATACACTCATTTTAATGTGCTTTATAAATTTGATCATGGTAAATGCTCTGATTCAAGTCAAGTTTCTACTAACATGCACTGGGCAAATAATAAAAAATTAGATAAAATTTCAACTTTTACCTGACATTACTAAAGTCATTCTGGATGAGTAAACACAATGGTTAAGGCTCTTTTCCACGATGTTCTAGAAACAATTAAACCAAAGATCAAAAGGAGCTTCCCCTAACCAACTCGTGTACCTACTTGCAGCCTGTATTATTGGTTCATTAAACACAACAGTGCAAATACAAAAAATCTATTTTTGAATAAAAACTAAAAAATATAAATGAATATTCTGCAAGTAACCTTAACAAATACGCGGACGTTGTATAATAATCAAACCAAATACTCGTTAATTAATGGTAATTAGTCTTTAGTTATTTGACCACATAAACGATAACAAAAACAAACAAACTAGAACCAATGTTTATTCAATCACGTTAACATATCATCAATTCAATATAATCCTATAACTAGACCATTTAAACCAGGTAAATGCAAATTAAATAAGTATCTATAATTGAAAAATGTTAATAATTAACACAGGGATGCTAATGATCTTGAGGATTTGAGTAATGCTTATAAAGTCTCAATTTCCAATGATAGTGATATTCCTGACTGTTAGTCCTCCACGTGGTGCATCCTGGACTAGGTGCCCCTAGGCATCTAGACTAATAACAGCAGGGTCAGAGGGCACAGCGGTATAACTGGGCTTCCGCTACGACGGGTGGGTGCGACCATACACCCAGGATACTTAAAAGGTATCTAAAGGTATACGTATACCATATATAGCCCTTGGGCTAAGGGAGATAATCCTGACAAAAAATCAGGCGGCCTCGTCAATCTTTGCGAACAGTGGCGACGTCACAAGGATGCCGTCTACCAGCCAAGAAACTTTTTTATTCTTCTACGCTTGTCAAGCCATCAAAATCGATCGTTCTACATGTCATATAAATATGGAAAATAATAAAGAGGTGACCACGTCACCAACCAAAATGAAATGAATGAATAATTAACTTGTTAATGTTTTTATAATTCGAACACACGTTTAATTACAAAATATTAGTACAAAGTTTAAATAAAACCACATCGAGAAAGTACACATTACTCACAAACTGCAAAAATGATATGCTTGTTCATTATAATAAACCGAATTGTTAATAAGAAATGGACACTGGTGAAGCCAAACGAGGGCCTGTATTTAGTGCCAGTGATGAGGACCGAACACATGCCCATCCAGAAAAAGTTAATAATTTAAACAATTTATTATAATTAAGTAAATGATTATTACTAAAAAATTAGAGATTTAAATTTTTAACAAAATTTCATAATTCGAATTTGCTTCTTACAGCTATTTCCTCTTGTTGCAGGGTCGCTACATAGCCAATAAAAGTAATTACATAAATGTATTTCACTTACAAAAACTTCAATCATAATTAAAAGCTATTTTAAATATTGTAAAAATTCAACCTAAATAAAAACTATTAAAACTGCCAAATAATACATATGATCTTAAAAACGAGTGTAATTTCAATCTAAACATTAACCCTCCAAAAATCATCTTGCTAATATTTAATGTTCAGATTTAAACAACTATTATATAAAATTCGTACTTCATTAGTGTTGACGTCAAAGTATTTCTGATAATACTCCAAACTGAAAAATCCAAATTTACTCTCAGCATTAGTGACATTACTGGAAGTCTACATATTATTTTTTTTTAAACAAATAAAAACCTTTCGTCCAATATTCTCATCTACATCATATTCTTCTTCATTCAAATTACCAGATAATGGTACTCGCACATAATCGCCATTTAACATCGACATAATGACTACTACTGCCACAGTAATTTATTCGAATTGACAAACAAGACATTATACTGAATAAAAATGTAAATAACACATTTTATTTTTAAAATTAATATTATTGTTTTTAATTTTTTTTAAATGTTTAATTTAAAAATAAATATTTTAATAAAAAAAATAATTAATTAAAGCAAGCAAAACCGCGAGGTGATGCGCACGTCACGCTACACATCCATTGGAGCATTATTCATTCTTTTCTCTTTTCTTTTTTTTAATTACTCTAATGTTTTTTGCATTGTAATAGGTAGTTGTTTTATTAATTTTTTGAATATTTATAATTTTTCCTCGTTTTCTATAATTGTTAATTTCCACTATCTACCTTGATTTTGTCTTAATTTCAAGTATTTTTTCTGTGACTAATCCCTCTTTACCTCACCATTTATTTTATATTTTCCCCAAATTTTACTGATATTATTAATAAATAGAACCGAAAATCAAAAGGAGTTTTACTCCTACTCAATTCGTGTATCAACCTGTAAGCACGTCACGCTGCACGTCCATTGGAGCATTATTCAACCTTTTCTCTTTTTTTTCTTTATGAAGATTACTGCAATGTTATTGCATTGACTTGTTTTATTATTATTATCATTGTATATTTATAATTTTTGTTCGTTTTCTATCATTGTTAACTTTCACGATCTACCTTGATTTTGTCTTAATTTCAATTTTTTTCTATTACTAATCCCCCTTTACCTCACCATCCATTTCATATTTCCTCTTGAAAAGTTGAGGTAATTTGAGAACCAAGTACTAAAAGGCGTTTTGGTTTACTCAACTTGTGTATAATCATAAATACTTTTTTGTTAAACTTAATTTACGTTAAGACAAAATTGTAAGACAAAAAAATTAACGATTTAATTTTTAAAAATTTATTGCATAAATATTTTTAAACAAAATAATTTAATTAAATGATTTATTCGTGTTACCAAAATAAAAATGCATTTAATGCTAGTGGTTGGATTCAACCTCATAACCACAACAATAAGCTACTCCGACGCTAATATTAGGAATTAGACATCAGGGAGGTACACGAGGTGCGTATAAACTTATCCTTTTAATATTCGGTTTCTAATGTATTTATTTAGTTATTATTACTCACTTTAAATCTAATTGCTTTTTTCATATTTAATAATTAAAATTTATTATTTTTACAGAATTAGGAAGCATTAATTAATTTTTAAATTATTAACAATCAAACAATATTCCAAGTGTTAAGACCTTTAAACTGGATTATAATAAACATTATTTCCATAATTTTATCTAATTATTAATGGCTATTTTGTTATTCATTTTTCACTTTCTTCCTTCCGTTTTCTTTTTATTCTTCAGTTTTAGAATATTAGGTGTATATTCTATATACACACACACACACACACATATATATATATATATATATATATAATTTAAAACTCTAATAAGACAACACTTACAGTAAAAATTAACAACAATAACAAAGTCTCGTATTTCAAAGAGAACATGAGACAACATTCTGCCAAACATTTTGCTTAATCTCATAAAACATTCATTTCAATTAGAGCTTTCCGAGTTTTCTGTGGTCTGCCATCCTTTCTTTTACCATTTACAATTGTTTATTCTAAAACCGTTGTTGCTGGTCTTTCGGGCAGTAAACGTAGAATTTAACCAAGCAATTTTTTTCGTCTAATTGCAATGATGTAATGTAGTGAAAAAAAGTCAGTTTTTCTCATGATCTCATCATTTAAACTGTGATCGATTAAAAACAACTAAAACCTGCTATAGCTCGGTTAATTATTATTAATATAATTTTAAAAATATCCTCGTTTATTAATTTATGTTTATTATGTAATTTGTAAGACCTTATTTAAAATATTGCACATAGCTTGTTGTTTGTATCACAAATCAAACATTTATCGATTAAAAAAATTTAAAAAATTATTACAAAAACTCTTAAAACTTTAATATAAATTGCACTAAAAAACCAAAAAAAATTTTAAGCGTTTTTTTTTCTGGGTATCTCCGGCCAAATTGTTAAACAAATAATTAATTTTTTACAAAATTGTTAAACAAATAATTAATTTTTTACAAAATTGTTATTTCAGTGTCAGATTGGGTTTTGAAATATTAAGAAATTATTATTTTATTAAGTTTTATTTTAATAACAATTTTTATATTGTCGTACAGTTAAACAATTTTAACACAATTTTATTTTGTATTTGAATTTATTACGTGTGTTGTTACCGTGAGTGTAACTGTCACGTCCTGTTTATTTATGTTGGTAAACAATATTGGTATGTAAGTCTGTATTGGTTTGTAATAATAAATTGTAAAGCCACATTTTAGACTATACAAGTGCTTTTTTAATTAAAATTAGCTAGGGGTGTTGGTAAATATCCGTATCAAGTTAAACAAGAAGAAAACAGGAAAGAGATCTTGGTGAGATTATACACCAACCTTTAATTGTTGCAGCAAACTATAAATAACATAGATGATGTACTGGAAATGCATTTTTTTAAACTAAGATAAATTCAAGCACATCACCCTTGATTGACCAACACGTGACGTTTATAGCACCTCACCCCATAGCTTTTAAAACATTTTGTTCACAAAATTAAGTAAAATATCGAAGTATTTTTAAAATTTATTTCTTTGTTCTTTTTGTTTTACTATGCAAAAGCAACTCAAACTTGTTTTTGCCTTTAATAGTTTTTTTTAACAGGAATATAGGTAACGTTCCTCCTAATTGCTTACGCCCATTGTACATACTGCGCACTCGGTCACATTATAAATTTTATGCACAAGTTACATATTCCCTTTTAATAACTAATATTTTTAAACGATACAGAACTTAAAAGCAAGTTACCAAACTCCTAAAGTTACCATAACATTTTGTATATTTAAAGTAACTAGAAACTTTATCAAGTCCCAAATTTAAGTCATGTTTTTCTATATTTTGTTAGGTCTAGAACTATTTTAAAGGGCATTTGCACAAACTTTGCAAACCCAACGCGTTCACTTGTTTGAGTCTAGATGATTTTTTTTATTTTTACGTTGTACAAAAAATACCCAAAAGTTAATTATTCTGTTAAAACAAACATAAAATAATTACAGGTTACAGGTTGATACACGAGTTGAGTAAGAGTAAAACTCCTTTTAATCTTTGGTTCTATTTATCGATGATATCAGTAAGATTCGGGGGAAATATGAAATAGATGGTGAGGTAAAGAGGGATTAGTCACAGAAAAAATACTTGAAATTAAAACAAAATCAAGGTAAATAGTGGAAATTAACAATTATAGAAAACGAGTAAAAATTAGAAATATGCTAAAGTAATAATAAAAAAGTTACGTATTACAAGGCAAAAACACTGCAATAATCTTCAAAAAGGAAGAAAAGAGAAAATGATTAATAACGCTCCAATGGACGTGTAGCGTGACGCGCGCCTCACCTTGCTTACTAAACTTTTTTTATTATTGATAAAATATTTATATTAAATGCTTATCGAATTGTTATTATAAATTTGCTTAGTAGGAATCAAAAGTAAACCAATCTAGCCAGTCCTAAGCCCGGGTAAGGAAAAAGGGTTTGCGACAGAAAAAACATTTACTGATAAAAATTTTAATTAAAACTATTTAATAGTCATAATGCCTATAAAGTCATTATTTAATCATTGTACAAAATAGAGAGCATTGCATACTGCTGTTATACAATATACAATAGAACCGAATATCAAGAAAACATTGTTTTACTGAGCTTGTATTCTACTCTGGAGTTCATTAAATATTAAAATATTTAGACAAGTTTAATTCAAACAATTAAATTCTTTAAACAAACTAAATATTTAAAAACATCTTAATTAAACAGACAATTTAAAATTTCCTAATTTGAATTTTAAAATTCTATATTAACGAACACCAATATTTGTTTATTTTATCTGAAAATGTTTTAAGAAAAAGGTTATTTATTGAAGTTATTTATAATACCGTTAAACAACTTTTTCTAAAAACAAACTACCGTGTTAGAAGGATATATAATAATTCAGTCTATGAATATAGACATAACTACTTGTAGCGGTGAAAATCGACGAAGATAATTCGAAGTCCTAAATAATAAACAATATTATTTTATTTTATCAAAAATTAAAATTTAATTTTTGGCAATTAATATTCTTCGAATATTGACAATTTCGTTTGAATGTATCAATGGTACATACCAGTGGGAACGGCTGTAAAAACAACCATTCTCACGCTATTGATAACTTCCGTTTCCTCTTGTTACTCCGTTCCATTTTGGTTTCCATCTTGGTCCTTCCCACAATCCGATATTGTAATTTGGCAATAAACATTTCCCAATCCAGTCTTTGCGTTTTTATTCATTACTAAACGTAATCAGTAGAAACGTAAGGTATTGGAAGGAGACTACGACTAGGTTAACAACAAACGCAACCTTTGACGACAAGTAACGCCGCTTGTCATATCCAAACCGCCCCCATCTCACGTTTAGTAAAACGAGGCTACGTAACCTGCAAACCGGAGTCAATTCACTAATTACTCTTACAATATATTATAATTTAAACCAAACTTGCTTGATCAGATAAAATGCATTTTTTAACCAAATTCTAAAATCCTGAAGTAGTGCTTTAATTTTTTATAAAGGTTTAAACGTTTTGTTACCATTTAGTAAAAATATAAACCTTTTGATTAAATAAATGAAACTTGCAATTTTTAAAGATCAAGAACCAGCAATAGTGGACAAGATGCTTTTAAAAACCCCCTTTAGATTTATAAACAACATTTGAAGTATTATAAACTTGAAAAGATTTTACAAGCGTTGTATGTATAGTTGAAGGAAAATATTTACAAAGAAAACTAATGTTTTATGGGATTTTCAAGAATAATATATTAGAATTATCAGATTCACTTGAATAACAAATCTACTTGGTTTCAGTCAACCAGGATCGTACAGCTGTATCGTCCGTTTTAAATAATCGGCAATGCGTACCTATTAAGACTTACACAAACTTGAAACCACGCTCTATCTGTGTTAATCCGATGTCTCAAACACTAAGCTACGAGTAATTGAAACCGACCTGTAAATGCATTATTTTTGGTAAATCTGATCAATGCTAGTTTCGCACTGTTTTCAAATAATGTGCGTTACTATTGGTAAAAAGCAAGTGAGTGATTCCTTCCACTAAGGATTTTACCATATAAATCCTGGCACACTGCAAAGGTTTAATAACCTACATAGCACGGTTTGGTTATGTTTGTTAAGGGGTTTTCAAGGATAATTCATTGGAATTGTCAAATATGCATCAATTTAATTAAAATAATAATTTTCGCATTTATTAAAAATGAAATCAACTTATACAAATAAAATCCAATAATAAATTTAAGTGTTTTAATAAATCAATCCAACAAAACTTTATTAATCAGCAAAACAACGTGTTAAATCACAAAACTGGTTTTATATCAGTCAAAGTATAAAATTACATTAATTCATTTTAAGTACAAAATTATATCATACATATTTTTTTTTAAAAAAAAACAAAAATAGAATAATTGTTAAATAAAATTTACAAATACAAAAAAACCATATTTTTTCTCCAAAAATCATTCAAATTCAAACAGAACCAGTCCGAATTGGTGGAGCAAAACACAAATTGTAATAAACGTCTGACTTCCAAAAATTTTGCATTTTCCATCCACACCAACCCTTGTCCAACACCAACTTCAAATCGCCAGACGGTCCAGTAAAATGTGGATCTAAAATGAGATAACGTGACTTTGAATAGTCCAACATTTCGTCCAAAGCCTTTGGTTCGGGAACGAATATTCCAATAATTGTATGAGCCAACTGACCACCCCCAATCATAACGGGACCTCCACCTTTAGAAAAATGTTGAATAAGAGCTGGAACAGCCATCTGGGGCATTTGAGAACCACGGGGTACGTGCAAAACGCGGCAATCAATTTTGTACAATTCTTGTAAACAAAAATTAACCTGTATAAGAGAGATTTCATGATTAAAAAAACAATTTATCTCTTAGATATAAATAAAAAGCAAACTCGTTAAATTGTCTGAATTAATAACTGTTTGCCTTCTCCATGCAAAAATGTGATAACCAAAACACCAAATTATCGGTCCACAATAATTTACAACTAAATTTTAAGCTCTTGTAATACACTGCTTAATAAATATATTAATGATCAAAACTTGTAGCTTTATAGCTAAAACCTCAATATCTTGAAATTACACTTTAACTATTCTTTCAATAAAAATAGCTAAAATACTAACAGTTTCTTAAACAAAAGCTTTCAGTTAAAAATCTTGGTTAGACTAGAGTTGTATAAAACAACAATCAGTTTAAGTTATGTATAATTTGGCGATTTTAGTACTATAAAGTTATTTAAACTTAAAAGAAGAGCAATGCTCAATCTCAAAATCAAAACAACTTCATCTAAAAACTATGGCTTTAAACAAACAATCACATTAGTCAATTTACAACGGTTATTAATAACTTCATCTGTTTCAAAACAATCAATCGCTAATTTCTTAAACACAACATTCAATTAAAGCTCATAATAAGCATAAATAAAACTGACTGTACCTTCAGTTGGTCTTATATATCTTTTTAATAAATGATAATGTCATCTCTTCATTATTTCCTTATTCGCAAAACACTTCCATTAATATATGTGTAAGAGAAACCACTTACATGTAATCAACATAGAAAAATAACAAAGCTTCTTGGCAGATAAATGATATCATGGTAGCGAAGTCATTATTTATAAAAAATGACAAAGTCGTTTTATTTTTTATCAAAGTTACCTCCCTTAACCAAATAGTTATATACAGTATATATATATATATATATATATATATATATATATATATATACCTTAAAATAAATCTTAAGTACACTCTAGCTGTAAATCTGCACTTATCAGCTAAGATGCAATC
The DNA here is from genome assembly GCA_025895645.1 of Cardicola forsteri. NCBI lineage: Eukaryota > Metazoa > Platyhelminthes > Trematoda > Strigeidida > Aporocotylidae > Cardicola > Cardicola forsteri. The sequence continues at coordinate 1,067,873 of JAKXYG010000912.1, read as the reverse complement.
GGTACCTGGCCAATGTTACATTGAGTTTAAAATTTTATAAATATTATCCGAATTCTTGAAATCATTAACCCCCCCCCATATATAATCAATAGTAATACTATTATTATGTTCTAACAAATATCGATAACCAAAATTTAAATCCTGAACCTTATAGCTCAAAGACTACACAGCCACAAAAACAACACTCAAGATTTACTTCGAGCGATCCAATCCACTGGCGTGACCCAATAAATTGCTTCGGTTTGTCACCACATTTGAAAAGCGCATGCTGAATATCGTTTAACGAAGGTAATGGTCCCGGAGTAACTTCTCCTTGCCACATTAACCACGAAATAATAGTTTGAAGAGAACGATATGCGCAGCCCCAATTTTTATCGTCCCAACCATCCTAGAAATTTTAAAATGTATAATAAATTGAAAATAATATATATGCTTCATCCATTATTTAAAAAATTAGATCAATCAAATTTTAACGCCAAAGTAAACGTTGCATACACTAATAATAATAAAAAATTACAAATATTTTGCAAAAAATCAATTTAAACCAATGGATGTAACTTGGGAGTGTACATCCAATTACCAAAAAACGCAGTTAAGTAGTAAAAAGTTAAATATTTAACTCTTAATTATTTTTAACTACATATTTTCAAAACAGAAAAATAATAAACGTCTAAACGTTTTTAAAAAAACTTTTAAAAAATCATTTTTATTACAGGTTTGTTTTACAAAGTAGGTTTTATGTAAATTACCAATAACCACAAAATAACACAAAAGAAGTTGAATATAACGTGCTAAGAAATAATTCTACTAACCTGTAAATAATGCTTGTATGTATATCGACCTTTAATTAAATACGAAGTGCCGTTTGGTAAATCTTTCATTGAAAGATGAGGACAAACCAAAAAATTCGAACTAGAACCTAGCCATTTATCCAGAAGAGAAGCAGAAAACAGCGCCTGTCCACGACGAAACAAAGGAGCATCAGTGGACAATTCGTAGTCTGAAAAAGTAAATTTAACACTTGTTATTTATAACTTTAAATGTTCTAATAAAACATTTAATCTATTTGCTTAAAATTTTTTCATTCATTTCATTTCATTCATTTTGGTTGATGACGTGGTCACCTCTTCACTATTTCCCATATTTATACGACATGTAGAACGATAGATTTCGATGGCTTGACAAGCGTAGACAAACGTGGAAGAATAACAAAGTTTCTTGGCTGGTAGACGGCATCCTTGTGACGTCGCCACTGTTCGCAAAGATTGACGAGGCTGCCTGATTTTTTGTCAGGGTTATCTCCCTGAGCCCAAGGGCTACATATGGTATACGTATACCTTTGGATACCTTTTAAGTATCCTGGGTGTATGGTCGCACCCACCCGCCGTAGCGGAAGCCCAGCTATACCGCTGTGCACTCGGACCCTGCTGTTATTAGTCTAGATGCCTGTTGGCACCTAGTCCAGAATGCACCACGTAGAGGACTAACAGTCAGGAATATCACCATCATTGGAAATTGAGACTTTATAAGCATTACTCAAATCCTTAGGATCATTAGCATCCTAAAAGGATAAATTATGCAACATATCTTAAATAAAATACCAAACCTTTTCAAACTAACTAACTCGATCAAAATATCATAATTCAAAAGAATTGTTCAAAAAAACATTTTTAAATAAAAAATAAACAAAAAATAGTAAAATTTTATAACAAAGTTTTTAATCTCATTTTCAAATAATTATAATTTCGTAAAAAATTGTATCCAAAGAATAAACCAAAAAACTGTCTATGCATTTTAAGACCAAAAATACAGTCTCTTTAACTAAAAGAAATTTAAAACCGAACTTCACCTTTTTACTTTTACCAAAACAAATAATCAACAATAGTTTTAGAACAAAAAATGTAGCCATTTTAATACAACTATTGTACTATTCCCATAAGAAAATAAAATATTGTTAATAAGCACACATAAACACATATACATAGCTTGCAAAATGCAATCTAAATTAAGTCATTCATTCAGTCATTCATTCATTTTGGTTGGTGACGTGGTCACCTCTTCATTATTTCCCATATTTATATGACATAGCAAACGATCGATTTCGATGGCTTAATAAGCGTAACACAAATGTAGAAGAATAACAAAGTTTCTTGGCTGGTAGACAGCATCCTTGTGACGTCGCCACTGTTCGCAAAGATTGACGAGGCCGCCTGATTTTTTGTCAGGGTTATCTCCCTTAGCCCAAGGGCTACATATGATATACGTATACCTTTAGATACCTTTTAAGTATCTTGGGTGTATGTTCGCACCCACCCGCCGTAGCGGAAGCCCAGTTATACCGCTGTGCACTCGGACCCTGCTGTTATTAGTCTAGATCCCTAGGGGCACCTAGTCCAGGATGCACCACGTGGAGGACTAACAGTCAGGAATATCACCATCATTGGAAATTGAGACTTTATAAGCATTACTCAAATCCTCAGGGTCATTAGCATCCCTAAATTAAGTCAATGTAGGTAATAATTCTAAACAGGCTTTTACAGTAGAGTAAAATATTAAAAACTAAAAAACGTTTTAAATGCTTTTGATAATGTTTATATATAAATTATTTATAAGCTCCCCTACTTGAATAACATTTATTTTTGACGTTCCAATAAAAACATATTTTGCATAATCAAAACACTTAAATAGCACAAACGTTTAGCTTATCTAAAATTAATTACTAAATTGTATAATAAATTGTAAAATCAGAACAAATATATAGTTATTATTTTCAGAGTAAAACATTTAATAACAAATAAACACCAAATCAATGAAAAATCAATTCAGAAATAAGGGTAAACATTTTTTGAACATTTAAACTTAATTATCATACCCTTTAAAAAATTATAAACTAAGAATTGCATAACTTAAAACATGAATTGCTAATAAAAATTTATAAACAATAATTTAATTAAACTATGTTAGTACAAAACATATTATGAATATTCACCGAATAATAATCAAAGCAGCTTACATTCGTGAATTAATTGACGCCATTGCTCCTCTTCATTTTCATTTACTTCATATGGATAATTTATTGAATAAATGTACGTTTCATTCAAAAAATAAGAATTGCATAATGATTTAGGAACATATCCTATTTTGGACCATATAAAAGTCAAAGCTTTATAGTAATCACTCAAAAAAGTATAAAACGATTTAACTAAACAACTATAAATTTCATCAGATAGTTTATCTATTAAGCAAATGTAATTAATCGTAATTGTATGTTTAAAAGATTTTAAAGAATTTTTGAATTCAACTACAGGAGTGTGATCATCAATATAATTGTCCATTTTAAAATATATGGTGAAAATAGGAATTGATTCAAACGTTTTTGCATTACTAACTTCAGTTAATGACTTAATGATATCCTCAGATTTCGAGTTATTTGATAAATAAAAGGAATTGTACATAAATATAGCACTCGAAGCTAAAATCTTTAGTTTTTCAAAAGAAACAAGTAAATCATTCTGTGAAACAAATTTTATCTTTATAAGATGATCACTACAAATTTTTACACAAATTAAGTTTGAATTATCAGAAAACAGATTGTAACGTTTACATAAGTCCATAATACATAACCTTGATATGCACTGACCTTGTATAGTTATGTTGTAGAACAACAAAAATGTTTTGCATGAAAAACATTTGAAAAATAATATTTTAAAAATATTTTTTTAAATACAATACATTACGTTTTTTGTATTATTAAATATTATTTTTATACAATAAAACAATATTCTAAATTGTATTTATCAAAAATTTATAAACCATTGTTTAAATATATATTTAATTTATTTAAATTTTAACAAAATGTAATTAGTAATTATATTTTGCGTTTTTGACAATATTTTATATAATATACTTTTCGTACATTACAATTTACTTAATTTAAGTTTTCGTGTTAACTTTTGGTAGTAATCGACTTTGTACAATTAATTTTATAAATTAAATATTATTAGCATTTTTTACAATATTTTATTTTTATTAATTGCACTACAAAAAGGCATTTTTAAAATGATGTTTCATCTAAAAGTTAGAAGTGCTACTAGACATGCTAAATACTTGTTTATGTAGAAATCTGTCAGTATTTGTTTGTAAATAATTATTTTAGTCTTTACATAAACAATTTTACTAATTGTTAAATTGTCCAAAAAAGCAAAATGTACAAATTTGTTTAAACAAATGTAAATAAAGGTGTATTGGATAAAAATATAATTTTCGCCAATTTTTATAATTATAACAAATAATTTTATTATAATTATTATTGTTATATATTTTGTTTTGCAGTATCAAGTTTTCTAGAGGTTTTTCTAGTTTAACAACTTTTTCCATCAATTATATATTTAATAAATTCAAACAAAAATCCGCATTTTGTCAATAATAACACTTAAAATCACAGATCTACCGTTTTTATTGTTTTCAATATATTTATTGTTAAATTCCAAGTTTGATTATTACTGTTAATTGCTTGTTATCAGATTCAGGTTGAATACACGAGTTGAGTAGGAGTAAAACTCCTTTTAATCCTCGGTTCTAATTATCGATAATATTAGTAAAATTTGGGGGAAAATATGAAATGGATGGTGAGGTAAAAGGGAATTAGTCACAGAAAAAAGTATTTGAAATCAAGATAAAAACAAGGTAGATAGTGGAATTTAACAATTATAGAAAACAAGCAAAAATTATAAATATACAAAAATAATAATAAAACAAGTTACGTATTACAATGCAAAAACACTGCAATAATCTTCAAAAAAGAAGAAAAGGATGAATAACGCTCCAATGGACGTGTAGCGTGACGCGCGCCTCACCTCGCGAATGAATGTTTAAGCAGTGAAATTATCAATTTATTCAAAACAAAATTTAATAAACATGGTTTTACTCCATATAGTGTTGTCTAAAAAACCAAACTTTTTTAATACAAACATGTGGTAAGATGCTTAAGTTTTGAGAACTTTTTAAATCTAGTTACATAATTTTTAGAAACAAAATTTTAACAAACTACATAGTATGTTATTAATTTTACATCACATAGGTAATAATGAGTAATACTTATAAAGCTTAATTTTTAATGATGATATCATTCCTGAATTTTACCTTCATGTAGTGTATCCTGATCTGGACTTACCCAAGCATATGCACTAATACTATAGGGACCAAGTGAATGGCATTGGAACTGAGTTTTTACGATGCCGGATGAGTGTGAGCATACATTCGGGATTCTTAAAGGGTATCTAGTGGTATATCTACATTAAATATAGCCGTCGGGCTAACGGGAATAACCGTGACAAAAAAACAGGTGACATCGACAACCTTTGCGAATAGTGCCGCTATTACAAAGATGCCGTCCACCACCCAAGAAACCTCGTTATACTCATACGTTACTAATGCTTATCAAGCCATCGGAGTCCATCACTTAATAGAGAAATAATACGTCACCAACTACAATGAATAAATGAATAGATGATTATAAAACAAAACCCAACACATTTCTATATTTTATTTTAAAAGTAATCGATAGAATGTGGAATAAAATCTATTAATATAAAAAAATTACCTATTTTTAATTATAAAGTATAATTAAAAACAAAATCAATAAAAACAATTGTAAAGAAATTTGTTTAGAATAATTAGCAAAAATGTAGTTTCATCCACTGGAGACTTTGAATAAAATCCAATATACAAAAACAAAAATATTGATCTGCACTAGGTTTGAATTAAAAATGGAGAATGCATTCCTGTAATTGTATCCAACTGCAATCAATCAAAAACTGTCATTGGTGATACCAGATATAAACTCTGATGAATGCGTTGACAATGCGGCAAAATTTCCCATTCTGGTGGTATCAAGGAAAATTCCAACCCCAATGAAACTTCTAATTCTGTATTTATTAGTTCACGTCGAGATATACGAAAACAAGTTTCCATTTCCTATTAAAACAAAATCCGAAAAGCAAATTAAATTAAATTCCACTCATAATTATTAGTCGCTACGCCAAATGCACAATTAATAATCTGGTTTTCTTAAATTACAATAAAAAAATTGTATTAGCCTAAAGGAAAACTATTAATCAGCACTAAATTAAAAATATCCGGTAATTAAAATATAAAAAATTGTAATCATGTTAAAACGGACATTTTTAAAAACAATAAAAAAATTACGTACCTGAATCAAATTAGATAATTCCACAGATTTGACATCATTCAATTTAGCACTAATTAAAAGCGCTGCGGAAGCACATAGTTTTCTATTGAGCTTGTTAACGAAAAGCTGCAAGAAATTTAAAATTATAATTTATTAGGTTTAAATTTGTTTTAATAAAAATAGTTCAAACACAGTAACCCAGTTAAATAAAAATACATGCATCGGTAACAAATTAGTTAGAATATTGGAAGAGAAATAATGATAAAAACATTATTATTTTCTATACAAGTTAGAGATTATCTCCAGAAACCATATTTTATAACTATTGTTATTCTTGTTTCAGTGGTATTTAACCAATTTAAAATAAGCGCTTATTTTTTAATGCTGCTGATTTCTTCATAACTTACCCTTCGATTCGTTTTGGTTGTTTAATTATTGTTTAATAATACAATTGTCTGTATTGGAGAATACAATTCGCTCTATTGGTAGTAACAATCCTCCATATTTGAAAAAACATCACTATTTACTTTATAGAATGAGTTGGTCATTAAATATGAAAAATCGTAATTACACTGTGAACGCTACAAGGTACTTAAAAATATGTTAAAAATCTACTTTAAAAATTTTTTTTTTAAAAAGGAAAATCACAAAACAAACAATTTATCTCAAATAAAAACGGTTTTTTTGAATACATTCAATTTATTATTATTTAAATAGTAAGATTTAACTTTAATATTTAAAAAAATTACAAAAACCAATAAAAAAATCTTAAATCTTTTATCTATGTTCAAGATGCAAAGAACTTTAATAAGCCTTTCTTAACAACGCATATAATATTAAAACGTTTCTATCAATAAACAATAAAAATTACGATAATCAACCTTTTTGTACAAAATGAAAACATACTTTCAAAATAAGTTTTTCAAATAAAACATGAGAGTGAGCAACAATCCACAAATCGAGTGACAACTAAAAAAGGTTTAATAAAAAAAAACGTTTATTATAAATTACACAAAAAGTAACCACAATTATTATAATTTCATACTATTTTTAAACTTTTACAATGTAAATCACGAAGTCACGTCACCCAAATAAAATGCTTTAGATTTTACAAGTTCAAAATGTAACTTAACAGATGTTTACAAAAAAGAAAACTCAAATCGCAAATTTCTATAAACAGTGGCACCATCACAAGGATGCCGTCTATCAACCAAAGCACCTTGTTACTTTTCTATGCTTGTTGAGTATACAAGAACCCTGGAATGTAATTGTAAGATATGCTCTATAAGCAAAGGAATAATATCGAGGTAATTATGTTATTAAGCGCACCAGGGTCCCAGGTCTGGTTAAAGGTGGATGACGGTAAAAGTACAGGAACAACAAGCTGAATTCTTTATAAACGTATTTCTAAAGAAATAACAAGAGGACATTGTTCCATAAAACGACGGCAAAGTAATGAATGTATAATTCAGATGGCAGTTAGCGAAATCCGATGAATAGATTAATATTTGATGCCAACATTTTAATGTACAATCACATGAAACAATCCTGTTGCTTCATACACTTCAGAGCAAAATAGTTTCGAAATAAATAATGATAGTAATAAGTTACCAACCACATGATAATAAAATTAATAATTCCTTAAACGAAATCTTTCAGTAGGGTATCTGGGTTGAGTTGTAGTTGTATAAAAAGAATTCTTATCACAATCAAAAACATTTTTTATAAAACTTAATCTCACCAAACAGAAAAAAATAAAGAGTATGATCACTAATTGTTTCGATAACTCGTTTACATAAAAAACTGATTCAATTATGACAAAAGTATCAAATCCACATCACAAATATAGATAACTTTTCAAAACTTCAAACACATTTATTTAAAATAATTTAGAAAAAACTATGACTCCAATGCCGAAACCTAATAACTAATTTTTTTAACAAACAACAATATTAGAATTGTATTTTGTTATTGATTTACTATTAACAATATATATATGTATCTCTAGTGAGATATTAAAGCTTAATAATAATAATAATAATAATAATAATAATATTACTATTATATAATAAAATCACAATTAATTTTCTTAGTCTATATAAGAAACCAATCTAGCCAGACCCAGGCCTAGATAAATGAAGAGGGTTTGAACGCAAGGTTAACAATTTGGCATCTGTAAAAATGCTACAGAAACAACAATAGGACACCATTCCTACCAACAACGGCAAAGAACTGATAGCACGACCCAGATGACAGGTTTGAGTGAAAACTGAAAAGTAACTAAATCGTCGATTAAACGAAGAAAATTACTTAGTCAAATTCTACGTTTACCGTCCAAAAGATAAGTAAGGACGGTTTTGGAACGGATAATCAGTGTTGGTTGGGGTTAGACCACAACAAACCATTCGGGGATATCTAATTTAAATGTTTCATGGGGGATCAAACAAAAAATTTGGTAAAATGTTCGAATCATTTTGGAATCATTTTGTTACTCTATGTTCGTTTTAAATTATAGAACTTTGTTGTTGTTTTTCTCTTACCGTTGCTCCATGCTTATTTTTAAAGTAAAAGGGTTTAGTAGTAGTAGTAGTAGTAGTAGTAGTAATAACAACAACAATAATAATAATAATAATATAGAAAACAATACTTAAAATAAAACTTATCAATAAAAAAAAAACTACACACATTCCATTCAAAAATGGATCATGCATGTAAGCAATAAAAACTTACTCGTCTGGTAATTTGTACCATCACAGATTTAATACTGCGCAGCTTCGTCAAGGTCAGTTGAATTTGAGGGAAACGTTCGTGAAACTCGCGATTCACTTCTCGTTTATTCTCGTCTGGACGCGTGTAGCCCAATACACTTGACTGTTCAAACACAAAGATTCATTTGAATAAATGATAATATAGTTTATTATTATTACTGGTAGTAGTAGTAGTAGTAGTATTGCAAAATCATTTCGCTCTAAAGAGCATGATAACAAAATTGTTCCATCTAATTGTAATTTAAATTTTTAGTAGCAAAATCATGCATATCAAACATTGAAGTGTCTTTCATCTTCCACTACTTTGCAGTAATTTGCTCTTATTGTTCCTTTGAAAGTATTCATTATTTAAGGTTGGGCTGACAACGTCACACTCAAACGTTTCTGTTTTCTCAATCGAACATGTGACCGTCTAAGATAGAGTCATTATTATTATTATTATTATTATTATTATTATTATTATTAAGCTACGGGTTGTGGATTAAGTATAAACCTACTTAACCACACAGACAAAATTCCATTAATGAATCAATCAGTACAAAGTTAAAATATCAAAATTAAAAAGGACATTGCATACAAAATAACAAAAATAACTTCATTCAACTAGTATGCTAAAAAGTAATGGAATTCTTTGTTCAAGACTTCAATAATGCTAATAATCCTGAGGATTTGAGTAATGCTCATAAAGTTTCAATTTCCAATAATGGTGATATTCCTGACTGTTCCTCTTCCATATAGTGCATCCTGGACTAGGTGACTATAGACTTCTCGACTAATAAGAACAGGAACCGAAAGCACAGCGATATAATTAAGCTTTCGCTAAAGTGGATGGGTGCACGCATACATCCACGGTATTTAAAAAGTAACTTAAGGCACCATTTATAGCTCTTGGGCTAAAAGAAACAACTCTGACAAAATATCAAGCAGCCTCGTCGATCGTTGCAAACAGTGGCGCCATCATAAAGATGTCATCTACGTTTGTCATGCTTATCAAGATATCAAAATCAATCGTTTAATATACCGTACAGATATGGAAATAAATTATGGACTTCACAATCAGGTATCATGACTACGACAAGATGTTGTATAATTTACCACATCACTAATTGCCCTGCTCAAATTAAATATCGTTAGATTATTAAGAGCTGGGTAGATGGGTAAAAAAACTAGCAACACCAAGATTATCCAGCCGGTCATATGTTTAAATAAGATCTGTCAAAAACCGGTGTGATATGGTCTGATAAGTTTAATTTTATTCATACAATTTTCACCACTTGTTTATTTTAAAAATAAAACCATGTAATAATTGCATCCACATTTGTATTCATTGCGTAATTAGAAAAATTAAAACCCTCAAATAAATTGATTGTAAAATCAGATGACTATTATTCTTTTATATCATCATCATCATCACTACAACAAACAAAATTCAGATTAAAAACACTTTTTAAACAATCACTAATGACGAGAGGACAAAAGTGATGACGTTTTTAAAAAATAAACAATGAAAAAACGTTTCAGTCTAGCGCTAAACTGGAACCTAGGTGGGTATAGGTTCGATCCCCACCATCGGCATCAAATGCGGAGACCCGTTTAATCTCCCTAATATGTTCACTGCTGAAAGATGTTTCGCATAAAACATTTAAAGTAGGAAAAATAAAAATAAAATAAAAAATAAACTAATTAATTAATATTTCATTGGTTTTTATTGCTTCAATGTTTGATGGTAAACATTTTTAGCCAGGTAAACATCTCGCAAAGTCCTACACAAGAGTCCGCTTTCCCTACTGGTAATGAAAGTCGAACCTATTTTCATCTATTTGTGAATTTAGCACTCCAACCACCTCTACTATTCCGGCACGGTGATTATTCATGGACACTTCGTGTAGATTAAATTATCATGTTAGCAGCCCAATAAATAAATGGTTACAAATTTTGTCCATATATATATATATATATATATATATATATACTTATAAACTTATAAAAATAAACCTATTTTTTGTGTTAGGAATCATTTTCATCATCATCAGCAACAGCAGCAGCGAAACAACATATGAAATAAAGAAAGGGATGCCGGCAAATAACAATTTACAAAGCGAATAGCTAACCATAAAGTAGAAAATATCAATAAATGGAAATACTATGTCATGAACATTGCACATCCCAATTACTAGACAAATAACTAAGTTATTTGCAGCTGCTTTAAGGGCAATCAATAATGCAACATTCACATTTACACAGTTACATTCCTCCTAATATTTATCTTTCACTATACTTGAGGTATAACATTCAATCTTTGTGGGCATGTGTGCATTTCATGTTCCTTCATAAAAAAAGTCAACAACACGTAGAAATAAACTCTAGCCATGTTTTTTATTAAACAAATTAAGTATTAACATTTCGATTTTTGCTTATGCTACAAATGTACAGCCAAACCATCTCAATCATTCGGGATGTTAATGATCCTGAAGCTTTGAGTAATGTTTATAAAGTCTCAATTTCCAATAATGGTAATATTCCCGACTGTTCGTTCTCCACGTTGTGCATCCTGAACTAGGTGCCAATAGGCATATAGACTAATAACACCAGGGTCTAAGAGCACAGCGGTATAAATGGAATTCCGCTACAGTGGGTAAGTGCAAGCATATACTCAGAATACTTAAAAGGTGTCTTAAGGTATACGTATACCATATGTAACCGTTAGGCTAAGGGAGATAACCCTGACAAAAAATCAGGCGGCCTGATCAATCTTTGCGAACAATGGCAACGTTACATGAATGCCGTATACCAGTCAAGAAACTTTGTTATTCCTATAGGTTTGTTACGCTTATCAAACTATCAAAGTCGATCGTTTATATGCCGTACAAATATGAAAAATCATGAAGAGGTGACCACATCAACAACCAAAATGAAAGAATAAATCAATCATTCACTTGCATCTATAATTCCATTAATTAGGACATGCGATTAAAATTGACCTTAAATGCTATTTTAAATCATCCTTAGTCGATCAATAAGATCTTAAACATGACTTTCCAATGGTGTAAAATCACCATCAACAACAACAAGCCGAACGTGGGCCCACATTTTAGTGCCGCTGATGGGATTCGAACCCATGCCCACCAAGGTCCAAATAGAGCGCTGTACCACTAGACCACCTCGGCATATGAAACAATCGACTTCGATGGTTCGATAAGCGTAACAAACGTAAAAGTATAACAAAGTTTTTCTAATGGTAGAGGATATCCTTGTGACAGCGTCACTCACTGTTTGCAAAGATTGACAAAGCCGCCTGATATTTTGTCAAAGTTATTACCTTAGGCCGACGGCTACCAAAACCGGAGCCAAGATATATCGCTGTGCATTTAATCCTTGCACTGTTAGTCTAGATGCTTAAATGTACCTAGTCCAGAATGCGCACATAGAGACGATAGTTAGGATCAGGATCATTAGCACCTCGCCTCGCGCATTAACATCATATAATTGATTTATTACGATAATGCGTTGAAACCACTAAGTTATTCGAGACAAGCTAATGTCTAAGAAACTGAACCATCCTAGTAAGAAAATCATCAATCGTCCTCGTTCACACTTACCAAATAGGTTGGCAACTTGAGCACTCGTTTGCCTGTTACAATAAGTAACTCAGGATCGTCCAACAGCGTGGGAATGTAGTGAATAGAAGGATCGGGATATTGGATCGCTACATGACAACCAGTAGTGCTGCACAAACTTGCATTGCGTTGTTTTAATACAGGCAATGACTTCAACTGACTTGCACAGAATGACAAATGATGATGATGATGATAGTGCGAAATGGGACCTAGACCAATTTTTTTGAAAAATATAGGACGATAAATTCATTTTTTTCTATTTTAGGTTAAAAAAATGTATATTGTTCGATTGTATCTACCGATATCAGTCAACCTCGTAAAGACAAAACCAACGCTTTCAAAAACTAGCAACAATCATAATACCATGTATATGCATCATGGATTCAGACTAGCACGGATCAGAGACCGGATGCAGAGCGGTACAGCTGGTATTCAGCTTTGGCAAATTGGTGTAAGTATACATACAGGGAACTTAAAACGTTTCCTAAACTATATGCAGCTGACAAAACCAGATGCCTTCGGTAATTTTTGTAAACAGTAGAGTTATCACAAAACGATGCTGTCTATTAACAGAAAAATTTACTTTCCTACATTGGTTGTGTATACGAATATTAAATATGAAAGACAATCTCGTTTAGGATGCAATGCAAGTACAATACACATACATATACAAATTTCTACTCGCATACTTATCCAATTAACTGCCGAATAGTATCGTGTGCAAGTACAGAAATGATAAGGAAGTGACAATGTCATCAACCAATTCATGTAAGTTACGACGACAGTGACACTACTGAGTTTGTACTCCAATATAAGGAATAGTGCACCAGGACTAGGATAAATCAAGTATAAAATACACATCAGTGTATCTACGTATTCGTTATTGATATATAAGTCTACGTTTACACACATAATAATGAAATTATTCCAAAGATCAACATTCATATATGTAGCCAACCTTTGTGAACAATGGTGGTATAATAAGAATGACTCTTTTTATCTGCATTTGCTACATACGTGAAACAGCAAAAGACGATTATTCAGTCTGCTCGTTACATAACAAAATGAATAAATTGTTTTTTTTTCACTCACTAGAAAGAGGTGACATTGTATGAATATCACTCCACATTATGCAATTACATATACATATTCATTGAATGTGAAAGTATTCAAATAATTTAAATTTTTAAATACATCATTATTTCATTATAATATATAAAATAAAGTAAATATTATTGGTTCCACATGCCTCAATTAAGCAAAAGTTGGAATTCAAGATTTGTCGCCTTGTATAAACAACCAGTTATTCAAGAACACTAAAGAATTTTAAGGGTTGTGAGTGGGTGTGTGTATGTGTGTTAACTTGTAATACTTAAATGGAAAAGCGTTTGTGGTAGTTAATGAAATCATAATAAAATCCACTAATTGATACTATGATAATATTGCTAAAATGGGGGAAAGTTCAAGTGTTGGTTGATATTTGTGGGTGATTAAAACTACACAATGTTGTTAATTTAATACTACATCAATACCTCATTAGAAGTACATTTAGAACACATCATTAATGCCATTACCAAAAAAATCAATGCAAAGTAAAAGTACAAAATAATAATTAGACGAATTAAATTATTAGCCATGTACTTATTTAACCAGTATTCTTGAACTAATATGGAACAACTATTGATATAAATTCTTGCATTAATTATTGGGCGTAGATTATCAATTATGTCAACGATAAATCTTGCATTGCATTATAGAAATAGTGGCAGTGATATATTTTTTGCTAAAGTTGCTTTTAGGGCACGTTGAAAACCGCTATGATGTTATCTCCTTTCACATTTGAAATATTATATATATATAAACTCCGCCTAGTTTGGATCAGAAATGATTCAATCTAGCCAGTCCCAAGCCTGGATAAAGGAGAAGGGTTTGAGCGCAAGGTTAGCAACCTGGCCTTTGTAAATAATTTATACTGCTACGGAAACAACCAAGACGCCATTCCGACAAACAACGGCAAAGTAAAAGCCGAGAGGAAGCTCAATCTTCGATTTGCAGAATCTTCAATGTCAACAAGACTTTGTTGTTGTTTTGCTGCAATTGTTGTCTTATTGCCCCATGCTTATTTTTAGAGCAAAAGGGTTTTGTATAATATAATAATATAATATAATATATATATATATATATATATATATATATATATATATATATATATATATATATATATATATAATGGTGAATAGAAAGCTAATGACAAATAAAATATTTATATATTCATGGTAATTTAGTGTAGCGCGGTATTATTATTATTATTATTATTCCAAGAAGTTAGTGACAGAGTGACCTCTTTAATAATTCCAAGTTTGCACACCATCCCGGATTCCTATGCAGAGGTTGTCGGATGCGAATCGAACTTGAGGAGGGATAAATGGTTTTTTCCTATAAGACCACTGTCTTGCCACGACACTAGTGTTTACAGGAATTGACGACGGTTTTCTTTTGAGAGGAATTAGGGGTTGATGCCAGTTGACAGATCTACAATCTTAACCGACTACAAATGGTAAATGGATGACTCGATATACCTTTTGAGCACATTGGGTGTATGCTAACACCAAGTTACTTCTCGGGAGTCTAGTGAAAGCCCAGTTATGCCGTTGGGCACTTGATCCATACTCAGGATTATCCGTATCCTATTATTATCACAAGGCTTTAATCCTCTACCAGGAGTAGATTTCTTTTATAGATACGTAAAAACACAAAAATGTTGTCGATAAATCAACCAATAAAGGTAATGTATGAAACTATATCGATTTTAATATCTTTTTCAATTATATCACCAGTTATTTGAATTTAATAGGATTACTAAATTTACTCCATTGCCTAACCGAATGATTGTACTAAAAATAAACTTTAAATATATTATAACTTTTTCCACAAATAGAAAAAACGTTATGTTTGCAAAAATCGAAAAGTTCGCTATTCTATTCAATATGCAGTTTTTTTTCAGTAGATAGTTTGATTCAAAATGACCTTATCTCTAAAAGACATCGGGCAACAAATAAGTGCTTTTGATTAACACAATTCATCGTAGTTCTTTTTTAAACTAGAGAGTGTTTTTACAATTCTTTTGTGTTGTTCCGTTGGCTCCAAGGAGCAAGTGACAAGATTGGGGTGTGTGTGTTGTATGTCAACATTTTGCCAAAGTGCATATTTAGGTGTTTGTTATATTTTTCAGTGGCACATATATTTCAAACTTTTGAGGACAACCAATTTTTGTTTAATCTGATTATTTTTCATCCATCAACGCCCTCTATTGTATAAAACAAAATTTGGTCTATCTTATACAGCTCGGAATTATATCATACGATAATGACCATAGTCACTAATCACGTGTCATTTGGATTAGGTTACTACACATTTTGTTTAAATTGTAATTTAGAAAGTGTTATTTATTTACCATTTTTCAAATTTGACTTTTAGGTGACACAAACGGATTGAATTGGATAAATGTATATGAATGTGCGTTTTTAAAAATTTTGCATACATTACAATAAATGTAAACGATGTAAAGTAGGTTATTATTAATATTTGTTAAAACGATAATCGAAATTTAGGTAGATAACAATTCTAATTCTAATTATTATCATTATTCTTACAGAACCCTTATGCTCTAAAAAGCATGGGGCAACAGAATAACAGTGTAACAACAAAGTCTAATAATTTAACAAGATCAAGGGGTAACAAAATGTGTTCGAACACTTTGCTAACATCTTTGTTCAATCCCATGAAACATTCATTTCATTATGATATTCCCAAATGGTTTTTAGTCAAGTTTTCTGTGATCTATCCCAACCTTTCTTTTGCCATAGCCAACTGTCTATTCCGACACAGTTCTTGTTGATCTTTTTGGCAGTAAATGTAGAATTTGACCAAGTAATTTTCTTCATTTAGTCAAAGATTAACTTTCCTTTCGACTTTCACTCAGCCCTATAATCTGGTTCATAATATCACTTCTTTATCATTGTTTGTCAGAATAGTATCCCCTTATTCTTTCTGTGCAATATAGATTTTTATAAATGCCAAGTGGCTAACATTGCGCTCAAACCCTCCATTTTTATCCAGGCTTGGGACTGGCTAGATTGGTTCATTTCTGATTTCTCTAGGCTGTTACAGTTCTAGTAATAATAATAATTATTATTATTATTACTATTATTATTATTATTATTATTATTATTATTATTATTATTTACTGATTTTACATTCCATAAAAGTAACCTTAAGTGGAATTTCAGATTAGTTTAACGATAACTTACGGTACACAATTTTTTTAAAGAATATAATGATGGCAGGTTGTCTAAGTGTTATTGGGAAAAACAAAAATCCCTTATAGATTATTTTCACCTACATCAACTTGTTCAAAACATTTTAGCATCTATTATTGTTGTATAATAACTGGTGTATACAGTGTTTAAATAAGACTGCATTGATCCAGTGGTCCAACGGTACAGCGCTCGAATCCATACCTCGGTGGGCATGGGTTCGAATCCCACCACCGGCATTAAAATGCGGGCCCACGTTTGGCTTCACTAAAATGTCCACTGCTGAAAGATATTCCTCGTAAAACATTCAAAAACTTAAAATTATGACAATAATAATGAATGGTTTGGGTTGACATATACCAGCTGACGATGGGTATGGGTTCGATCTCCACTATAGGCACTAAATGCGGACCTCCGTTTGGCTTGGCCGAATATCCTCTTGCTGAAAAATGTTTCGCGTATAGCAGTTAACCAGTAACAACTAAATAAACATAAAATAAAGCTGTGATGTACAATTATACATTATTGGTTCAAATCATTACCGCGCACGTGCAAAATGGGTTTCAACATTTAGTTGTTGTAATAGTTGTTCAAACATGATGAACATGTTTATCTAGTGATAATAGCAGTAATAATAATAATAATAATGAGTGTGTAGGTTAACTTAAATGAAAAGCACTGCAGAAATTTTAAAAATTGGTTTTAGTTGAGGTCACTAATTGTGTCCAATATTTATGTAATTAACACAAAATGTGTTAATTAATTAAATTGTTAATAATAGCTGCAATGTGATTCTAATTAATCCAAATGAAACCCTAATTACATCGGATTGTAATGTTTCACTAAGCAATGGGTAATGTTTGCACATTACACAGAATAAAAGGCATATAATTTGAGCGTTTACAGTGTATGTTGAACCTGATTGACAATTGTCTGTGGCAGCAAGAAAAAACACGAATAAATAATAATGTATTGAAACCAACAACACCTATGTCATCTTTTTGAAATAATGCGTTTGATGGAACTGTATTTATTGCTCTTCAATACATACAAATGAATCATTGCTATTCCAGTATCAAATTTCAAGCAGTTTACCATTCTTGTTCCTCAAAAAATATCAAACAACAAATACAGGTTTTATGCCGATTTGCGAATTTTATAAATCGTTTTCCAACTTACTTTTAGCAACATTATGTAGTTTTAAATACCCACAAATATTAACCAACACTTGAACTTTCCCCCATTTTAGCAATATTATCATAGTATCAATTAGTGGATTTTATTATGATTTCACTAACTACCACAAACGCTTTTCCATTTAAGTATTACAAGTATTACAAGTTAACTCACACACACACACCTACTCACAACCCTTAAAATTCTTCAGTGTTCTTGAATAACTGGTTATTTATACAAAGCGACAAATCTTGAATTCCAACTTGTGCATTATTGAGGCATGTGGAACCAATAATATTTACTTTATTTTATATATTATAATGAAATAATGATGTATTTAAGAATTTTAATTATTTTGATACTTTCACATTCAATGTATATTTATATGTAATTGCATAATGTGGAGTGATATTCATACAATGTCACCTCTTTCTAGTGAATGAAAAAAAACAATTTATTCATTTTGTTATGTAACAAGCAGACTGAATAATCGTCTTTTACTGTTTCATGTATGTAACAAATGCAGGTAAAAAGGGTCATTCTTGTGACTCTATTCCACTGTTTAGGATTTTATAAACACAACTTTTAAATTTCTTCAATTTTCTTCAAAAATTAGTTATCTATCTATAAAACATAAGCGTTAAATTTTAATTTTATTGATTGGAATGACCCAATGCTATTTTGAATATTTTAAAATTATTTAAACAACTTTATAACAAATGTCTTATTACATCAAGGTTACATCATTTTCACATACTACATGTGTGTTAGATGAGAATAACATTTAGCTTTTTCATGCTCTAAGTTAGATTAGTTAAGTAGTCCTAAAGTCGAACTGTAGAACATACACGTGTTGTGTACAGTAATGAAATAATGGAAATTTTGCTTTAGTATTATGCACCATCATTGTACATCAAAATCTTTATACACAAACCTTGTGGATTATCACCCTGGATGTAATCGGCATTAAGCAATTTTATTCCGGCCGTTTGACCTTGAACCAGCGTAGATCGTGTCGAATCCGATTGTAACAAGTTGAAATTGTTCGCATTTGACTGTTGAACACAAACGGCACACCGATGTATCTTGGGTTGGAGTAAGTGAGCATACGAGATATCCTGGCACAATAAGCGAAACCAATAATAGAGCAGTTGGAAACTTCGTCAATTCAGCAATTCATTAGTAGTGCCCCTAATTCCAGTAATAATTATGTGCCTCACCGTGACAACACATACAAAATCAATAACTTAGTCCATCTATCATAATGAAGTGATTGAAAGACAAACAGGCTATGCAATAATGGCATTAATCACCCATGTATATTGTCTGCCGTTCTAGTCACAACAAATGCTGTGATCTTAGTCTCGTCTTGTTGTGTTCTCAACCCGGCGGTTAAGTTTACCAAATTAAACGATTAAGTAACGGATTGTAACGTTCATGTTCAAAAGTAGTTACAACTATATTCTACTTTAAATCTAGCAAATATTAGTGTATCTACATTTCTCTTTTAGTGAATAGGTACAATCACACCCTATATCTAACTAAAAGTGTAAACTCTGACAATCAATTAATCTTTGCATTCAGTGACACCGTCAACATTTCTTTCGGGATACTAATAATCCAGAGGAGTTGAATAATGTTTATAAAGTCTCAAATTCCAATGATGGTGATATATCTGACTATTTCTTCTCTACGTTGTGCATCCTGAACTAGGTGTCCATAAGCGTCTAGACTAATAGCAACAGGGACTGAGTGCATAGCGGTATAACTGAGCTTTAACTGGAGTCCTGCTCAATGAATGGCTGTTAGCATATACCCGAGATACCCAAAAGGTATCTTAAGGTATTCATGTATTATATGTAGTCGGTTAGGCTTGTGGATCCGTCAACCTGCATAAATACTTCAATTCAAGAAAATCGCCACGTCAATTCCTGTGAACACTGGAGTCGTCCCTAGAACATTCAAGGGTAGATGAAAAAACGGTAGATGATAAAACCAACCAAGGGAAAAAGTTGCGAAAGAAGGAGCCAATAAGAGTCAGACAACCTTTTGTGTGAGTGTGTGATTACTCATAAGTTGGGATGGAAAAGTTTCAAAATGTGTGACCAAATTTGCACGATGACGCAATACAAATCGTATAGTGCTATGTAAATATTGATTTTTCCACCTTATATACATTTTCAAGGTCAAACAATCCCCTTTTGATATAAGAATGCACCAACGTGACTCACACTCACTCACGGAGGTTGACCAATAAGAATTTTTTTAAATTCTTTTACTCTTGGTTGGTTTTATCATCTACCGAAAAACCAACCAAGGGAAAAAGTTGTGAAAGAAGGAGCCAATAAGAGTCAGACAACCTTTTGTGTGAGTGTGTGATTACTCATAAGTTGGGATGGAAAAGTTTCAAAATGTGTGACCAAATTTGCACGATGACGCAATACAAATCGTATAGTGCTATGTAAATATTGATTGTTCCACCTTATATACATTTTCAAGGTCAAACAACCCCAAAGTGACTCACACTTACGAAATCTGACCAATAGGATTTTTAAAATTCTTTTTCCCTTGGTTGGTTTTATCATTTACCCATTCAAGCAGTAACTTTCCTCCTTAATTAAAATGGCTTACACACACACATACAGAACAAAACTCAATCTTACCTCATCGCAAACTGCTCTCAAAGAACTGAGCACATTAGATGCAGTACCAGTAAGTAGTGTATTTTGTCGGCCCCATTCCTTGTTCGGCCCCATCGCCGTTTGAGGTCCCAACATTAAACTGACATCGGCTGGGCCACTTCCAGTGCTGAATTTGTGTGAATACGTTGACGAAAATAGATTACGCTTTCCAAATCTAGACAATGAACGGTTTAGTTAATTTTGACGATTAGATGTTTGCTTATTTGTTTTGTAATTAGAAAATATTTAGTCAACTGATTGTTTTCTGTTACATATATGAAGAGCGTGAAGAAGAGTTAGTTTGATCAGAGGAAGTGTAAAATGTAAGATTTACAGGGTAACAATTATTTGTTTAATGTTATTTGGTTCAATATTGCTTGACTGTTGTACGGGCAAGTTTGTTTAGCAAGCGGGCATTTGGCAAAGCCACATGTGAGTCACATTTGTTACAGGTGGTAGAGTATGAAACGCAGGGTTTACAGATTCTACACATAAAGACAGTTTATTTTGAGCAAGTGTTTGATAAATATTGTTCACATTCTGTAGAACACTGGATAAAGCAATGAATAGGTCTGTTAATTTTTTAAATACCACTTTAAATGTTGACAAGAAACGTATCTTTCAGCAGTGAACATTTTAGCCAAGCCAAACGTGGGTCCGCATTTAGTGCCGATGGTGGGGATCAAACCCAAAATCGAGTCGAACATTTCAATCATTTTTTGCAAGATATTGATTTATCAACACAAACCTATACGATTGGAGCGCCTTCTATGAGGTAGGTACGAGGAAGAACAATTAACGAAAAGATGAAGTACAACAATATGAATCAGTATTGTTGGTTGGTAATTTGATAAGCATTTTTGCTAACTTGTCTTGATTCGTGTGATTATCGATCGCTACTAATTATTATTTCACATGACTTCCAACTAATACGTCAATACAATATTGCTTATTTCACGGAATAACACTGTGGATGTTATTAAATTGACAAAGATTAAATTAATAAAAATGACAGTAATTTTTCTCACTGAAATAGATATTTGCACAATTAAGAATAATTTAGAGCCAAATCCTTTAAAGTTTAAGATGAATCGAATGCCGAAATTGCAAAGTTGGCATGTAGCTGGATTTATTCATTCATTTTGGTTAATGACGTCATCGCCTCTTCATCATTTTCCTTATTTATACAACATATAAGACAATCGACTTCAATGGCTTAATAAACGAACAAACGTAGAAGAATGACGAAGTTTCTTGGCTGGTAAACGGCACCATTGATGGCAAAGATTGATGAGGCCGCCTGATTTTTTGTCAGGGTATTCTTCTTTTGCCCAACGGCTACATGTGGTATACATATACCTTAAGATACCTTTTAAGTACCTTGGATGTCTATTTGCACCCACCCACCGAAGCGGAAGCCCAGTTATAACGTTGTGCACTCAGTCCCTGCAGTGTTAGTCCAGGTGCTTTGGAGTACCTAGTACAATATGTACCACATGGATGTGACAATTAGAAAGATCATCATTATTGGAAATTGAGACCTTATAAAAAATATTTCGATCATAAATACCAATAAAATGCATCGCAGCTGTTATATAAACAAACATTGAATAAATTTTCATTTTCCATTATCAAAATAAAAACAAGTGCATACTTAAAATGCGGACCAACTCCTTTGGAAGAATATGACAAAATAGAGCACCTTGTCAATACCGTACGATGTTTTCCAAAAACACACAAAGCCATTCTAAAGTTTCATAAAAAATAAATTATATATATATATATATATATAATGCAAAAACAACTAAATAAAAAGTTATAAAGTTTAGTGTTTATTTGAGAATGAAAGCAACCAAAACGCGATTCTGTGCTGATAAAAGAATAATAGATTCGAACTTTAAAAACATCCAATGTCAAGACTTAATTATCTACACATTATTATTATTATAAAAAGAATATAAGAACCACCAGTGCAGCAGTTGATTCTGTACAATTTAATTTTAACGGATGAGAAATCCCATCCAAATGGCTGCAATATGATTGGTGGCAAAACAACGTAGTGATAATACTTTTTCGACTAAGTCGTTTATTGAGAAATATATAACATTCACTAACGCCACTCATCATTTATAATCTAAGTATGGATAGTGAAACAAAATCTAGTCATATTTTTTAATTTTTACTAATCTAAATGTTTTGGGGAAAACAGTTTCAGCAGTGGATATTATAACAAAGCCGAACGTGGGCCCGCATTTAGTACCGAACCCATGCCTACCCAGGTTCAAGTCGAGCACTGTACCCCTAGACTACCCCAGGATATATATATATATATATATATATGGGACTGACTGGTAGTGTATTTGGTTCTATGCATCCTCAATCAAGCTATGTCGATCAGTTACAAAATCCTTTATAAAAAATCGTTGATTGAATATCTTAATGTCAATACTTTTGTTTCCTGTGAACTCTGGCGTCGTCACAAGAAAGCAGTCTTTTAGATAAAAAACTTTATTTATCCCTCCAAAATCAATGCGCATCCGACATCTTAGTATAGGAATTCGGGATGCTATGCAAACTTGGAATTAATGAAGAGATGGCTCTTTCACCAACTTATGTTATGTTAACTTATGCTTCAATGAGAATAACTAAACCAAACTCAATAACAAACTTGGTTCTTTCTAATTATACCTAAAATAAAAAATAAAAGTTTTAAAAAAGTGAAATGCATCAAATTTACCTTTTGGAAGGAAACGTCACATTTTCGTGTAAAGAAGGCCGCCCAACCCGACTCTTCCACAAATGCGATCCAACATCGGTGCAATTAGCATCGTCATTGCCCCGCTGATCAACTCTCTTCGAGCAGTCGGTCAGTGTAGCCAAATCGTGGTGGTTTTCGTGTGCTTATATATATATACATATATATATATATATATATATATATATATATATATATATATATATATATATATATATATATATATATATATATATATATATATATATATATATATATATATATTATATATGGTTTATCTCACGTATCGTAACTTTGTCTAGCCTAAGTACCGTTAGAAAGGAAAGGAAGAGTGGTTACAAGCGTACCTGTATAGATGTTGTTCTAAAATATCTTGACAATGTTTGACAAAAACATAATGATGAGATCAACAGCTAAGTTATTGGACCAAACCATCTTACATGCCTCCGAAATCGTAAACAGGAGATATACTATGCAAACTTGGAATTAATAAAGAGGTGAGTCTGCCACCAACTATTATTTCTTAAGTGTTTTGAGAAAAAAACATTCATAGTAAATATACAATTAGCGCAACCAAATAAAAAGCCATGTTCGGTGTCGGTAGTTGTCCATAGGATACAAGTTAATGCAATATTCCGCCTGTATACAACGTTTTAAAAGGGTAATCACAATTACATAGAAGCAAAAACTGTACAAATTAAAGAACAAAACTTAATAATTTGAGTATAGAAAAGGTCTGATACACCACTGTATATATTAAAATGCAAAATCGCTTCCAGTAGATAAAACTATTGTGATACAATTCATATCCGTATGGTTGTTACAAATAGTCTATTTAAACATTAAAAGCATTGAGTTCCCTTTACAATTTCGAATAAAAATAATAGAAGACGTAAACTGTGAAACGAATTCATTTCGTATTTTCTCTTCAGTCACAAACATATAAGATATATATATATATATATATATATATATATATATATATATATATATATATATATAGAAAAATGATGTAATTAACTTAGCATTAATAACTACACAGACATACACATACACAACATGCTTATGTTAAGTCCAAGCTAAATTTATTAATTTAAAACATTGAATTCCCTTTATAAGTTCAAATAAAAATAATAGATTTAATGAAGTTACAAATTGCTTTTCTGCGTACAAAATGGGTTTTAGTGTATGAATATAAAAATACTCAAGTGTTTTTAACATATTAGAGGCTTGAACAGTTATCAGCATTTTAAAGCAATCATTAAAATTAACTCGGTGGTTTATTTGAACTAGATAACGTAATATTGACGAAGTGCACAAACGTTTGTTTGAGTTGGACTCTTTATCGACCCAATAAGAAATGTGTTCTCTGACCCGTTCAGCTAAGCGACGAGTTTTCCGACTAATATATTTATCACCGCAACTGCAAGTAAACTGATAGATACGATGGGAGGTGAAGAACATTGCTTGGGCTGTTTTTATGTTGAGTAGAAATTGACCTGTGGTACATAACATTCTCAATTGGATCAATGGGTATGTCCTTTTAATCGCACTTTTAAGCCTTATTTTTTAGACTGTTTTACAAATACCGGTTTATTGTCGTTTACATGTTTTTAGTTTTGGGTGACTTTGAATAGTAATTGATAAATTCCTCAGAATACTCGTCATTAATTAGAGTTTACCTTGTGGTTTCTAATTCTTTAAGAATGGTGTCACTTAAGCATATTCTTTGTACATACATAGTTGAATAATGTTTTAACCAGTGCATGTTTTTGTTGAATCGTTTAAATGCTAAACTGCTAGCTGAGTTAACTTGACTTCGATCTACATTACTGGCAAAAAATATGAGCTAAATGTTCACTTGCTAAAAAAACGTTTCCCGTCAAACATTCTACCAGTAAAAACCAAATAAAAAATCAATAAATTAATATTGTGTTCAATTTACTTCGACCAGTTTGTAAGGAAATAATAGTAACTTTGAAATATATAAGACTGAATACATGATATTTAAAATAAAACATCAATTTAATAAATACAAAATAGAAATATCTTAAAAATACTTACCTTAATACCCTATGTACTTTAATAAACAAATATAAACAGAAAAAATGTTAAAACTTACCCCCAGTCTGTGCTTTGAATTCATTATTCAAACAAATCGATTGATTTAGACTAAAAAATTTTAAAATATCGAAAAAGTAACTATAAGCAGGTTAAGACTAAATTAAATACAGTAAGCTGAAAAACGTTTTTACAAAACCGTATATATATAATATATATATATATATATATATATATATATACATATATTTTACATAAATTCAAAAAATCAGAGCGTATATTTATCAATTTTACATTAAAATTCAAAAAAATCAGAGCGTATATTTATCAACAAACAAAAGTAATAAAAATAATAAGTTATCGCTAAAGAAAGAATACAATACAATTCATAAATTGCATACATAATTTCAGTAAATAAATAATTTCCCATGGAAAGCATATAAATAAACAAAACCTAGCTTGCTTATGTTTTAATTAAAAAATTAAAATAATTCAATATATATATCTAAAATAATAAAATATTTAATGTTAAACATTCACTTATTGTTTAGTATTTTCACAGAAACAAAAAGATTAAAAAGCAACTATTTTTACGTGTACTCAATTGTTGAAAGAAATATTAATTCTTACTTTTCTTTAATATTGTAAACTTCAGATTCTCCAAATTCAGATACTGGTTCACAATTCTTATTGTAAATTGAATTATCACAACCATTTGATAATCTGGATTTTCCAGAGTAATCAAAAGCTTCTTTAGGTGAAATGCTTTGCAACACATTGTCTTTATGATATAAATAATCTGTTTAAATTATAACTAACAATTAGTTTCTTTCATTCAATCAATCATAGTCAGTTATATATATATATATATATATATATATATATAATGCACATATAACGAATTTAATCAAACGAACATTGCATATAGATAAATATTTACCTTTATAATAAACGTTGCTTATATCAAAAATTACTTTATTATCATTTTTTTGATAACTCCCGTCGAGGGATATGCTTGAAAGGAAATTAATAGCAACTGTTTTGTGACGGCTCTTTTTACTTCTCATACAAAAACCAAAAAATCAAATTTACTAAATTAAACATTAAAAAGTCAACAAAATAAAGTTTATTAACCACATTGTCACTCAAATTTATATTATCCGAATGAAGTAAAGAAAATTGGAAATAAAAAGCATGTGTCAAATTTGGAAAATTATTGAAGATAAAATATACACTATAGAAGGTATTGCTTAATTAATAAATTTAAACAAAAACAAAAACTAAAAATGTACATATTTGCATATGAATAAAATTTGTAATTAAAATTTTTTTAAGCAATATTTTTTAAAAATTGTTTTTTAAATAACATTTTTTATTTATAAAACATTATTATTTATGGTTATTAGCTTAGATATTTCGGTAGAAGTAGCTTTCAGCACACAAAAAATATGTACAATTATAAAAATATAATACAATTAACAAAATGTAACACCAGTCCAAAAATAAATAAAATAAGATTAAATTACATACGCAAAAAAAACCTAAAATTAACGTATATTCAAAAGTCATGTTCAATATGATAAGCGTGGAGAGGCATGATATTACTTAGGAAACGTACTATAGTTAACAGTGTGCAAAATATAACAATATACATTAAATGTGAATTACTGATGTGTGAACACGACTAATAAAAAATACCCTAGGTGAAGGGTAATAAATGGTCACAATCCAGAATGCGCAGATTACAGATAACAGTAATTGGTCAGACAAACGAAATAATATATTCATGATTTAGATAGGCTTATGTAAAGATTGTTTTAAACTTTGTTAAGATTAGATAGTAACTTTTTTAAATACGGCAGACATAAATTTAAATACACATTTGTTCTGCACTTAACGTGTATATGTGATCTTATCATCATTCCCAATGCAAAAGATATTCTGAAATTACAATAAAGTGGATGATTGGGTTGTTGAGAATACGACTAATAAATTGAAAACATTCAATAAAGCCTAATAAACGTTTTTAACTAAGAGTATTTAAATAAATTTATCTCCAGAACCCATTTGAGATGTACCGAATAAAAGAGGGAGGGTGTGAAAGTAACTCTTATATACTTCACAAATTGTATTGTAAAAATAATATCTTTATCTGTAATTGGAGCATTAAAATATTATCAGATGGCTTTCAAAACACATATTTAAATGTAGAAAAATTTAATGGAACTGCATTTTTAACGAATCAACTACAAATATTACTGTAGAATTTCAAGGTTCGAACCCTAAATCTAAACATCATTTTCGTAAAACAAGATGTTAACATGAACTACTTAGCGAAAATCGTTCATAAATATAATAAAAAATAAAGGACTAATGACACATCCTTGAGAAACCCCTGAAGAAATCTCACAAAGAGCAGACAAGTCACTTTTTACTTGGAAATTTAAATAAAAAAGAAAATCTCTTATCCAATCTAGAAATATTCCCATAATTCTGAAACAATCTTTGGCTTAACTGGTGATAACACATGTGAATAACTGTCAGAAGCTTTTCTAAAATCAAAGAACATGGCATTTACTGAAGGACTATGCTCTGAAATGAAAGTAAGATTATTAGTGTACAACATATTCGTAAAACAAGATTTCTAAAATATGCTGCACTAAATTAATTAATTTTATTATTTACAATAAAATTTAAGAGATGGGCTTTGAGTAACTTTTCAAGAACTTAGCAAAATCCGACAGGATACTAATAGATATGTAGTTATCTGGAATGAATCTGTTTTCCAACTTATGGATAGATCTTATAAAGGCTTGTTTTCAGATAAAAGAGATACATCCTCTTTTAAAATATGCACATTTGTTGCGAGAAATATGTATTTCTCATAAAAACAAGAGAAGCCAATAGTTTCCATAAAAGCGCTCTACTGCGTTTTTGTAGACTACGGATTAAATGCAAAAAAAATTTCGGCTTTGTATAAAGAGGAACACAAGAAAACATAAACAATATAATGTATTTTTTAACAACACTAATAAAGTGAGAATAAGCGGAATTTACATCTTACATAAATACTAAGTTTCAGTTTATATTTCCTATAAAACTTTGGATACTGTCAAAATTTTAAGGTGAGGTGCGCGTCACGCTACACGTCCATTGGAGCGTTATTCATCCTTTTCTCTTTTCTTCTTTTTTGAAGATTATTGCAGTGTTTTTGCATTGTAATAGGCACTTGTTTTTTTTTAATAATTATAATTTGTGCTCGTTTTCTATAATTGTTAACTTCCACTATCTACCTTGATTTTATCTTGATTTTAAATACTTTTTTCTGTGGCTAATCCCCCTTTAACTCACCATCCCCCGAATTTTACTGATATCATCAATAATTTGAACCGAGGATCAAAAGGAGTTTTACTCCTACTCAACTCGTGTATTAACCTGTAACCTGTAAGGATCGAGAATGGAATAAAGTCTTTGATTTACAACATATGCCAGAGGAGTCAAATATAAAACTTTAGAGGAAAAGTAGAAGTGAATACTTTTATTCAAGGAAGGTAGATAAAATTAGTTATCAGTAAATACTAAATCAAGACAAGAGGGTTGTGAGCTAGATCTATGTCTAGTAAGATAAATGGACATGCTGTGTTTAATGTTAATTTTAAGTAACTCAAAATCAAAAGTCTTGGGATGGATAGACAATAAGTTCTAATCAATAAAAAAAATGAAAATTACTTATTATAACAGAGTGATTAAGAGATAGAGTATATAAAGAATTGGGTTGTTAAATAATAGCTTTACCAGAAAGCTTGAAAAAGAAGAGGGAGGTATAAGATAGAACAGAGAGTGATTTTGTTAAAGGAAAGTTAGATGGTAATGTGTAAAAATTTGTACTCATACCATTGATCGAACTTAGACAGGGAAACAATTAAAAAATTCAGGTTATTCTTTATATATAAAAGGCACCTCATCTACCTTTTTCTAAATTTTAGCTGACGGTGTGCCAACAAGACCTTAATCAAGCTTGAATGTGATTAATTTAACAGTGGATAAACCGAAAAAATTTAATACTTGATTCTTAGATATCAGTGCAGGCCGCTTTTGTGTCAAATTTTTAATTATTTTAATCCCACGATACTAGAAACTGAGACCAAGCCACTTATTAAAAATGCCGTCTACAATTATTAAAAATTGCAGGAGATAATAATAACAAAAAGCAAGTGAATACTTTTAGGTAAAAAATAATATTTTAGGATTGTGAGCACTGAGGCATCAGTTTTTCACAATGTCTTAATTTTTCCTAGTTTATACAGGTTCCAGGTTGGTTTACGAGTTAAGTAAGAGTCGAACTTTTTTTTATCTTCGGCTCAAATGTTATCAGCTTGAAGGAATGAGTTGATTAGATATTAACAATCTTAGCGGGAAGTCCATTTTAGTAATTTATAATTCTCTGGAAAAATGGTGTAGCCTTAACCTACTATTAATTCTGGGTTTACCCAGTTTAACATTATGCTCCTTGAAAATGTTGTGGGCTAGGATAAAGAAGAGACTGAGTATTTCTAAAAAGATAAATTAATACACCAGAATGAGGTCAACCCGGAGCTGTTTATTAATTAGTGGTAACAACTTAAGAGAATCGAGTCTTCGGTGATAAGGTATGTTCTTGAAGGATATGGGCAATTTAGAAACAACCTTTTGCATCTTTTGTAATTTATTGATGTCAGATGTAAGGAAAGGAACAGTCACTGGAGCGCAATATTTTAGGTGGGGTTTAATATAAAACATATAAATTGAACAAACGCACCTGGGAGACATATCGCCCAGATTTCTTCCAAAGAATATAATCAAACAATAATAAGTATGAATTACCTTAATGTGGTATCCCGTAAAATTAAATGAGGAATCAACTAAAACTCTCAAATTTAGAGAAAGTGAATTATTAAGTGCCCACTTATTAATAGTTCAGATGTCTTTTTCCAATAATTTGGGATTAAAGCTCCAGATCTTAACATCGTCAGCAAAAAGCAGGATATTGGATTGGACTACAGAAGGTAAATTCGTTGATAAAAAGAATGAACAGCAAAGGACCTAATAACTAGCCTTGAGGGATACCAGAAGTTATGCGGTATATAGAGAAATTACCCCCAATCTAACCTTAAAGGAGCGATTAGAGAGAAAATCAAAAATCCAAGATAAAACAGGACTAAAAATGCCGAGGGATCTTAGCTTAATTGAAAGCAGGTCATAAGAAACTTAATCAAAGGCTTTCTCAAAGTTAAAGTAAATAGCATCAACTGATGGGCTAGATTCAAAAATAGAATAAATACTATTGGTATAAGCTATTAATTTAGTAAGGCAGGACCTGCGAGGCATAAATTCGTGCTGGGTGGGGCTAATAATGCTGGAATTAACGATGTAGTCGAGAATATAAAACCTAACTAACGTCCCCATTAATTTACTCGGTGAGGATGTAATTGGGCCTAATAAAAGCAGATTTCCAGATACTAGAGATGCGACAAGAGGAAAAGGAGGATAAAGATTTGAGTTAAATGAAAGGCAAGAATTTCAGCATAATCCCTGAGAACTCTAAGACAGACTCCATCAGGTCCGCATGATAAAAATTTAAGACTGAATAACAGTTTGACGTCAAGAATAAAAAACTTTATGATAGTTGTGGGGTCAGGGTGAATAGGGCAGTAAGAAAAAGATATCTGAAAAACTGATTAAAAATAATCCCTAAAGATATTGCAGACTGAAATCCTAGGTAATAGAATCCCCTTATCGTTTTTAAAACAAGAAAGGGACAGTTTATCTGTTTTTTGATAAAATAAAATAAAAACTTTTATTTTTTGTGGCCCTATTGAAGAGCGTCTTATCCTTGAAAAATTTCATTAGTTTCGCGCAGTCATTCCTAGCCGATATGCACGCATATTAAAGACAGGGGAGTTTAACTGATTTCCATAGGAAAAAAACTTTGTACAGTTTTTGAATAGAACGGACAACATCTAAAACTTTTAGGTTTAGAATAAACTGGAATCCTGAAAAGAACAAACTGTTACAGGTTGATACACGAGTTGAGTAGGAGTAAAACTCCTTTTGATCCTCGGTTCTACTTATCGATAATATCAGTAAGATTCGGAGGAAATATGAAATGGATGGTGAGGTAAAGGTGGATTAGTCACAGAAAAAAATATTTGAAATTAAGACAAAATCAAGGTAGATAGTGGAAATTAACAATGATAGAAAACGAGTAAAAATTAGAAATATGCTAAAGTAATAATAAAACAAATTACGTATTACAATGCAAACACTGCAATAATCTTCAAAAAAGAAGAAAAGAGAAAATGATTAATAACGCTCCAATAGACGTGTAGCGTGTTAAACAAACACCAGAAAATTTGGATTAAACACAGTGCCAGCTAGACAACACATTATCTTTAAATAAGGAAAAAGTTATAGTAACCAGTATATGAAGGTATGCGTGAAGATGCTGACTTGTGAGTTTTCAAATTTTTATGTCAGAGGCTTCAGGGCAACAACGAGTAATTATGTTTACATGTTCTTTAAAATTGATTAGACTTCTTTTCATGCCCTTACGATCAAATTGCAATTACCTTTAAAATCGCTTACGTGTTACTTGGTAGCTGCAAAAATTTCTTCTTGGGAGAGTCTTAGAACGGATTTTGTAGCCACGGAAAAAGCACTTAAATCAAACATATTCGTTTTTAAGAAACTAAATTCTCCCAAAACCGAATCCAAGAGTTTGGCTAATGAGGAGTTAATGAATTCAGTCTTTGTATGAGAATCAGAAAACCTAGCAACTAAAGCTGATAAGGAAGAAGACATAAGTCCTAAGCTAATTTCAAGATTGGATAACTTGACGGAGAGCAGCTTGGTATCAATAGCCAAGTCAATGTTTTCATCCAGCTTAATGTTGTTGACAGGAAGAAATCGCTGAAGGTCTGTTTCATATCTGCAGTCCATACCAATGTAGTCCAGAGAACTACTGGCTAACTGCGTGTAGTGCGCTGAAGATAAACCAGAACACGCTTTATGAAACTATTTACAGCAAGTTGCACAAGAAATGCCGACCTTCGCAGCTTTCTTGAACCGTTCTGAACCATAAATTGAAGGATTTGAAACACATATCTCAAAAAGATCTAAGAAGAAAGTTGATTATGAAAACAATCAAATAATAAAAATATAAAGTAGATAAAAACAAAATCTATTACTAGAAATAGGCGAGCAATAATCGTATAAAAAACACAAAAGCGCTATGTGTTACTGCAGGATGCACAAACGTAAATGCAAAGTAAACGACTAGTACATAAACAATTAATCCAAAAACAAAAAAACTTATACACGTTTATAAAATCACACAAAAACAACTTCGTCTTTCTTTACAGATTTTCCCTCTTTTATGAGGAGTTTCTGTATCTGGTCAACATACTCCATTTGGTTCTATCCATAGCGTCCATTTTTGTTAGTCCCTTTTCCTTCATATCGGTTTCCACACAATCCAACCATCTTCTTTTACCTTCCACTTCCAATGCCATTATACTCATTGTAACGTAGTTTTCTTCTTTGTAAAGAATGTAGTCTTACCACCTTAACCTTTTTTCCTGAATTTTTTTTATAAGCTTTAATGATTATCAGTTTTCTTCTAACAACTTCATTTTCTATTCTGTCTAATTTGGACACCCTCAACAACTATCAAAGCATTTTCATTCCTACTGAATTCAGATTTTCTTTTGGGCTTTCTTAACACTCCACGTTTCCAATCCGTACATGAAGACCGGTATCATTATGGTTTTAAATATTTTATCTTTTATCCTTGTTGTTATTTATTTGTCGCACAAAACTCCTGTAAGTTTCCATCCTGCTTGTATTCTTTGCGCTATCTCTGCATTCAAATCTCCATTCTCTTCTAGCGATGAGCCAAGGTATTTAAACCTTTTCAATCTTAACAATTTTTAGTGTTGCACTTTGATTTTCCTACCATTTACTTTCGTTGTACTCATATAAACTATCTCTTTCTTGTTAATTTATAAACCACAATCTTCCAGTGATTTTCTCCATTGTTCTGACTGTCTCTCCAAACCCTATTGTTTTCTACTCCAAAAGACAATGTCATCTGCAAATAGCCTACACCATGGAGATTCCATCTTAATATTTCTTATTAGCACGTAAGTAATTAGATCAAACAAATACGGGCTTAGTGCTAAACCCTGATGCAGACCAACTTTTAATAAAAACTCATCAGTCAACCCTACTTCTTTCCACTAACGTTTTTGCGTCATCATACATATCTTGAACAATCTTCACGTACTTTTCAGGAGCACCTTTTACTTTCATGCTACTCCACACTTACTGTCTCAGAATTCGATCGTATACTTTTTCCAAATCGACAAACACCATATGACGTCCTTTCTGTCTTTTCATTGTTCTTAGAGAAAAGATTGCATCACTTGTACTACGTCCAGGCATAAATTCAAATTAACTTCTCCAATGTCTGTTTCTTTGTTGATTCTTGAATCAATAATTTTCTTCCAAAGTTTTAAAGTATGTGATATACGCTTCATATCCCTATAGTTACCACAGTCTTCTTGTAGATTAGCGTGATAGCACTTTTTCTCCACTCGTCAGGCATTTTCTCTTCGTTCCATATTAAATGTAACAGTTTAGTTAATCTGTCAATTTTATAGTTTCCCAAACACTTCTATGCTTCGATAAGTATTCCTTGTGATCCTGGAGCTTTTCCATTATTTACTCCTTTAATTACTTCCTCTTGGGATTTTTCTTATGTTACACCTAGATTAGGTGTTCCATCTTCAATCACTGCTCTAGAATTTTCTTCATTTAACAATGTTTAAAATTTTGCTTTCCATCTTTACTTTATTCACCCTTCTTCTGTTAATACTATTCTACTTTCATCTTTTGTGTTTAATGTGTGCCCGGTCTTTTGAGGCTTTATTTCTGGCTTTAGCAACACTAAATAACATCTTCTCTCCTTCAGGTGTCTCCAGGTCTTTATACATTGCATCCCACGCTTTTGCCACTGCTACCACTCTTTTAGCTACCCTTTTTGCTTGTTGATATTCCAACTTGTCTGTTTCCAATCCATTTAGATTCCATTTTTTCTTTTTCATCTTATCTTTAAACGTTCACTAAACTTCCACATTCTACCACCAAAATTTTTCTTCCTAGATGTCAACCCTAGTACCTTTTCAGATGCTTTGGTAATCACTCTGTTGTTTAATGTCCATCATTCCTGCACTCATTACAAGGACTTTCAATTCTGTATAACCTCGTTTTTAAATTGTTTAGTCAGGTTGGTTTCCTTTAATTTCCACCATTTTATTATTTTCCCGAATCTCCGTTATTTTCTTTTGTTCGTTTATAAAAACTCATTTTCATTAACACCAAACTGTGTTGCGTGGCAACTTCTTCTCCATTTGTTGCTCTGCAGTCTCTTAACACTTTATATCTGTTCTCCTCGTTACTAGAAAGTCTATCTGTCTTCCACTACTCTGATATGTAACCAATTGGTTTCTTTCTTTCTTAAAGAATGTGTTAATGAGGGTCATGTCTTGTAAAACCATACACTTTAAAATTCTTTTGCCATCCTTAATTAAATCTCTAATTTCATTTTATTCCCATTATTTGTCCTACTACTTTCTGTAATTTTATATTTTAAATTTATATTAATTGTAAAAATGCATTTTTGTGCTGAATGATTTTTAGTAAGATATTAAAACTTAATGTAATAATAATAATAATGTCAGTAACCACCTTTTTGAAGTTAATAGTGGAACCTGGAATACCCTTTATATTTATATTCGACTCTCTTTTTAATTCTTTAGTAATCTGCTTAGCAGCCGAGATGGTTTCCTCTAGTGACAGCCGGATAGTTGCTTAAGACACAATAGAAGGATCAGCTAGTGTGTTAACGCTTACAACAAACTGTTCCACGTTATTGCAATCAAAATATACACATGTGCCAATTTTGACACAGTTACAAACAACCACATAAGTACAGATAAATAATATTTTAAGTTTAATACAATCGGTCTTTGTGTATAACTGGTAACTCCATCACAGCCAGTTCCAAGTACGATTGAAAAAGGAGGGTTAGCGCACAATGCGAGCTACTTGGTCCTTATAATACTAAAGAAACGACAAAAAGACAATTTCATAAAACTAGAGCATAATTCAAATAATAATGTTTAGCAAAAGCCCAATCTTTAATAAGCAAATTGTCAAAAATGTAATGCATAATCACATAGAACAGTCTTACGACTTCATGCTTTTTGAAGAGAAATAAACAATTGCTAAATAATCAAATTAATTTAACTATTTGAGTACAGTCCATCCAGTTGAAGTTTTTTTGTCCCTAAAGAAACATACACAATTTGTGTAATGTTTATCAAGCAATGAGATTATGTGAATAGCTAACTTCTGTTCACTAAATAACATCATTACAATTAAATGAAGAAAATTACTTCGTTTACCGCCCGAAAGACCAGTAAAAACGGTTTTGGAATGAATAATTGATGATGGTAAAAAAAGGTTGGTACACCATAGAAAACTTGACTAAAAACCGTTTGGGAAAATCAAATTAAAATGAATGTTTCAACAAAAGGTTTGGCAAAGTGTTTAAATACATGGAAAAATTTTGTTGTCTCATATTCGTTTTGAATTATGGGACTTTGTTGTTGTTTTTTGCTGTACCTGTTATCTTATTGTCCCATGCCTATTTTTAAAGTGAAAGGGTTTTGTAATGTAATAATAATTTGTCAAACTGCTTTTATCCCCAACATACATTTTGCAAATCGTTCATGTAGTTATCTACCAATTATACATTCGTACAACAATCAAATTGCTAGTTAATTAAAATATACATTTCACATATGCAAACTATTAAAAATGTTTATATTAAATTTCCAAAACTTTTGACCAAATCTACATAAAATTGACATCCATACAAAAATTCATCTTGTCCTAAAAATTCATCATGATCATGAAGTAAAATAGGCGTATTCTTGATGGGTGAAAATCCTATTGCCTGAATTTGTTTGCATCCAGAATATTGATTGAGTAAATGAAATTGACGTACATATCTTGCATCTGTAGCTCCCGGAAAAATGCGTTTTTTTAAAACAATACCCAACTTCATGCATAACGACTCTAGAGTTGTCAACCATTTACTAGGATTTTCGTCTGGATGCTTAACGGAATCCTTTAAATCAACACCGATGTTGATAAACTCTAACTAGAAAAAAAATCAAGCAAAATTATTTTCTATACAGCAGTAAACTCATTAGAAAATAATAGTAAATGTTAAACATCTCAACCATTTGCATACATTTTAATAAAGTGACCTTTATCACAAACTTAAATATAAACTGAAGTTATCGAGTACCAATTATGCAACAACTAAAGCTCATTAAACAATGCATATATAATAATTGTGCATCATTGTTCTTTCTCATCTTTTTCTACAATGTTTCATCAAAATCCCATATTGATGTATTTTTACTACTTTGAATGCTTTAAGAAAAACATCTTTCAGCAGTGGACATTTTAGTAAAACCGAACGTGAACCCGTATTTAGTACTGGTAATGGAATTCGAATCCATACCCACCCAGGTCCAAATCAAGCGTTGTACCGCCTGACCATATATATATATATATATATATATATATATATATATATATGTGTGTGTGTGTGTGTGTGTGAGTTCATTTTTTTTCATTCGCAAAAATTGACGAAACCGCCTGATTTTTTGTCACAATTATGTCCCTTAGCCGAAGGGCTACATATGGTATACGTATAGCTTTAGATACCTTTTAAATATCCTGGGTGTATGTTCGCACCCACCCGCCGTAGCGGAAGCCCAGTTATACCGCTGTGCACTCGGACCCTGCTGTTATTAGTCTAGATACCTAGGGGCACCTAGTCCAGAATGCACCACGTGAAGGACTAACAGTCAGGAATATCACCATCATTGGAAATTGAGACTTTATAAGCATTACTCAAATCCTCAGGATCATTAGCATCCTAAACTATTTAAAAAACTTGCATACTTCATAATAAAATGTTAAATATTTTATTGTAAAATCCTAACAATAACATACATCAATATTACCACCAGCATCGTGAGCCCAACAATCAAGTTGTTTTTTCCAACTGTCCAAACTCAAAGACGGTGTTAATCGGACATCGCAAATAACGGAAAGTGTTTCGGGTACAATGTTATATTGCAATCCACCATCCAACATAGTGATATTTACAGTAGTAACATCACCCAAACTCAATTCGCCTTTGGAATCTTCTAAACGTGTTTGTTCCGACTTTCGGAATAGTAGTATACTTCATTTTTTAAAGATAAAATAAACATCTTGCTTTAAATTTAAATACATCATGCTTTTTGTTTAATTAATATTTATACTCAAAATTGTTATATTAATTACCATTTAATTGAATTTTAATAAGTGTTTGTAATATAAGGGATGCTAATAATCCTGAGGATTTGAGTAATGCTTATAAAGTCTCAATTTCCAATGATTGTGATATTCCTGACTGTTCCTCCTCTATATGGTGCATCTTGGACTAGGTACCCATAGCATCTAAAGTAATAGCGGAAGGGGCCAAATGCACAGCGGTATAACTGGAATTCCGCTATAGCGGGTGGGTGCAAGATTACACTCAGGATACTAAAAAGGTATTTTATTGTATATGTATATACTATGTAGTTGTTGGGCTAAAAGAGATAATCCTGACAAAACATCAGGCGGCCTTGTTAGTCTTTGCGAACAGTGGCGTCGTCACAAGGATGCCATCTGCAAGCCAAGAAACTTTATTCTTCTTCTACATTTGTTACCATTAAAGTCGATCGTTTAATATGCCGTAAAAATATAGAAATAATGAAGAGGAGACATAATCACCAAGTACAATAAATTTTATTTAAAAAGGCTAAGTCTGTCTAAATAGCATATTTTAAAAGCTACTTCTACATATATAGCAAAATAGCAAAAATTGAAAAATAAGAGTTCACTGACAAGTACCATTTTAGACCCTGTATATAAACGTGTATAATCAGCTGAAGTTACATAATTTTTATAATAATTAGTTGATTATTATTTTGTGTGCTTAATTTCATTGAAAATGAATAATGACTAATCGTTAAAATTGATGTTAAATGCACATTCAACTTTTACCTAATTGTCATATCATAATGCTTATCAAAATAAACGTGAATATTTCAATCCATATTAACAAAACTAAAGAAAAGAACTTTTAAAAGATTTTAAATAAAAATGTTAAAACAAATCGAATTATTTATTATTTACATTTACCCTTGAGATTCCACTTATCCGCTCATTCTGTTTTCTGTTTGTGTTGTTTGTGAAATGGATAATAGTGATAAAAAATGTTTTCATTTTATTGAAAATGAATATCGCGTCATGACAGAATTACAAAATAAACGATTTTCACCAAAAGAATTGGTAAATTTATACAGAGTTCACCTTTCAACAATTTATCGAATTATTAATGGTCAAAAACCGTAAAATTATGATAATATTGGAAGAAAACTTGTAACAACTACTACGGGTAATCAGAAAATCGGTATAGAATTTAAAAAAATTATAATAAATCTATTCCTGAAACCAAAAGTAATAGTTTAAATGATTTCACTTATTCAGCGGCTAGAAACAGAGCTACAGAATTTGGTTTAACATTTCAATCACCAAAATTTAAACTATTTATTACTAAAAAACAAAAGGGTGATAAATTAACCTTTTGTAAACTGTGAAGTGAACGAGACCCTTGTTATTGGCGTTCCATATACTTCGCTCAATTACCATCTAACATCTTGGACATCAATGTTATTGAAATTTTTTTCAGTATGCTAAAGCGTAACGTCAATAAGCATACTAAAATTGAGGATTTATGTGAACGTATTCGGTTTGTTGTTCAATATGAGATAAAACAAGAATATATCAACACTCTCATCGACAGCATTCCAAAACACCTAGATCAGGTTGTTCAAAAGAACGACGATCACATAAATTATTGAGTTTTTTTTTAACTTTGTAATATCTTTAATCATTTGGTAACCGAAAAGATGCATGTAATTTGTATTTTTATTAATAATTGACATTATAAATCATATTAATTATTTTATTCCATTTTCGATTTTGCACCAGTTGATATTTTATACAATTTTTTATTACTTACAATATATATAATTATACTTTTTTAAATTATTATATGGCAACAAACGTTTCGAAGAAACTTACTGGTTCAAAAAAATGTTAAGTTTTTCTGCTGCTGTATTTTCAATAAAAGCCAAACCATGACCAGCGTTGCCATGAAAATTAACCTTGACCCAACAGGGTCTGCGTTCGTTGTAAAAAGCCACATATTCCTGTTCAGGACTGGCAATGCCTTCATCCAAACAAAATTCAACATTCATGTCCTTGAAACAAATGGACTGATCCGGAGATAAAGGTTTGGCTCCGGATACAAATAGTTTCATACCTTTAAAACCGCCAACTTCTTCATCAGGCACAAAACTTAAATAAATAGTTCGCTCAAGTTGAGAAATACCTTGGGCTTTAATGCGACGTATGGATTCAAGTTGTTGTATTCCAACACACTTCATATCCTTAATAAGTATCAATTAAATGTATATCTAAGGTTAAAGGTGATATATACATAAACCAATCTAAATTATAATTATTTCTACTTGTATCATTATTTTTGTCTTTAGTCTAACCATCATACACGAGTAAGTCCCATTTCTAAGTTGACGTTTTAATGCCCATATAAATACACATGAGTAATTCATAATTGGTGTAAATTATCTTTTATACAAATACTATCCAAAATCACTAACTTTAAATCGTTCTTCATTTTAATGTAAAGTATGCCTCTTATTCAAAAAGCTTACAGAACATTTTAAATTGTATATTGGTAAATTTTGGGTTGATATTGTAGCAATTGCTTATTTCAATCTTTTTCTGTGTACGAGTTTACATATATTTCAATTTTTCGTTGCCTGCTTAAATTTCTGCTAATTATGTATTTTGTAATTGTACCTAATGGAGTCAATGACCGTTATATTTACACCTTTTTAAAAATACAAAAAGAAAATAAGACAGTAATAAACACAAATAAATATTTTCTCATAACTTGCTATCTCTTAAATAAAAATTTAGAATTAGAATATTATAATAAAATATATAAAGTATTATTGCATATTCAATTCCGTATTTACTCAGAAATATGCAAACAGTAAAAAGGGATATGTTAAAGTTTCAACATGTAACTAGTAAATAAATTACTATCATTAACGTAGTTATCAAACTAAAACATTTCTAACAACCACATGATTTAAAAAAATAATAACTCAGTTCTATTATACAATATGCATAATTATGTTATAAAATACACTTATGATTTCATCAATATATATGCACAAAAATAACCTGTACTTTATGCTACTGTGTAAAATGCATCAAATTAAAAAATTATTATTGTAACTAACGTCTTACCATTCAAACATAAAAAAATAAGAACATATCCATTTCACTTTTCTAAAATGTTATGCACTCAGTTCCGTTAACTATAAATTGATAATTAATTAGTATTAAAATAAACATGTAAACAACATTTTCTAAAGTTTTTCTAAATTTATTAACAACATCTTTAAAACCTAGCTTTTGTACCTATGCTTTTTAGACACATGCACATGTCGCAACTATGTGAGCCCTCAAACGGCTACGCTACTCTAATTTACCATAACTACATATATAACTTATTTTTATCAGTCATTATCTTTTTATTCAATAATATAAATATTTGAAAAATATATATACATACAATTTTATTTATATACATATATGTTTATTATTTTGTGCAATAAATAATGAGAATTCGTTTTAATAAACTTATATTAATATTATTATATAATTAATACTTTTATACTTAATACTTTTTTAATGTATCTAAAAACAGCATTTTAAACGTAAAAGAAAATATCATCATAATTGATTTTAACGTGCTTTAAAATCAACTTTATTAGAAAATGTGTCACTGTCACTAATACTATCTTTCAACTCAAGATCTAGTGTTAGTAAAATTATTGATTTGCATTTTCTAATTAATAAGAAAATTTAACTCATCAGTTGTTTTATATTAATTAAAAAATCATGGATAAACAAATACATTGCTTACAACTTTGTAATTTGATAATTATATAAACTAATTTATTAGTCAACATTTTTACTTTGTACTTTTATTTTGTATTGTTTTGTTTGTTGACACTAATTATATGTTATCTATCGATGTATTAAAGTTTATGTTAATAAATAACAAAAATGAATATTCAGTGTCAAAAATAAAAACACAAATTACCTGAGATCCACGCGCATATATTTTTCCATCAACAATAGTTGCACCAAATGGAGGATAATTCCATTTTTCCTCCACAACAGGAACTACATCCATATGAGAATTCAACAAAATAGCGCCCAACTCTGGATTGGATCCAGTCCAACGCATTACAACAATGGGATTGTTCTCAACATATTCCATTAAAAAACAATCCAAATTTAATTCTCTACCTTTGGATAAAAGCCATTCAACGGCAGGTCCATAATTTGGATTAGGATGAACGGTAGCAAATTGAAGATATTTGACAAAATTCTCCAAAGCAATTTCGTCCAATTTAGTTGATTTGTCTTTATTCATCTGAATTGAAATTATATTTCACTATTAAAAACGCTTTATTAAATTAAAATTCTTTTTTTTTAATTGACGAGCTTTTGGTAATTTCTCACAAACTTAGATAGAAATAACTAAAATAAAAATAGTAGTATTTTAAAATGATATAAATAAACATTATTCTAAAAAAACATGTTAATACTGCATATAACTTATATTATTATTATTGCATTAATCTTTAATACCTCACAAGATATACACTTAACGCATAAAAATGTTTTTATCATTAGTAAACCATTAGTAACAAGAACCATTAAAAAAAACTGTATAATAGTTTATGTATACCAAAGTAAGAAATACATGTAAGTTCTGCAATTAAAGCAAATTATACTTTAAATAAGTTATTATCAAAAAGTTCTATTATGAAGTAAGATATATATCGGTTTGAATAAGAGTACAAACATGGTTTCTTTACAAACCAAATAAGCGCCATCTAATATAATTATTCTAAACCGCTCTAATAAGCTAAAAGTTAAACTTAAATGATAAAAAAATAAATCACATATGCAACTTTAAAATGTTTATATATATTATTTTCCTTGTTAAAACATACCAAAATGAATGTCAACAAATAATAAATAGCATTATGTTGTCTATTAATAATTTCACTAATGCAACCAGTGTAATTCTATAGTGTTAGAATGCGATACAACAGAACACAACAATAAAGGGTTATTCTTAAATACCTTCATCCACGGTATTATTTTATTAGCCATACTCACTCATGAGTCATTCGCATTTCATATATAATGACATTTACACACTATTAACCATACTGTCCCCTAAATAATAACATGCCTCTTTACGCATATCATATTGAACATGATTTTTAAATATACGTTGATTTTGAGTTTTTTTTCTTCTTTTAGCCTATGTAATTTAACCTTACTTTACTTATTTATTTTTAAACTGATGTTACACACTGCTAATTGTATTGTATTTTTA
This sequence comes from Cardicola forsteri, assembly GCA_025895645.1. Taxonomy (NCBI): domain Eukaryota; kingdom Metazoa; phylum Platyhelminthes; class Trematoda; order Strigeidida; family Aporocotylidae; genus Cardicola; species Cardicola forsteri. The sequence goes on along the minus strand of JAKXYG010000912.1, from coordinate 1,024,578 downwards.
TAATTGTACATTCTTCTTTGTGTGCTGAAAGCTAGTTCTACTAAAGTATCTAAAGCCAATAACCATAAATAAATAAATAAATAAAAAATCGATTTTGTATGTTGGTAGCAAATACTGTAAACATTTTTTAAGAGAAAAATGTACTAAACATTAAATTACATAAATAATATATAAAATCCAACTTAATGCATTGTTGAAAACTTCAATAATTAAAAAAAAACAAATAATTAGGTTAATGAAACAATACTGGAATAGTAAATAACAACTTAAATATTTAAATAATTAACACAAAAATTAAATAAATACTTTCTATATTTACACTTATAAATTTAATTATATCCAAAGTAATTAAACACAATGCATTTTTTATTTTACACAAACAAATTTTAATAAATAGAATAATTTATCTTCCACTTAGACACTTTATTGACGCTTTTAAATCTACAATCCACCGTTCTCTAATTTTAATTTTGTAAAATATTAACACATTGTACTATTTTAATTATCCCAACTTCTAAATTTACAATAATAATTATTAGTCCTAATTATCCCTTTTAACCCTGAAAGCCAATATTTTTATATATTGGAATCCAATAAAATTTTTTTGTACATATGCAGTATACCTAACTGTTACTGTCAGTATAAATGTTTAAAATAAACTAATATTCCATAAAATAATAAAATATGTTCCGAAAACAAATGAAAGCAAATGAAAGCAATGAAAATTCGAAAACGTACAGAATATATAATAAATAATTACAAGGTCAGTTATTTACCGTGCACAGAATTTATAATAAAATTTAAATAATTGTTATTTTTAAAATAAAAATTTATAAAATAATCAAAAAACAATAATATTAATTAATAATATTATTAATATCTTTTAAATTATATTAAATATATGTTATATAATGTTAATTTGTAAATAACGTAATCTAATATGTAAATTAATTTATAATTCAAATAATATTAATTATACGATAATAACAAATAAATATTACTATTATTATTATTATTATTATTATAAATTTGTTTAATTTTTTAATTTTAATTTTAATTTAAAATTTACATTAAAAATTTAAGTATGTTAATTAAAAATAAATAAAATTAATTACAAATTTTAAACACAAACATTAATTAATAATAATTTTTTATAGTTACATTTTCAATTGTTGGATCACCACGAGGTGTATTTTAAATATTGATTTTTGTTTTTTTAAAGATTATTATTTTTGTTTTAGCTTGTAGTACACTTTATATTTTTGTATTGTTATTTGTTTTTTTTGTGTAGTATTAATTTAATTACTCTACGTTTGCCCGAATTTTCTAATCAATTATTATTTTCCTATTTTGCCTTGCCTTCCATTAATCCATCTATCCTATATTCGAAGTTCAATAAAACTAGATAGTAAAGGAATGTTTTGTCCAACTTCTTTACTACCCTGTTAACTAGTAAAATTAACTACAAGATATTATTATACAACGTGATGCCAATAATTTTTTAAACTCAAAATTTATCTCTATTAAGATATTTTTTGTTTTTTAGAACATGGATTTGCATGTAAACATGACATTTTTTTATGAATTTATTTACATATCCTCATTTCTCTTGTTGTTTTTTTCTCTAACTTGGCATTTTATCTTAGAAGGGATTGTTTTATCTTTTCTTTCAACCTTATTATCGCAATTTTTATCTCAAAACTTAGAATTTTTTATTTTTATTTGTACAATAATTTATTATGTGCATAATACTATTATATATTTTGAATTAGAATTAATTCATGTAGGGTCTGTGCATTTAAAAAACAAAATATTGGCCATTGCAACAATTCTTTTTATGTCACTTTACATATACTGTATAATTGTCTCATTTTCGTATCAACTTTATTCAACTATAGAAATTCAAAAATTTCTGTTAGGTACTTCTGTGTTTTTCTTAACATCCGATACTATTGTGATTTTAAAAATAACAAAGGTAGGTGTGTTAATGTTTATCGTTTTTAGTTTTGCACAATTTATCGTTCGCATCTTTTATCGCTATGTAAAGATTTTTTGTTCGTACATCACAATATTTCTAATGTGCCTGATTTGGTTTATGAAAAAATTTATGATACAATGAACAAAGTTCTAATTCTTGGAATAAGTGCAACTTCTGGTTATCACTATTTGGAAGATATTTTTCGAATAGCGCTTTTACAACATTTTTTGTTTATTGTAATATTTTTAATGTTACTTCTGCCATATACCAGGATTCTGTTGTTATGTTTACCTGATATTCGTACTAGTTTTGTTGAAAGAACAAGTGAAAAGTTAGTTTTTAGTTTACTTTTTTGTAATTGTAAACCGTAATTTATTTTTTATTTATGGTTTTTATTTTGTCATTAGTTGGCCGTTTTAATTAACATTCTTGGAGTATAAATACATTCACACGTTAGGAATATTATGAAGCAGTTGTATGATTAAATGTTTAAACTTTTATTTGTGAGTAATAATAAATATTTATGTGTTTATAGAGTAGCTAACTGTGCATTTCCTTTTTAAGAAAAGTATTTGTGATGTCTTAGTTGAATGATTGTGTATGTAGTTGAACGTTTTTTTAAAAACTTATGAAGAGAATTATTATTCAAATAATGTTAGTAGTGAAGGAAATTTGCACAGTTTGAGCATTATTATTAGATGTGCTTTGTGTTAGAATTTGCATGACTGAAGATTTAGAAAAGGCTGCAATACGTAACACTGCCCGGATCTTATTTGAAAAGGACTGAACTTTGCAAAGATCATTCCTTTTATAACCAATATCCATCGTCGATTTCTGCAAATCAGTGGACATCTCATTTTGAAAAATTACTCAACCCTATCGGACATAAAGTAACAGGCTTCCATTTAGTTCCATACACAGTCATTCGATCTCCCATACTTAGTTTCGATAGAGACAAAGAAATCATTTAGCATGTTATTACCTAAAAGATGGAAAATCTATAGGTATAGATGGCATACCAATAGAACTTTTAAATATAGTGGTTTAAATATCATACAAAATTTGCATTCTGATAAGTTTCATTTGGATAGAATAGAAAATACGTGAAGGTTGGTCACAAGCAATTATAATCCCTATCCATAAAAAGGTAACAACTTACCCTACTAATTATATAGGAATCAGTTTACGTATGAGTTTCATTAATGTTTTTGGAAAATTTATTTTAATTTGTCTAAATGTGTTATTACTGTATTATAATTTTTACAGAAACATTTGTGTGAACCACGAAACGTACACCGAACGCAAGCATATAGATGTTCAAAGTCTTTTTAAAAAAATTCAGTACAAGCCAAAAGTTTCGCATATACAAAAGCGTATAAAATTTGCGACATTTGTTGGTTTGCTTGTACTTCATACACATAATCGCTACATGTACACCCACACTACACTCAATTCTACACGTTCAAGTAGCAGTGGAAGTTTGCTTACTAAAGTGAATTTTGACGAGCATTGGTTTATTCATTATTTGATGCACGTTTTTGAATTTACCGATTTGAATTTGTTTTGTTTTCTTCTACTCGGAGTTGTCGTATATAATCGTGTCAGTTTTCGATCGTCTATGCGCGTCGATATGTTGAATTTGGTTGTGCAAAATGCATCAAACTGTGACGATAAGTTGTCCAGTTGTCTTGATAATCCCATTTTGGATTCGAATGATTTTTTAACTCAAACGGATTCAGTGCTTGTTGATGTACCCAAGGTAATTTTGTTATTTTAAAAAATTATTGAAATTCGAATATTTGGTTTTTAATATGCTTATTTTTTGTTTAAAAAGAACGTCATTCATTCACGTGATAAAGAAGAGGAAGGATTGGATTTGAACACATGTGTAGAAAAAATCAAAAAGGTAATTTTATTTTATTTATATGAATCAAAGTTCTGTTGGACTAGTTAAAGTCTTGTCTTGATTATAGGGAGAAAAAATAAATGGGAAAAGTTATCGTTTGCAACTTCTTTTTTTTTCTTCAAATTTTACACTGGAGTTTTATTTGGTTATACATTATTAATTAAGGTGGGGTTGTCATTTTTTCAATTTAATCCTTAACATGGACTTGTAATCGAATAGGATGAAGTTGACTTCGGTTAAATTTTATATTTTCAAATGTTGGATCTTTTGTATTTAAAGTAACCCTGATTGCTTATTATTGTTAACAGCTAAATGGGAACCCTCATTAAGTGTAGTTAGTAGGATTTGCACTTTGCTGTACTTGCGTAGATCTAGTCACATTTCTGTATTTATCTTTTTTATATATTGAAGTGGAATAAGTTGTTAAAGCATTGGACTGATACTTAAGTGGGCATGAGTTTGATTTTTTTACTGGTATTGAATGTGGGCCATTGTTTGAGTTTTTCAAAATGTGTACATACTGAAAAATGTTCCTCATCTAGCCTTTAAGCAGCAAACTAGGAAAATTTATTGTTATCTTTTATGCTATCATATTTGTATAACTCAACTTAGTTCTTTTGTTAGTTTGAGTACGTAAATCGGTGATACTGTTATCATCCAAATATATTACTTGTGTACCGTTGAAAATTGTCGGGTGGTCTAGCGGTACAGCGTTCGGCTCGAGCCAGGGTGGGCATGTGTTCGATTCCCACCACTCACCCACTGAATGCGGGCCCATGTTTGGCTTCGCTACTGAAAGATGTTTCCCTTAAAACATTTAAAGTGGTAAATATAAATAGATAATATATAAAATTTATTTGTTTAATTTTTGGACAGGGTGTTGGTTTTGAGTTGTCCGATTCGAATATTTTAAAATTACTCGAAGTTGGCACAATAAAAACACGTCATCTTGAGTCAATTACGAACTGTCCCAATCGAGCAGTTGAGTTACGTCGTCGGGATTTGACTCGTTTGCTTAACAATCCGTATGTCATTGGGTCTTTGCCTTATGAAAATTATGATTATCGATTTGTGCTTGGGCAGTGTTGCGAAGAGGTACGTTTTTTACGTGGATATCTTTTAAATAGAATTTTTTTATGAAGATGTAGTTTGAAAATTATTATTATTGATTTAGGCTAAATAAATAATAATTGGAAATAATTTTTGCGTTATTTGACAGATTGAGGGTTTGAATTTTGGCAACTACTGCTTTTCTAGGTTTGGGTAATGTAACAGTAATAGAGAAGCAACTAGCGACGCAGTTGGTTCTATACAACTGCAACTTAATCAATTCTGAGGTTCTGTTCAGGGAACCGTTGATTAAATTATGATATTTTAATTTTTGATTTCGATTATGGAAATACGTTTTGACTCCACATGTCTATGTGTAGTGCATTCTGGATCTGGACTAAGATGAACCAAGGATCGAATGCACAATGGTATAACTAGGATTTCGTCTTGATTAATCCAATACTATTAGGTTTTTTCTAGATATTACAAAACCCTTTTGCTTTAAAATAAGCATGGGGAAATAAGGTAACAGTAACAGCATAAACAACAATAAAGTCCCATAATTTAAAAAGAACATGGGGCAACAAAATGATTTCACTTGTTCCAACATTTCACTAAAATGTTTGTTTGTTCTTATGAGACATTCAGTTGAATTAGATCTTCCCGAATGGTTCTTAGCCAAGTTTTCTGTGGTCTATCCCAATCTTTCTTTTGCCATCATCAATTGTCTATTCCAAAACCGTTGCTGGTATTTTGGGCGGTAAACGTAGAATTTGACCAATCAATTTTCTTCAGATAATTGAAGATTAACCTTTGTTGTTTGTTTCTGTAGCAATATAGTTTTTTTTACAGAGGCCAGAATGATAACTTTACGCTCACACCCTCCTCCTTTATCCAGGATTGGTACTGATTAGACTGGTTGATTTCTGATCTTCTATAGGGATAAGACTTTCTATGTCAAAATACCAAATAATTGTGTTTTATTTAATTATTTTAGGTAATTGGCTATGTACCTATCCCTATAGGCAAAATCGGTCCTTTGTTGTTGGATGGACGGTCGCACTATTTACCGCTAGCCACAACCGAAGGATGTCTTGTAGCCAGTACAAATCGTGGGTGTCGAGCTATATTTCTTGCGGGTGGTGCACGGAGTGTTGTCTTTAGGTTTGTTCATTTTTCATATTGAATCAGATTGGTGTTCGATTGACTTGGTGGTGCGGTTCATTCATTCGTTCATTTATTGTGGTTGGTGATATAGTCACCTCTATATTTATACAGCATATCAAACGATTGATTTTGATGGCTTGATAAACGTAGCAAACGTACTAGGATAACATTTGGTAACGTGGTAACGTGATCACCTCTTCATTATTTCCCATATTTATACGACATGTAGAACGATCGATTTCGATGGCTTGACAAGCGTAGACAAACGTGGAAGAATAACAAAGTTTCTTGGCTGGTAGACGGCATCCTTGTGACGTCGCCACTGTTCGCAAAGATTGACGAGGCCGCCTGATTTTTTGTCAGGGTTATCTCCCTTAGTCCAAGGGCTACATATGGTATACGTATACCTTTAGATACCTTTTAAGTATCCTGGGTGTATGTTCGCACCCACCCGCCGTAGCGGAAGCCCAGTTATACCGCTGTGCACTCGGACCCTGCTGTTATTAGTCTAGATGCCTAGGGGCACCTAGTCCAGGATGCACCACGTGGAGGACTAACAGTCAGGAATATCACCATCATTGGAAATTGAGACTTTATAAGCATTACTCAAATCCTCAGGATCATTAGCATCCCAACTAGGATAACGAAATTCCTTGTGTTATAAACGGCATCACTGTTGGCAAAAATTGGCAAGGGTTATTTCCCTTGTACATGTATATCTTAAGATACTTTTTAAGTACCCTGGGTGTATCCTTGCATCCACTCGCCTAAGTGGAAGCCCAGTAATACCGCTGTGCACTCGGACCCTGCTGTTATTAATCCAGATGCCTAAGGACACCTAGTCCATGATGTACCACGTAGAGGACGAACAGTAAGGAATATCACAATCATTGGAAATTTTGACTTTATAAGTATTATTCAAATCCTCAGGATCATTAACATCTCCAATATTCAAGTCTTCATTATTAATGATGGCGTACTTCCATATAATTTATCTTCGATCCAGGTTAATATGAGTCAGAAATTGCGTGCACAGTGGTATAGTTTGGTTTTTGCTTTGCTTGTGTTTTTATCTATCCGTCAAATCGGAAAGCTGGTTATACCGCTGTTCACTCAATTTAAGTCCTGGATGCACCACTTAAAGTGCGGAATTAGTAATATCACTGTTAAAAATGTAAAATTTCAAGCATTAGTCAATTCCTCATAAGTGCACATTGAAAAAGTTGATGTTTTTGCAGACGTTTTGGTAATTGGACTACCCTGGATGATAATAACCGGTGGGGATGTTTATCCCCGATGATGATGTTATCTTTAAGTAGGTAAGGTAATAGTTGCATAGAACCAACTTTACTACCAGTTGGTTCCACGTATATGTTTAATTCTTATAAGATTGTAATACTGCCATGTTCTTCAACTCTATATCAAGATACAATGTTCAGAAAACTGAACTCTTTTTTTTCAGTCTATAGGCCGAGCTCTTGCCAATTAATTACGATCATTCAACTATCTAAAATGTTAGTTAAATATCGAATGTTGTCCTTATTAGTGTTCAATTCACGAATCAAATAAATAAAAGTTTTGTTTTTGTAATTGAACCATTTTGTTTATTCCTACGTCACGATTAAAACAACATGAAAAATATTTTGATTGTTTCATTAGACATAACAATGATATTTAAATTATTAACACGGTGTAAATAAAAACATGTTGCATGCACAAATACGTTTATCATTATTATTAATTTACATATTTTGAGTTATGCAATGTTAAGATGTCAGTATTGCATAAAATGAATTAATAATTATCTAAATTAAGTTTTATTGTTGTGTGTGTGTGTGCTTATCAATATCTGTGTTTGACACGATATATATATACAGGTCCAAAATAGAACTTATCAATAAACACTTATATATATATATATATATATATATATATATATATAAACGTAATTTCTCAATTTGACTCGAATTGTATTAAACCAACTGTCCCACTACTTTCCATATAAATGTATAAACTTTGGACTGTAATACTGCTATATATATATATATATATCGGTTTAGGGATCAGATGACGCGGGCTCCTGTGGTATGGTTTCAGTCTGCGCTCGACGTGATTAAGTGCATTGATTGGATTGAGTCAACTGCAGGTTTTGAAACGTTGAAATCGCATTTTAACAAAACCAGTGCTCATGTCAATTTGCTTCATATATTTCCAAATCCTGTACGTAGTTTTTTCGTCATTATTATTTGCATGACATATTCATTTGTTTCATTATTTCTATATTTGTAGGGTATGTTAAACGATCGACATTGGCATTACTATGATATCACCACTGTTCGCACAGTTTGACAAAACAGCTTGATTTCTTTTTCTTAATGGCCCGGATAAAGTGCCCGTGATCGTATTAACATGATACTTTAGAACACTGACCAATTAACAAAAACAATACTCTAGTTTATAATTTACAAAGAGATAACATCATTTTTATTATACTTTTAAAATTAACGTATTTTTAATTCTATAAATTGCAAAATCTTTGACTAAAATAAACGTTACATTTATACAATTGCTTCCAGATAACACAATCCTTAATATAATTGTAATTTAAAAAAATCATTTAAAAATATAATGTAAATGATTTGAGAAATAAAAATGTTCAATTAAGAAGATTAATTATGTAATACAAAATCAAATTCTATAACATTGGGATAAAATACGTAGGGAAATTTCTAGAAATTTCTAGAAATCAATGAATATTACCTAAAATGCTTAAAATAAGTGACTTTAATTATCTATTTTCATATATGTATACATATTTTATAATATAATCACTTAAGAAACTAATTTGCTTGTTTTCATATTTTTAAATTTCAATATTCTTGTTTTTGACCTAAATTAGAATTTTATAATGATGTTGGTACAAAATATTAGTTTTTATAAAATATTTTACTTAGTGTTAAAATGATGTTTAACGAGTGTTTTAGTACAATTTAGATGTGCTTTATATAATTAAATAGTATCACAAATACGAATGAATTATACTGTATTGATTTTGACTACAGTTTCTTTATCTACTGTAACATGCTGTACGAATTCTCAAATAATGAAAAGGCAGACACAATAATAATTCCGATGCATCTCAAACATCTCTCTTTAAATTTTTCGAGACCAATACATTCCTTGTTAATGTACATTTATTGCACGTCGGTCGTTATAGATAGACTGTTTGCAAAGATTGACAAGGTCGCCTGATTTTTTTGTTAAGGTTATCTCCCTTAACCCAACGGCTACATATGGTACACGTATGCCTTTTATATGCCATATGACACTTTCCTTGTTTATTGCTTCGATGTTTCTTTGGAAAACATTTTAGAGCAGCGAGTCTAATGCATTCCTTTTTATTGTTGTAGGCTGGCCGTTATTTGCACATTCGGTTTGTCGCTCGAACAGGAGAAGCCATGGGCATGAATATGGTTAGCAAAGCAACCAATAGCGCTCTGCATACTTTGAAAATGCAATTTCCTCAAATGGAGGTTTGTGATTTTTGGTTTTTTGGAAATACGGAGTGGTGTAGCGGTGGTACAACGCTTGACTCGAACCTGGATGTATATACGGTTTCAATCTTTACCACTATCATCAAATGTGGGCCTACCTTTGACTTTGCTAAAATGTGCACTTCTGAGAGATGCATTCAACCTAAACATTTAAACTAGTAAAAAAATAAATGGGGATGGGCGACACAATTTTAAACCCCCTCCATCCTGTTGGGTAAGAAGTTGGCAACCCGGTTCATTGAATTGTAGAACATTGTAAATATGGCTTATATCTTTCAAGTGACCTTGTCAATCTTTGCGAACAGTTGCCCTGTCATAAGGATGCCGTCTATTAACTAGAAAACTTAGTTATTATTATTTGTTTAAATAATTTTTAAATGCGTCAGTTTAAATAAATATTATTTTATTATTTAAAATCTCTTTTCTTTAAAAAAAATTTAAGACAGTAACGCTATTTCATTGGAGTCCATTTTTGTCAAAGTATCTATTCAATTTGCACAAACTTGCATGCATTGAGAAGATTAGAAATGAACGAATTTAACTAGTTCCGAACCTGAATAAAAGAGGAGGGTTTGGGTATAAGGTTTGCTACAGAAACAATAAGAGGACGCCATTCTGGCAAACAACGACAAAGAAGTGATAGGATAGTCTGTATGATATGGCTGAGTGGAAGCCTAAAGGTAGCTCTATCTTTAATTTACGGAACTTTCGATTCGATGGAGAAAATTACTTGGTCAAATTGTACGTTTACCACCTGAGAAAACGGTTTTGTAATAGACAATTGATGATGGCAAAAGAAAGGTTGCAGTAGACTATAGAAAACTTGACAAAAATTATTGAACTTAATGTCTCATAAAGAGTGAAACAAAAATGTTCGAACACATGGAATCATTTTGTGGCTCTATGCTCTTTTTTAAACCATGGGACTGTGTTGTTGTTTTTACTGTTATTATTATCCCATGTTGCTTATTTTAAAACAAGGGTTTTGTAATAATAATAATAATACCAACGATTTGTTCTTCATGAAATGCTGTCCAGGTAATTTCACTTAGCGGCAACATGTGCACTGACAAAAAGTCCGCCGCAATCAATACCATCTTGGGTCGAGGCAAGTCAGTAATTGCCGAAGTTCATTTGCCTGCGACAGTGATTGGCCAAGTATTTCACACAAACGCCCAAAGACTTAGTCGGTTGGCTCATGCCAAGAATTGGACTGGATCGGCTATGGCAGGTTGTTTGGGCATGTCTGGATCGAATGCCCACGCTGCCAATATTGTGGCTGGCATGTTTGCTGCTACTGGGCAGGATTTGGCACAAGTAAGTGTTTGGGACTGGTGTCGATTTATTGTTTTGTTTGCCTTATGCAATTAGGAATTTAGGGGTGTTGATGATTCTGACGGTTTGAGTAATGTTTGTTTAAAGTCTCAAATTCCAATGATGGTGATGTTCCTGACTGTCTCGAGGTGCATCCAGGACTAGGTGCTTATTGACATCTAGACTAACAACAGAGGGGACCAAGTGCAGTGGTATAACTGGCGGGTGGATACTAGTATGCATTTAGGGTGTTTAAAAGGCATAGTACGATAGATAACCCTCGTTAATCTTTGCGAATAGTGGCGCCGTTACAAGGATGCCATCTATCAGCCAAGAAACTTGGTTTGTTATGCTTATGAAGCCATCGAACTCGACTGTTTTATGTACTATACCGCACAATAGGACTTAGCAGTAAATGATATGAACGAAGCAGACAACAACAACAAAAGTTGGTGGCAAAGCCACCTCTTTATTAGTTCCAAGTTTTCAAAGCATCACGAATAATTCCCCTCCATTGTTCACGGTTTTCGGAGGCGAGCACAGATAAATTGTATTGGAAGAAAAATAAATAATGACACTACACAAGTAAACATTCAATAATTATTGCATATTAAAATACTACAACAACAGCAACAAAAGTTAGTGGCAATGCCACATCTTCATTAATTCCAAATTCGCATAGCATCTTGAACAATCCCTTTCTATTGTTCACGATTTTCGGAGGCGTGTAGGGATATGTTAGTCCATCGACTTAGCCATTGTTTCCAAGATAAAGTGCCGGCCAAGATTGTGTAAAGATCGTCCTGAACAGCATCCATCCAAGTACGTTTTTGACCTCCTTTCCTCTTCTTCCAGACGGTATTTGGCCAGGGTTACGATACGTGAGATTGCATCAGGATTTCTACGAAGAACATGTCTAAACCAGCGCAATCTTCGTTGTCGCGATACCAATAAAGGAAGATCATGAAGTTGAAGGTCATTTCGAATTTGGTGGTCCAATCTCTTGATACGGAGGATGCAAAATAGGTGTTGTGCCAAATGTATCTGAAACATCTTGCTTCAAATTTATTAAGCTGCTTGATCTCTGATCCTGTAAGAGTTCATGTTTCAGCTGCGTACAGAAGTACTGTGCGAACCAATGAAGAGAAAATGTTCATCTTTGTTTTTGGGTTGATGGATTTACGTCTCCATAGTGGATCGACAAGCTTTCTAAATGCAGCAGCAGCTAAACAAATTCGACGATTTACTTCATTGGATGAACCACCGTCAGAAGTAATTGAGGAGCCCAGATACGTAAATTCCTTTACATTGGGGAGAACAATATCATTTAATACAATCCTTGCATCAGGAGCTTGAGACGACATGATGACTGATTTTTTTGGGTTGATCTTCAAACCATATTCACCAGAAACATTCACGAGGAAATCTAATGCATGCTGCAACTGAGCTTCATTCTCAGCTAGAAGTACAGCATCATCAGCGTATTCTAAGTCCGTAATGGGCCTAGTACCAACATACACACCTTCCATTTGTACAGAGATCTTGGAAAATATAGCACCAATTGCATAGTTGAACAAAAGCGGAGCAGCCACGCAGCCTTGACGGACACCACTGCAAATTTTGAATGGCTTTGTAGTAGATCTGTTGCAATTTCGGATTACAGCAGTTGAGTTCTTGTACAAAGCACGTAGAAGATTCACCAGTTTCAGAAGTGTTCCATCTCGTAACATAGCGATCCAAAGTTCTTTTCTGTTTAGCGAATCAAAAGCTGAAGTGTAGTCAATGAAGGTTACATACGTAGGACGCTGAAACTTTGCCCGAAATTCAAGAATGCGTCGAAGCGTATAAATTTGATCGATGCATTCCATTTCTCCGGGCGGATCCGTTCAACTATTGCTGAGGTGGCAATTTTGGCAGCTGTGCAAAGTAAGCTGATGCCTCTGTTGTTAGCAGGTATTTGCCTATCTCCTTTCTTGTGAACAGGAACAATAGTAGCACGGTGCCAGTCTTCAGGGCACTGCTCGTTTGTCCAGAAATCCGTTATAATGCCATACAAATCTTCAACAAGTCTCGAAGGACCATATTTGAAGATATATGGAGGAATTTCGTCAAAACCGGCGGCCTTCCTAGCTTTAAGTTTTCTACAAATGCGCATAATATCATCGATAGTGGGGGTTCAACAGATATTGGATAAATTGCCGAAGAAACTGTCTCAAGCGTGGATTGGTCTTGCAGCCATCCTGTAGTGATTTCAGGGTGGTTTAAAGTCTGAATAAAGTGGAGTAACCAGTCTTCGTCAGAAATGCCAGACGATCCAACTTTAACTTTGTTACCACGGCATAGCTGATTCAATTTCTTGTAAACTTTTCCACAATCGATATGGCGGGCAGAAACCTCTAGCTCATCTGCTACAGAGTCCCAATGTTTTTGCTTATCCTCTTCATAACTCTTTCGAAATTCCGCACGCAATGTCTTTCCTTCACTTTTTCTTTGAGCTTTCTTTGCTTGCGCATAGAGATCACGAGAATTGGTGGACAACTAGTTTGGGTTTTTGACATTGTTTGAACGAAGAAGTACCAAAGTAGCTGTATCAATCGTCTGCTTTAGACTGTTCCAAGACTGATTTATTCCCATATCACAGTTTGGGACAGCATTTGAAGCTGCTAAGTAGGCTTTGGCAAACTTGGTAGCATAGTTGCTGTTTGTGAGCAGGGAATAATCCGGAGCCAAAATATCAGGTTTAGTTTTCGCAGTTCTTAGGCGTAGCCAAAACGAACAAGAGACAAGTGCATAATCAGAGTCATTCTCATTACCCGTTCGGCAGCCTCTGTATGCACGGGAATTTATGATTGCACTGAACCAGCGTTTACTAACCAAAACATAATCGATTTGGGAGGAATATGTACCACAACTTGAACGAAATGTTGTCAAGTGATTCACAGGGTGTTGAAAAAATGTGTTCGTGAGAACCATATTGCACCTTGCCGCGAATTTATTTAACCTTCTACCGTTCTCGCATTGTTCGCGCGATTTTGTCCAAGGGCCAACGCAGGGCTGGTTGACATCATCTCTGCAGACTCAAGTTGCTCATAAAACTCATCAATTTCTTTTTCACAGTTGGTGGGAGCGTAGGCATTAATCACGGCCATTGTATACTTGGAAACTTTAAAGCGCGAAAAAGCCAATCGTGGGAATATACCTTTCCAGTCAATTAACGCACTGGTAGCTAATGGGGATAAGCAAAATGCTACCCCATAATGTACTGGATTTTGTGCACAAGTTGATGGGAGGAATAATGCAGATGTTGATTGGGAAGCTGTAGGAAGACTAAATGGCTCTGAATAATCCAGTCTTGTTTCCTGGAGACAAGCAATGTCAATCTTGTAACGACTTAGCTCTGTGGCAGTATACGCTTGGGTCGAAACAGACGACAGTGACCGTACATTCCATGTTCCTATGCGAAGAGGTTGTCGGATGCGAATTGGATTTGGGGGATAAATGAAGTTTCTTGGCTAGAGGATTGCTTTTTTGCGACGGCGCCAGTGTTCACAGGAGTTGACAAGGCAATCTTCTTCGGGGGACGAGAGGGATGACGCCGGTTGATAGATCCATGGGAGTCATCAGAGGCTGACCGTTCACACCTTGGTGACTTTAAGTCAGGCTCGTCATTATTAGTTAACAAGGGTGAAATTTTGTTAACTCTCCCATGCAAACTCATCAACTTCGGTCCTTCCCCAGATGCGTTTAGGAGATCAGATGCCCTAGGGGTCTCGGCTGCTGATTCCATCACGTATTTTCTTGTAGAGCGAAGTTTCATTGTAGGTTGGACAGGATAAGGACCTGAGGCCTGATTTTCTGTCAGGGTGAACTCCCTTAGTCTGGCCGGCTACATATGGTAGACGAATACCTTAAGATACTTTTTTTGCATCTAGGGTGTATGCTAGCACTACTTCACTGAGCAGGAGTCCAGTGAGAACAGATATACCGCTGTGGACTCGGTCCCTGCTGTTATTGATCTAGAATGCCTACAGGCCTATAGGCACCTAGTCCAGGATGCACCACGTGGAGGAATAACAGTCAGGAGTATCACCATCATTGGAGTTTGAGACTTTATAAGCATTACTCAAATCCTCAGGATCATTTAGCACTAATGATTTCAGTAATAATTATGAAGTCTTCATTATTAATGATGATGATACTGTGTACTTTAGTATGTTTCATTATGCACTCAGGTTAATACCGATTGGGGATCAAGTATATATATATATATATATATATATATATATATATGATATATATATATATATATATAAGGAGGCTTCCGTTTATACAGATTAGTTCATGCATACACAGAGTACAGGTATTTTGAATTATAAGTAACTTTTTTGCGAACCATTTGACTTTTTATACTAGTCATCGGATATTTCGTATTTGAGCAATTGACACACAATTGTTGAAAAGTCCATTTAACCAATCAAAAAAGCATAACATAGTTGATTATTTTAATTATCCCACCC
This sequence comes from Cardicola forsteri, assembly GCA_025895645.1. Lineage (NCBI taxonomy): Eukaryota > Metazoa > Platyhelminthes > Trematoda > Strigeidida > Aporocotylidae > Cardicola > Cardicola forsteri. The sequence goes on along the minus strand of JAKXYG010000912.1, from coordinate 1,009,092 downwards.
CCGCCCCTTACATTTTCCCACATCATTGTTGCAGATAATTGACGCTTCGGCCTGCTTAACTCAATTTGAACTAGACACTTCCGATGATTCGCTTTTTGTAACTGTGACTATGCCCTGTCTGGAAGTGGGTACTGTTGGGGGCGGAACGCGTTTGCCAGCCCAACGTGCTTGTCTCGACCTCATGGACTTGAACGTCGATCGGCCCACAGAACATTTGGCTCGTCTTATGGCAGGAACAGTTTTGGCTGCCGAACTGAGTCTCATGGCTGCACTCGATACGGACGATTTGGTATCGGCTCATTTGCGATTCAATCGAGCTTGTCTAACCAACACGCCTCCAGCTACCAATCCTGGGCCTAGGCCTAGTCCTCCACATGTGACCGATAGCGCTCATTTGAAGGCTGTTATGCCGAAGGTCGATCAAAGTAAAGATTCACATGTGATTATGTGATTCGACTGTGATTGTGTATCGAATTAATTAATAAAATATCCCTTTTTTTCTAGTTTACATGACTTTGAATTTTGCCCCCGATGCAATTTCAATAAGGTTATCGATTTTAAGGATTGGTGTAATGTTTGTGAGGTTTTAAGTTCCAATGATAGTGATATGTGGTACATCTTGGACATAGGATCGGAATCCGAGTATACATATTGTATAAATGCACTTTTGTCTTGAAAGATGAGAGCAAGGATATACTTACAGTATTTAAAAGAGAAACAATCCGGATTAAAAATTAGCTGCTTTTGTCATTATTATGGACAGTGGTGCCGTCGTTATTCTTGTACATTTACTACGCTTGTAATACCAATGGAGTCAATCGTCTGGTATAGATATAGTAATGATCTTATGTTTTACGAAAACTGGAGCAATTATTATTATTTACTGAGTATATTTCAACGCATTAATATCTAGTTAATTAAAAAAGTGTCAAACAAATGATCAATAATTGTAATTCATATAATGTAGTTTCACTGAATAATTGATCATACCCAGATACAAATGAAGGCCGGATAGTTAACGAATAATTTGGACTGACAGTGTAGCACGCGAACTTAATCACTTTAAATGTGATAAATCTCCCTGTTCAGATGAATTGCCAATCTGGGCGATGCCGAGATGGTCTAGTGGTAAAGAGCTCAACTTGAACCTGAGTGTGCATGGGTTCGATCTCCACCACTGCCAATAAAATGAGGGCCCACGTTTGGTTTCACTGCTGAATGATATTTATTGGAAAATAGTCGAAGTAGTAAAAATAGGATAATTAAATAAGGTTTACTTGAGAGTTTTAATTCGAAATGTAATTAATATTCGAAGCAAGCATACTTTAACTATCGTCTGTGAACATTTTAAAATTTGGTTTACGAGCTTTTTGTCACTTGGACTAATCTAGAGTCAAACATGATTTACGCTATCTAAGTCGGTAAAAAATCCCATTGGTCCACTTTAATAATTGTGTGTAGTACGTTCATGTATTTACCTACGGATAGAGAAGTATTTGACTTTGAAAAAGCGGCTTGTATATAAGGTGGAAATTTATGAGTGTACTGCATTTTACAACGCAACTATTTTGGAGTGGTTGTTATGTTGATTGGGGACAGGTGGAAATTACTGTACGCGATTTGGGAGAGCACGCGCAGTTGTTTTTTGACAATAAGCAGAAAGAAATTTTGCAGATGCCATTGGTAAACTTATCCGTACATAGATGAATGAAACAACCGAACATTTCCTATACAAAATTATCCTAGATGTGCACTAAACGTATGCCGAAGTGGTCAGGCGGTACAGCTCAACAGTACCACAGCAATACCTATCGATTGTTTCCCATAATTATCGACACATCCTTTTTGTCGAATGCACATCTAGGATCTATTTTGTACAGGAAATGTTCGGTTGTTTCAATCATAATTGGCACTAGAATACAAACTCGGATCCTTTGAAGAAATGCTCACCCAATAACAACAATTGTTTTAAAGATTTCTAGTATATGTCCAAATTATTGGGGTTTTTTTTGAAAGGAGTACATAAAATAAAACAAAAAGAAATGTGGAATATAATTGAAACAACAGTTTAAGTTTGTTTATCAACAAAATTAATATTTTTTCGAAGTTCATTCACGTATGATGAAATAAAATGTTCGATAATTTTTCAATTGATATTAGGACTATTAATCGGAAAATCTGAAATAGAAAAGGTAATTTATATTAATAAATCGACTTATATATATTGTTTATTTTTGTCTACAAAGTTGCTTTTTTAAAAATCCAATTGCTTAACGCTTATTGGGTATTTTGCTGCTCTGATGTTTGACGGTAAATATTTTTTCCGACATTTGGTGAAATCAGAAGAGAAATCCTATTTAATATTTAATGTAATAGGACTTAAATCGATACTCACCCAGTTCTGAATCCAGCGCTACAGCTAAGTATGCCACCCCAGCGTGTTTATTGCTAGAAACTGCTGTTAATTTACCTGAAGGTTACTGTTTTAACCACAGGAATATATACAACCTTGAACAATTTGTGAAAAGCTGTTTAAGATAGATCTATGTGGTTTGACTCTCTATTCTTTGTTGAACTCAACCGTTTAATAACTAATCAAATATTTGTAGCACGCTTAACATTAATTGGCCATGTATTTCAAACACCATAAGAGAAAGGCGACTGAATATTTTACGAAGGTTGTTCACTCATCCAGCCAGAATAGCTATGAAAGCCCATCCATTAGCCGGATGGAAAAGAAGACCGAGTGGCTACCAAATAATTTGAATAAACATTATAATGATTATACATCCTTATCTGGTGTGATTATCAACGCATTGTATAGCTTAATCGATTAAATTGTTATATTTATATTTTTGTTAGTTAACACTGGATAATGTGTTCGGATAGCTAATTGGATAAAACAACAGCCTACTAATATCCATCCATATATGTTTAAATTCTACTCTTGGTACAATGTTAAACATTGAATTAAACTGTAAATACAGTTTACGTAAAGGTGTGACTTTTTGTTTATCGACAAAATTATTTTTTTACAATTATGTTTACCTGTCATGAAATAAGATATTTCAATAATTTTTCGGTGCGAAAATTTGAAATAAAATGATTAAAATAGATTTGAATTTTAAAAATTGATTTACAAATTGTTTGCATTATTTTTTCAAAACTTAACTGCCTATTATTTAGTAAAATGTAACAAAATATCTTAAAGTTAATCTCTAGTTTACTTATTTCAAGTGGTTGAATGTTAATTGTTAGAACGCGGATGTTTCTTGGATGGTAGACGGCATCCTTGTGATATCGCCACTGTTTGCAAAGGTTGACGAGGCTTCCTAGTTTTTTGTCAGGGTTGTCTCTGTTAGCTGAACTGCTAAATACGGTGTACGTATACCTTAAGATACCTCTTAACGTATGCTCAAACCCACTCGCCGTAGCGGAATCACACTTAGCCCTGTGTACCCGGTCTCTGCTGTTATTAGTCTAGATGCATATGGGCACCTGGTCCAGGATGCACTATGTGAAGGAGGAACAGTCAGGAATATTACCATAATTAGAAATTGAGACTTTAAAAGCATTACTGAAATCATCCAGATCATCAACATCTCAACTGTTTAAAGATACATTGGTGACGGAAGGAACTTGGATATCTAACTTAATTCTATTTTTGTTTTATTTCTAAAACTATATTTTTTTGAATTTAAAGATTTAATTTTATTCTACAATTATTAATCTTTTTTGTTTTAAAAAAAACTACCTAACTGCATTTGTTTGAAAATGTATATTGTTAGTCAGCACGCAATTGTTTTCAAAGTGCATCGTTATTAATATAACTAAAACTAACTTTGGGCTTTTTTTTGAGGCAATTAATAATTGTTTTTGTAATAACTTTAATACCTCACTAAGAATACATAACATAAAAATACTATCAAATAAATAAATAAAGATAACTGGAGCAATAAAATTTGAATTAAGTGGGGATGTTTATCTGCTAAAATATGTATCCCATCAGGCTTTTAAGCTGTAAAGAATAGAAGTATTTTTTGACAATGCAAATACAACAACATTACTAAATGCATAAAAATATTTACACACTATTAGTATAATTAGAAACGACATTAATTTTTTTTCAATTTTTAATTTATTTTGTACATACGTAAATATAAATGATGGTTGTTTAAAAAATATTAAATTCTGTGGGCATCGCTTACCGACTAAATTGCCAGGGACTGTTGTCCAGTGGACATCGTGGTTGGCTGCTTGATTCAATCCATCTTTTTATACAATGCAGATGATAAGCATGCTGGTAGTATAAAGAAATGTGATTATATATAATTTGTGTAACTGATTTACTACTTATTAATGTTAAGTAACATATTAGACAATAATATTTTTTATATAAAACCGACTAATGTGTTGTCATTGTAACACGATTTAATTTGTCACTTAAAATGAACACGTTTTCTTTCGGCACATAACAGTTTTAACACACAAAACATATTGTGTCAGGGTGGTCTAGCGGTACAGCGCTCAAATTTGGACATGGGTTCGAATCCCACTATCGGCACCAAACGTGAGCTTACGTTCGGCTATGCTAAAATGCCCACAGCTGAAAAATGTTTCCCGTAAAACATTCAAAGTAGTAAAGGTAAATTAATTAAAAAATAGTCACATCGAAGTTTTGAATAATCGTATATTTTATTTCTAAATGAAATTACGTCACTTATAATGTTATGCAAAAAGTAATAAGGTTCAAATTTTGGTAAATAAAAAAAGAAATTCCAAGTATATTTTTAAAAATTTCGTTTGTGTTTAGATGATGTAATCTGAGCGCACTCTTTACAATTAATTTGGATGGTGATATTGTCAACTTTTCATTATATATATATATACCTTAAGATACCTTTTAAGTATACCACCGTGCACTCTGTTACTGCTGTTATTAATGTAGATGTTTGTGGGCACCTAGTCCAGAATCCACCACGTGGATGAAGAACAGTCAGGAATATCAGGAATATTGGAAATTGAGATTTTATAAGCATTACTCAAATCCTAAGTAATATTCGTTTTTATTTTATAATACATCTTGCTAGAAAAAGCAGAACTTATTCAATTGAATAAAATGTACTTGATGTGACCAAAACCCTTTAAGAAAAATTATACCAAATGAGGATTTTGACAAATAACAATTATTTAAAATATAATATGTGTTGATGACCGAATAATTGCTTTAAATCAACATTAATTTAATTACTACCTTTTACCTAGCCTCGAACAATCAAACAGTTCTGTTACATCAATAAGTTTTTATTTTTTTACTTTATTTATACCACTTTAAATGTTTTACGGAAAACGCATTTTTGACAGTGGATATTTTAGGAAAAGCGAACATGGGCTTGCATTTATTGGACCGGTATGGGGGTTGAGCCCATGCTCAGCCAAGTTTGAATCGAGTGCTGTACCGCTAAACCACTGCCGAACATTTGAGACAGTTGCAAATATCTTCCATTATAATCCTTTTCTATCAACTTTCTCAATAAACCTCCGTGTGTTTCAGTTTGTGTTCTAATGTTATTGATTTAGTCTGGTTATTTCTAATGTTGTATACCATATAGACGCATTTCTGATACAGGGTACTCTTAGTTGTATGTATTATACGTACTGACTATTTGTCTCTATTTTCTATTTATGTGATTTTTATTGTAGTGACGTGGTCATCACTCCTTTATTTGCACAGCATATTAAACAATCGACCTCCATAACTTTACAAACGTAACAAAAGTATAAGATAAACGATGTGTTTTTTTTACTGATAGAAGGCATCCTTGTAACGACGCCATTGGTCGCTAAGATTAACGAGATTGCCTTCTTTTTTGTCAAAATTATCTCTCTTATCCCAATCAATTCATATAATATGCATAAAGTAAATAAACAGACCGCTGTCAAAATAATCAATTCGCCTTTGTGTCACTATTTATATTAAGTACATCTAAGTTGTATGAAAACATTGTTTATGCATTATCTTAGCAGTATAAGTAAAACTTTTTATAAAAACATATTTTATATCAATATTATTATAAAAGTCTGCTTTAACTAAAAAAATATTAACTTAACTTATATTATAAAATATACATATATATACAAAAATATACATTTTTAATATTTTATGTATCATTTATTGATTGCCAGAATTTTATCAAAGCGTTTATTTTAAGTAGCTAATTTACTTATTTTTGATTATTTTGAACTGTCAATATTCTTGTTTTTGACTTAAATTAGAATTTTATAATGATATAGAATGGTATAAAATATAAGTTTTCATAAAATTCTTTACTTCTACTGCTAAGATGATACTTAAAGAATGTTTTCTTACAACTTAGATGTACTTAATATGAACAAATAGTAATACACAAGCGTATTGATTTTGATAACGGTCTGTTTATTTACTGTACTTATACCTTGATATACTCTCTAACTATCCTGGGTGTATGTTTTCATCTATCCGCTGAACCAATTATTGTAAACAAGTAATTAGCAATTTTGAACGCACGTTACAAATTCCCCAAGCCACCGTACAAACATCTTCAAAAGAATTTGTGCCCACTTTTGCTTGACAATGTATACCTAAAATTATTATAATAATGAAATAATTCAATTTTAGTATTCAATGATTTAAAAAACGATCTTACATAACTGTACGTTGCACAATGTACATGTTCATACAATTATTGTTTATATTAATTGTAGTTTTGAATGATAATAATCCTGATGATTTTAATAATTGTTATAAAGTTTCAATTTTTAATGATGGTGATATTCCTATTGGCGTATCCTAGACTAGATACACATGAGTACCTAAATTGACACAGTTTTTGTGGGTGGGTGCAAGTATACACCCAGAGTACTGAAAAGAGATCTTGAACTAAATACATACTATACATAGTCCAGTGTCGACAAGTATGCCGTCTATCATCCAAAAAACGTCGTTATTTTTCTACGTCTGTCATACGTATATCGCCATCAAAGTCAATCGTTTAATGTGCTGTACAAATATAGAAACAATATGAGGTGACTACGTCATCAACGACAATTAATTATTCGCTTTAGCTCAAAGACTGCATGTGGTATACGCTTAACTTAAATACATTGAAAATACTCTGGGTTGATACTTGCACCTATTTACCGAGGCAGAGTTCCAGTCATATGACATTGTACCCTGTCCCTAATCCATGTTAACCTGTGTTGGGAATACACCATACGGAAGTATGGAATCATGATTACCACTATCATTAAACATTGGAACTTTATAAGCATTACTTAAATCCTCAAAGCTATTAGCGTCCAAATAAAAATAATAGCAAAAATTATCTTGGGTTTTAAAAAACAAACACTAATTAACAATGGGGTTTTAAGGGATTATGTTTTTAGAAATGTTATATTAGTATTGTCAGATTCACTTGAATAATAAATTTACTAGGCTTTCCAGTCAACCAGGAGCACTGTACAGCTGTTTCATCCTTATTTGGAATCATCAGCAGCGCATACCTTTTAAGTTTTACACACACATGAACTTGAACCCACGCCCTATCTGGTGTCAGGCCAGCGCCTTATACCACTGAGCTACAGGTAGATGACCTTCGACCTGTAAATTTATTATTTATAGTGAATCTGATCAATTCTAATTGTCTAGTGTCCTCAAATGCTGCTACGTTACTACCGGTTTAGCAAGTGAGAGAACTCTTTCACTAGGACTTTACCATATAGGTCCTTGTACACTGCCAGGTTTAATAGCCTATATAGTACGGTTCGGTTATATTTAACAATGGGGTTTTAAGGGATTATATGTTTTTAGAAATGTTATATTAGTATTAGTAAAGATTTTATCAATATACAACCCAGTATTTTTATGGTTTCTAGTTTTTTGTTTTAAAGTATTAACTTATTATCTCAGATGACTTAGAGTGGATAAACAAGCTACTATTAAAATCAATACAGTATAATTCTTCCGCTTCTGTGACACCATTTCATTATATGAAGTACATTTAAATTATACTAGAACATTGGTTGAACATTAGCAGTATAATATAAAGTAGGGTTCCTTACATATTTTAATCCGATGTTGTGAAATTTAATTTTGCATTACATAATTATTCTTGTTAATTAAACATTTTTATTTCTTAAATCATTTACATTATATTTTGAAATAATTTTTAAAAATTACAATTATATTAAGGATTGTGTTATCTGGAAGCAATTGTATAAATGTAACGTCTATTTTACTCAAAGATTTTGCAATTTATAGGACTAAAAATACATTAATTTTAAAAGTGTAATAAAAATTGCCGTTTTTTTTAATATAGGCTGGAACATTGTTTTATTAATTGTTCAATGCTTTAGAGTATCATGTTAAGCTCCAACATTATGAATAGAATTGAATAATTTACCTATTGTGGTGCTATCTTAAGTAACTACTATTTTGACCCTATTTTAATAAATTTTTAATATTATTACAGCCAAAATATTTTTATTTATTGAAGAATATTAAAAATTGAGTACGAAAATTCACTAAAATAAAGTAAACATGTAATTGTTTAAGAGAACACTAAAATTTACAGTACCTTCTATTTTATATTTAATGCTTGACCTTAATGTGATGCTCTGTAACATTGAGCAATTAACAAAAACAATGATATAGTTCATATTTATAAATGATAATATAATTTTTATTATACCTTTAAAATTAAAGTATTGTTAATCAATAAATATTGCAAAATCCTTGACTAAAATAAACGTTACATTTATGCAATGTCTTCCAGACAACACAATCCTTAATATAATTGTAATTTTTTAAATCATTTTAAAATATAATCCAAATGGTTTGAGAAATAAAAACATTCAATTAAGTTTGGATCAGAAATGATTTAATCTAGCCAGCCCCAAGCCTGGATAAAGGAGAAGGGTTTGAGCGCACGGTTAGCAACCTGACCTCTAAAAAATTTATACTGCTACGGAAACAATAGAAGAGGACGCTATTGCGGCAAACAACAGCAAAGAAGTGATCGCACGTATCTGAATGACAGAGTTACACAGATGACAGGGTTGAGTGAAAGCCGAAAAGAGCTTAATCTTCAATGCCAAAAACTTAACCTATGTTGGAATATGAAATGTGCGCACACTTTTTCGTAGTGGACAGTTAGAACAAGTTTTTCAAAAAATAAAAAAGTACAACTTAGATATTTTGGGTATTAGTGAAATGCGATGGAAAGGTCAAAAACATTTAAAGAGTAGAGATACATCAAATTTATATTCTGTGCATAAAGAACATCATATTCATAGAGTTGGTATTATGCTGAGTAAAAATGTTGCTAAAGCTATCATTGAATGGAAGTCCATAAGCGACCGTATCATTTCAGCCAGATTCAACACCAGATTTGCAATAGTAACAATTGTGCATTTATATGCCCCTACTGAAGAAAACCAAAAAGATAACTTTTATAATCAATTACAAAATTTGTTGGATGATGTTCCAAGAAGAAACATCAAAATATTGATCAATGATTTCAATGCGAAATTAAACAACAATACATCTGGGTACTTTTCAAATGTTGGACCACATGGCTATGCTGATAGCACAAATGACAATGGTTATAGGTTGTTGACGCTAAACAGTCATTGTAGAATGAGTGTTGGTTACACATTTTTTGTTCACAAAAATATATACAAGGCAATGTGGGTTTCTCCTGACGAAAAACCGGTAAACGAGATTAACTGTATTTGTATTAACACAAAATTGCGATTTTTTTTACAAGATGTACGCAGATATCACGGTGCAAATGTTGGTTCTAATTACAATTTGGTTGTTGGAAAATTTCTTATAAAATTAAAGAGAATAGAAACCACAAAAAATAACTTCTATTTTCGTGTGAGATACCGCAAAATCCAAATAAAACTTCGATCTTCAGAGCTAAAAATTTAATGTACAATCATGTGGAACAATTTATTAACTCAAGCTTTTCAAAGTATTAAAATATTTCCAAACGATCACAATAAATATTGTGTTGTTTGATTTGAGAATCAAGTTAAATCCACTTTTTCCTAATATGGAATGTAGCCGAATAAAATAATTGGATATATCATTAGGTTACTACAAACTTGCAATAATAATTAACTCTTTTTTTAATTTATACTAATTAAAAAAGCATTTTAAAATTAGAAAAAATATACATAATTATATTTTTTTTAATTTAAAAATTAAAATTAGTCTAACATTTGTTAATAAAGTTTTGTTACAAACCATTTTATAATTGACTGTATTGAACTTTTCTGTACTTATATACGATCTTAACTTAGAACCGGTCCCAAGCCCGGTTGAAAAAAGAAGTCTCTGAGGGCAAGATTAGCAATCTGGCCTCCGTAAAAAGTATTACTTAAAAAACAACAAGGAAGCACTGCTTTATTTAACTATGGCAATAAAGTGAAAGCAGCCTTGTTCCGTTGACGGGGTTTGGCAACATCTGAATAGAATTTCAATCTGCAATATGCACAATCTTCCAAGCCAAAAATTTAAGATACAATTAGGTGGAACAATCTTGTTGCCCTCATACTCTTCATATCAAGAGAATTTTAAATAAATAAACAAATAAACTTTCCTATTGGAGTGGTTTAGTATTGGAAACTGGATGTACGTTTTGTAAAGACTGTGTAAAAGTAGGTACACTATTTTTAACAGATACTTTTGTGGAACAAAAAGATTAATAGCTGTGCATATTTTACAGTTTAACTGGTGAACGGCATGTATACATAGTGCTTCATAGATTTTCCATCACTTAATTCCAAAAAATTCAAATTGTCTAAACAGCAGAACACATTAAAGTCTGTGTAAAATATCTATCGTTAATCAATACCAACAACCTTATTTATGTTAATAGCTGAAAACATGAATTTAAAAAATTGCACAATTTGTAGTTAATATTAAATAGATAGTAACTGGTAGTAGGTTTAATCATCTAATGAAGTGTCTACGTCATCTCCTCTTTATTTCTATTTGTACAGAACATTAACCGATCGACTTATATGAACTTGTGAAGGCATCACAGTTAGTTAAAATTAACGAATCACTGATCTTATGTTAAGATTATCTCCCTTAGCCCAAAGGTCAGATATGGTACACATATTTTAAGATGCTCTTTGGGTACGTCGGGTATATATCTGCACTCCTCGGACAAAACGGAAACCCAGTAATACAGCTGCACACTCAGTCCCTGTTGTGTTAGTCTAAATAGTTAAGTGCACCTAGTTCAAGATGCACCATGTAATGAGTCAGGAATATCGCCATCATTGGAAATTGAAACTTAATAAAGATTAATCAAACCCTCAGGGTTATTAGCATTCCTTGTTGAGATTTAGGACATGTATAATCAAAACTAAACTTATATGTAGATAGTAATTGAAATGAATTTAAGGCTTCCAGTTCAACAGTTACATCTCACTTCAGGCAAGTGATACTAAAAATATTAATTTTTATTTAATAACTACACTAAATCTTGTTATATCTAATACAATTTGACCTATATTTTTAGAATACTTGTGCACATTTTAACAGCATGCCCTCAAACATCTCTGTAATAAATTTAGTTGATAAATCACAGTAAGTCGTCAACAAAGCTACAATTGTATGTAAAATTTAAACAACAGTATACTCAGACAACAAATTTCTGTTTACTTAAAAATCGACTATTTACATTTTGGTAAATGCTTGTATGCTCTAGAAGAACTACATTTAAGATAGTGCATTGGAACTTTTACTCTATAAAAATAGTTCTGACAGCAGTCCATATCAAAAGTACCACAAATAACATTTTAGCAATCTATTCGCAAAATGACCACACAGGTATTATAATAAAACAAACGTTTCTATGAGAAAACAGAAATGTATTACCCAAACTTGATAAATGTACAATTGTGATGATGCATTTAATTAATAGAAAAAACTAATAAGCTAAAATTTTACAATTCATCGTGGTCTTTGGAATCATCATCATCGTCTTCGTCATCATCATCACCAGAATCATCGGGCTTCTTGTCGTTATCTTCGACTTTCTCTTCTGCTTCCTTTGTTTTCTCTTCCACTTCCTTCGTTTTTTCTTGTTTCTCCTCAGCATCAAATCGCTTCTTCCATACATTTATAGCCTCCTTTTCAGCAACTTCTTCACTATCAGTCAAAAGAATATTGTCAAATATCGAGTGTGAAACGACCTGCCATAAGTCAAAACCAACATAGCAAATATCTCTTTGAGCATATAAATCAGGATTAGGTTGGTATTCGGGATTCTTGATGCGGGGAGATACCCATTGTCCCTTATAATTAGGATTCGCAATACGTCTCGGACTCCATTCTCCCTTGAATTTAGGATTATCAATTTGAGGTGGTTCCCAATGACCATCCATTTCATCATCCCAATCTTCCGGTTTCTTAGCACTTTCATCTGGAATTTTTTGCGGTTGATCCCAATCGGCTGGTTTTTTGTCATTTGGATCATCAATTTCCGCTTCATCTACCCAATCGGATGGTTTTTTCACATTTGGATCCTACAAAATTCAAATATTTATAAAATTCCAATAACTTACGTCAATTTCCTTAGGAGAAAGCATGTCCCAATCATCTTCAATTGAACCTTGTTCAACCTGTTCATTATCAATTTTAACTACATATGTATTGTCAGGTTTGATAATCAAAGTGTATAAATGAGTTTTCAAATCATCTTTACACCGAATTTCTTTCTTAATAAGATGATTTTTCTCTTTGTAATTGAAAATTACATGAACTTTTTTTGTGGACATGCCACAAATATCGGGACCTATAGCGCAGTTACAATTTAAATATAAAAACTAACCAAACATAATTTTGTATGGACTTTCACCGTGAAATTGTTTCTGGTCCAAATCACAACCCATGAGTTTCACATAGGCTCCACCACAATCAACTGTTTTGTCATATTTTACAGTATACTGAATTACAAAAGTTTTTCCAATGGTGTTTATTGGGGTTGATAATTTTGTTGATATACCGTAAAATCTTGCATCTTCACTAGTTTCCAAACCAATATCTTTTGCATCTACGGGAGAACTTCCAGCAGATAATTTAAATTCTCCCTGTTTATCACCATTATATGTTGACTGAACCCATTTATCAAGTGAATCTTCTACAAAATGTACAAATTAAAGACCATACTTGAATCAAAATTTTCACTGAAATAAATAGTTTCACTACTACAAACGTTGATCAAAAAAAGCAAAAATACGAAGCAAACCATTCCAATAGTTGATTATCAGGGTGTGAAACGTAACACAACTTTATAACAAAATATCAACCAATAAAACTCGTCCACAAACGATTTACTATATATATTTAAATAATTCAAACAAAGTATTAATTATACATTTATTAAATTAAACTTTAACAAGTTTATACATTTAATTTCTTAAAATAAATAAAATTATATATATATATATATATATATAACAAAATATAGTTTTTAAACTACTAAAATTTTTAAAATTATATTAGTAAATTATCTTTATAGTAAAAAAATACGGGATTTTTCAGGATTAATAATAAAACTGTTTAAAGTAAAGTTTAGTAAAAAAATCAGGAACAAGTAGGTACACGAGGTTCAGATTCAAGTTCAGGTTTGTTCACGAGTTAAGTAGAATAAAACTCCTTTCGGTACTCGGTTTAATGTAGCGGATCCCAATCAAAAATAAAAATTTTTAATAAATAAATATATATATATATGAATGTATAAAAAAAAATTAAATAAATAATTAAATAATTATTAAAATAATACTTATTATAAGCTGATTTAAAAGAGCTTAATGACGAAGCTGAAACAACGTAGGTCGGTAAATTATTCCATGCAGATATGACCCTATACGAGAAATGGTTTAGGTTCAGACTGGAATTTGCTCTAACTTTAGTTAATTTAAAAGGATGTCCTTTGCGGGAGTTATTAAAAAGGACAAATAGATAATGTGCATAGTCTGATTGTAACAGTTTATATACTAGGATGAGACCGCCCCGGAGCCTTCAATCTTGCAGAAGAAAGAGCTTAAGGGATTGTAAACGGTTAGAGTAATTTACATTCTTAAGCTGTCTAGGGACTTTAATAAAACTACGTTGTATTTTATTTAAAGTCATAATGTCAGCCTTTTGAAAAGGAGACGTTGCTTGGATACAGTATTCGAGATGTGGTTTGATATATAACTGGTAGAGTAGACGGGCGCAATTAGCGGGGATGTTTTCTAGGTTGGGCAATTGTTAAACGTCATATAAAAAAAATTATAAAATTTTATGATCATAATTTGAACCAATGAAAATGGTTTCAGTGTGAACATGTCCATTTTCAGTAGACATGTCAATAAAATCACAAAAGTCAATAGAAAATAAGCTTTTTATTATCTACTGTTGGTAAAAAAGCAGTCAGTATATTGGGATAAAATTGTTAATTTGGGGAAAAAATGCAGTTTTATTTATTTATTAAAGTTGTTGAATTATTAATTCTAAAAATTATTGCAGTAACACTAAAATGTTTCATTAAATGTTAATTTTCTATTTTGTAGAAACACTATTAGTAATGCACGTACTATTATCAGTTAATTTAAAGCATTGTGTATAATTTTTGGTTCTAATCTGTTTTTACACATTTTATTTACTTAATTTATAGAAATAGTTAACAATATTCCAATTATTAATGTGTCATATTAACAAAAGAAAGAAATTACATTATAACTATTGCATAGAATGAACAATAAGTACGTAAACTAAAATCGATAAGGGTTCATTACTGTAATGAATTTTTACTATTGACTAACGTTTCGCTGTAATAAAATTAATGCAGTTTATCGTAATTATATAGGTCTTTTGTAGATAATAATAGATACAGTATAGAAGGCTCCTTATAGCCTGAAATAATGTGTCGTAAAATCAATAATTTATTTGCATTTGTTAAAAAACACGGCACATACACAATTCTTAATTACATGTTTTTTTACGTAAGGAACGTAAAATCGTATTTTTTTTATAATGTACTACATTATTGCAAATAGCTAAATTCTACAATTTAATTTTTATAAGCAATAAAAAGGTTATTAAAATTTTTTATTTACCTATGCTAATTATTAACTGAGGGGTTGGTTTTATATAGTATATTGTTTTTTAATTCAGTGCAATTTTGTATAGTATAACTGTACTATTTTTAACACTATATTCCCATTATTTATACTGTAAAAGAGGTTTCTATTTGGCTTTTGTTAATAATACTTGTAAATCCTTATTTAGTATTAATCGTAATTCGTTATTAAATCTTAACCAGAACTTCATAATCGTTGTTATTTTGTACTTTAAACTCATAAAATCAACCGTTGTTTTATGGTCAAATAAAACAACTCTGTTATCAAAACTTCTTTGACTTATTGTATATGCATTCAATAGCACTACTATAAAATGGGATGCAAATCGATAAAGGAATGGAGATAATAGCTTATACTTCACACATATTGCATCAAGTAATGTTTTGTTTAACACAGTGAGTTGATGTCACAGAACTACGATCGATAAATGTATTACTAATGTTATATGGTTTAATACAAACAGCATGATATTTTGACTACAGTAATTTCATCCCATATGAAAATGAAGGTCGTTTGTCTGAACCTAAAATACATACTGCCCTGGAATGACTACATTGGGATAACACAATGAGAATAAAAAAACTTAAAATGTGGTTTATAATCAATGAAGTAAAGTTTCTAGATGATAAAAATATAATAATATAATTATTATAATGAACTACGACAAGGGATCATATTTCATGATTATGTTGGGTTTTTTGTTACAATGTAATAAGTATCCTTTAACTGAAGCTGCATTTTACTGAGAGTCATATTAGGATGTTTCCTAAAATAAGAGATAGTTATTTCATTTAATACCTATTTTACGGTAGAATGTAACAACAGTATCATTAAACCAGACTATAATGTTATTTTTACAATATCACATGATATGAGAATCACATAAAATACCCGTTATGTGCTTAACCGTCAATAATCTTACACAAGCCTTTTGATTTACCAATAAATGGACGGAGATATTTTATTGTCGTATCAGTATTGCACGTCTTAAATCTGGAGGTTATTTTGTGTATCATGTGTGTATAATGTATATGCGCTCATTAACTAATAGGACAAGGTGAATGAGAAGGCTGTTTTTTACAAATAGTAAACACTATCACATGAAGCATGGCCATGAACATAACTGTATATGCTTGATTAAAAACTAAGACAGGGAGTCGGAAGAAGTTATTCATTGTGTTATGTCTAAAATAAATACCCAATTGAGATCGGTTAAGTAAACACAATCAAATTTAGCAATGTCGAACTTAAAAAAATGATTGTGCGTCCTGATTCAATCACTTGTATACTGTCCATGTATTATATTAAAAATTACTTATGTTAAGTGCAATCTTAATAATTAGTGAAACTAATTTCACATTAAGTTCCTGCATTTTATTGCTTGAAATGAATGACCTACGATTAATACAACGACAAAAGTAATGCAATTGGATAGAATAAATGGAAAGGGTTGCTTATACTTTACATACATCAGATCAAATAATGTTTTCTTAACAAACTAGGTCGATCCTTATGGAAACTGAGATGGATGAGTATATTACTAGTGTTATTTTGAGGCAACAGTACAGTGATTTCAGGGTTCTAAAGTAATGGCTGCATAAAATATCCCATTTTAGTTACTTATTGGAGCCTGTTTTAAGTTTCATCACAAATGTTCCTCAATTTTTGTAACAAAAAACAAACAGAAAATAATAAATTTTATTTGGATCACATTACGAAAAAAATACAAAATAATATCTTGTTTTATCTACAAAGGTACAAAAACCCGAAAAATGTAACTTTTAGAAAAAAACCCATTATGCACTTTTCATTGTACACTTGAAGCATCGCACAGCTGATAATCTCTCATAAGACTACAATTATATAAACAAATTGCATTCTCACTTTCTGATCTCACTATCTCTCTCACTTGAATTACTCCTTTTCTGGGGACAGCATTCAGTTTTTTAGCCTCATTAATGTACTCCATCCAATAGTCTGGTACGGTATTGCTATTGAAAAAGTATTAAAACAATTTGCATTACTTGGGATAATAATCACTCATCATTTGGTTTCATGTTCGTTTTGAAGAGTTATATGCGTTGGACGCTGGCACCGATATACTTTTAAAAGTTGTTTTCGATAATTCCCTGTACGACGGAAGTATGTAATCACGAGTCCATCTGCGACAGTTGAGTTAATAGATCTACAAATAACATTAATAATCAATCGTACCCGAATACAAAAAATTTTTTGAAACGAATCTATTAAATGCTCACAAAGGAAGATGCGTAGTTTTAAAGAGTATACAAGTGCAAGTACTGTCCAATCGGTCAACTATAACGTCATGCGACCTATTTGAGTAACGAACGCGTTCATTTTCCACCACAGTTGTCAACTGAAGATGAGGAAAAGTTTGACATTCCTGTTCTTTTTTGTTACAACGTGCATTGACCTTCGTTGCTGCATAGGGTGTCAGTCTTTGCAGCGCATCATCCACTACTTGCGGTTTATTGTAGTTTTCGTGTCCATACTACAATAATTGTTAATTCTCACATTGTACATCTTCCAAGCCATGTAATCCCATATATGTACCATACATTTGACAAAAGAAACATTGCAAGAGAGATCTTTTTTTGAATGCCTATGAGCGTTTTCAGCACGATTGCTAGTAAAATTTCCAACATTCATTGTTGTTTTAAATATTTCAACCCACAAATTTCTTAATGGTACCCAGTATTTGCTTACAATGGAATTAATATATAAATATCGACGTTTCATTCAATCTACAAGTTGGAAATATCTACATTAATTATACCGTCGTGCATAACATACCTGCTGATGGAATGACACTTCATTATTTTCTTAAAAAAATCGCGTTCTCTATTCGTTCTGAACTATTTCATGAATTTATAAAAAATAATTACTTTCTTGTTTACAGCCCGAAGAATATGAAAATGACATACATTTATGGCGCAATTGGGAAATGTTTATTTCAGTGCGCGACGGAGGGCTGGAGCACAATCAATTGTAAACGACTTTGTTCCACTGGTGTCACCCATTATTTGCTTCAAGTGCTGTAACGCAGTAACATACGTTACACTTTTCTTATTTCTGATTAAACTATGCATGATGGGAATGGACTGACCAAAAGAATCAGTCACTACAAAAGTCACTAATAAATAACTAAAACTCATTTAATACTAAATTGAAATTACTTCTCTTTGTTTGTACTGTAGGTGGCATCAAAACAAACATTTTTAGGGAATTTTCTATAAAAGGCTTTCTGATCAGCGTGGCAAAAACTGATTACATTGTACTTTCCACCACTGTCCCGTTCGCATACCACTATTCCTTCTTCTCTTAAACGGAACAGCGTTTCTTCAAAGGTTTGGAATTTCTTAAAATTTAGTTAAATCTCATCGTACTATGACCCAATTTCCACCGAAGATTATACAAATCCCTCGTTGTGACTTCTTTCTTAAATTTGTCTCGAGCGTAGGTTTGTATTTGGGAGATGGGGCATTTTTGTATAAACAATATTTTCAACTCACATTGTTCTTCTTTGGATAGCCTTCTTCTGCTGAGATCAAGTGCTATTTCTTCACTTGAGCACGAATGATCATGTTTCAGTTTGGCTGCCGTTATAACATAATGATCATTTTCCAGTTTTACCGTAAAATGGGATGGACAATTTAAATTTTTAGTTCTACCAGACATTACATAAAAATAAAGTTACTTGGTAATGCAAATCCCAGTACTTTCTGATTTCCGTTTTTGACAAAAGGTGCATCTAAAAAAAGCCTTCTTGTACGGTAAATCTTCACATCCTCCATGATTTAATGACGACACACAGTGATAAAATTGACTATTGCTATCTTTTTTAAACACCTGAATACTATTTTTTACGTCTACCCAACTGTAATATTTACGTCGAGTCCAATGCACTGCACAAACTGAAACCATTGCAAAATGAAGCGAGAGCAAAAAATTTACATTAAATAGTGCTTAAAATATCCAATTACAGCTTAACTAGACAATAACCAATCAGAGAACAAAACCCACATCCAATAAAATTTACTCAAATTATATGACGTACAACAATTGCCCTAGGTTGTACTTAAAATCTTTGTGAGTTGAAAACAAGTAGAAGTAGTTTTTTTATGGTGTGTCGAGAAATTAAGGGAGGAGTTGAAGGTAACTCCTAGGTCTTTGACAAAATTCACACAATTGATAGGATGTAATTTTGGGACTCTGAAAGTGTTATCTGAAGGTTTACTAAGGGAAAAATGTTTACATTTAAAAAAATTCAGAAAAAACATATTACCTAGGGACCAATTGTAAATACCATTAATATTGAGTTGAACTTGTTCAGGATTGGAACTCCAGATCTTGACATTATCAGCATGAAGCAAGATGTTTGATTGAACAACAGAAGGCAGGTTATTAATATAACTTATGATTAACAAGGGACCGAGGACGGACTCTTGAGGGACAATTGAGGTTATATTCACAGCAGCAAAGATGATCTCACCTAATTTAGCACTAAATTAACTATTTGAGAGAAAGTATTTAAAAAGCAAACTCTTGTTTTTTGTAGCCTTATTTAAAAGACTATAAAGTCTTTGATGTTTGGGGCGATTAAGGCTAAAAATACCCATTTCGTAAAACTAGGTAACTATGATAAAAACAGGAGTTTAATAAGTTAAATAATATACTGTAGAAATTTTGGTTTGGGGTAATGAGGAACACGGAAAGAGACAAAACGTTTTACACCTGCTGTCGATACTCTTAAGGTAGTCTATTAAACCAGCAAAAGTCCCATTACTGAAATCAGGGATAGGCGAAGGCCTTAGTTTGGCAATGGCGGATGTATTTCGGATATACTTTGTAAGCCAAAAGAGAATAATCGCTTTTACCCAAAGAGGGAGAAAAATTGATAACATTAATTATATGGGGAACGTTGGTAAGGACTAAATCAAGGCAAGAGGGGGAGCAACCAGCCCTATCTCTGATGTTGGGAGAATGCATTTTTAATGCAGAATTGGAGAAAACTAGTATCAAACGACGTACCAGAGCTGGAGAGTGTACCAGTTAATAGAAGGGGCATTAGAGTTTCTCATAAGTATTTAATATTTATGAGGAGATAAGGAGGTCTCAACAACCAAGTGTAAAAAGTCATAATCAGGTTTGTGATCTGGAGAGTGCGCTGTAATGGTGGAGTAGGTTGAATCTCCCCTAACATAGAATAAGTACCCACCGTATTTACCTTTAAAAGAGTTATACCGGGCTATATTATATCCATCCATGTAGAGTGCAGAGATAAAAATATCCTCAATAAGCCAAAACTGTTATACCAAGTAGATGTGGGAAAGAAGAGGATAGAAGCTGCTGAACTTCAGTGAGTTTGTTATAAAGGTTTGGAGTGTTTGTATAATAAACTTTTAGTAATGAGAAGATGGTAGTAGCAAAAGTGGGAAAACGTGGAAAATTTTGTGGAGAGTAGAGGGACGGAGTGAACTCCAGGATAATAAATGAAAATCTTGACTATCTATATTAATATTCAACCTGAGGGGAGTGAGCTTAACTATAGGTAGTGCATTATAATTTAGACTGTCTGGCCAAGCATTTAAAAAATAGTAAATTGTTTGTCATTTTTATCCCTTATAACTGGAACCTGACAATGGTTTAGATCCTGAGTACTATCTCTCTATCCACAGACGATGAACAGGAAACAAGGAATGGGGGGACGAGTGAGGTCGTGTGCATATAATTAATTTAAAAGTTTAAAAGAAATAATATTATTATTATTATTATTATTATTATTATTATTATTATTATTATTTCATTATATATATATATTTCTCAAAAAAATATTTACAATATTGTTTTTTTGGGTACAGACCAGTTTACAGGTCTGATCACAAGCTATAGAATTTTTTATGTCCATATATATATATATATATATGGATAAAATACAATATGAATAATGTTATATAAACTAAAAAAATAAGAGTATAATAAAAATGTATAACTTTAGTTTAAAGGTAATATTCACCAGCACAATTTGAACTAAAAATAATTTGAAAAGTGATTATGTGTGGATTTGTTCGTTATAAATTGATCATTAGTAATCTGGAGGTTATATAAAAAGAAAAAGTAGAAATATATACAAAGGTAAACAATGTATAAAAAATAGTTTTTATTTAGATGGGTAAATTGCGACCTTTTAAATAAACAAATTTTTATAAGCCCACAGAATAGTTGAACGTTGTATAATTAAAGATACTGGGGACAGTGTTTAAACATCAAGTTAAGCATTTATTTATCCTCTCTATGACGTGCGTGGAAGACACTCTTAAAAAATAAAAAACCTAGAATTAAGTCCCATCTCGTCTCCATTACTTTACATACAGAATCATCTCGGCGTGGAAAAACCTATCTACACACGTTGTTACAGCTTGTCCCTTATGGCCGTCATATTGTCTCACGACAACTATTACTTTCACATTTTTATTTATTTTTATTTTTATTTTTTCTCCTGCTTCCTTATTTTGACCCTAAAATGTGATAACATTGAACTAAGGATTAAAACAAACATTTTCCTAATTAATTTGTAAAAAACATTTGAAACCTGATAAAGAGATTTGTAAACAAACAAATTACGCTTGTGTGACGTGCTGATCAATAGTTGCTTATTGTTTCTGCGCTTGCTAGTTGTTTCGTGTCATTGTTTATTTGTTTGCTTTGTTGTTAGTGTTTTTTTTGTTTTAACGTTTATTGTGCAATTTGTGTTGCTTAATTATTTGAATCGGTCCGATTTGTATGAATTGTGTCTTAAATTTTTATTAACGTTTTTGGTATTTTTCAGTGTATTTGTGTCATCCGTGCAACCTGAGTTGTACAGCTGATTGATCGAGTGAGAATTGCATGATTCGTACTTAAAATTTTTGTATTAAATTCTTAAACTGATTATCACTCTGCTTTGCACTGTGATATTTGCTTTTTACTTTATTTTAACAGTCATTTCAGTTTCCTCCGACTCAATGAAAACCTCCCAAACCGCATTTTGTGAAAGACGGGGGTGTGGTAAGTCTGTCAAGTCCGGGATGTAATACCGGGTGTAATACCTGGTTTTACGAAAACTGTACTGGTATTTCAGATTCCCATTATACAAAATTAGCCAACAGCAGCATCGATTTCAATTGCATTAATTGCCTTTGGGTAAAGAACCATAAGTCTCCCGATCCAAAGGAAAGTTTTATTTTTGAACTATTGAATTTAGTTAGCAAAGTTCAGTCCAGCAATTTAGTCCTAAAAAACTTGCTCGCTGTTTTCCATAAATTTTTCTCGAACATAACTACAAAACAGTTCGACGAAATTAGTTCCCTTAAAGACTCAGTAGCGTGTCTTTCAACAACTGTCAAGGACTCTCTGCTTCCGACAACAAAAACCGTTCTCCGACTTTTACAGGACGAAATTCTATCCGCAGCTAAGCAATTTGCTGCCGATAAACGCAGGGAGAACAACTTAATTGTTAGAGGAATTCCAAAGACGGCTACCAATTATAAAGACATTGTCTTTGAGTTAGTTAACTCCTGTCTCCCTTAGGCTCCCGAAGTTAAGATATCACGTATATCTTGCAAGCGTCTCCACACCTTCCTCCAATTATTGTTAGCAGTACCCCATGTGTCGTTTCTGATATCTTGAGCATGTAGTTCTCTATTCGTAAAAATTTTCTAGGGATCCGTCTTCACAAGGCCCATCCTATAGCTGACAGGATGGACAAGTCTCCTGTCTTACCCCATAGCATCTGCCCCAAACTTGCGGCCATCCCAGTAGTTGAGCTTACCCTTCTTAAGCTAAAGGATACCTCCACACTTTTCCCTAATACCCAGGATTTTTCCTTTCCGCCCCGGAGTCGCGTCCCATTTCACTATCATCTAAAAGAATTAGGACAGTTACTACCCTCCGCAACCCCGTCCCCTTGAATATTTTTTATACCAACGCTTTCAGTCTTTCGAATAAGCTTACCAAATTAACCAGTCTAGCTAAGGACTCTAAACCCCGCATTATCAGCATTACTGAAACTTGGCCATCAGATGATAATAACTCACTACTCCATGTGACTCAAGGGTTACTAGATGCGGGGGTTGTCTCTTCTATATCAAAAATGACATTAGTTTCTCTCCTTTTCCCTCCTCGGGTTTTTCTGAACAAGATATAATCTTCTCTCTGTCGCAATTACCCTCTTCTCAGATGAACATGCCCTCTTCTCTATCCTTTATCGTCCTCCGTCTTTCCCAGATGCCTCCAATAGGTCCCTTTTCCAAGACCTTCACTATGTGTTAGCGACCAAACATAACCACCATATTCTGATGGAAGATTTTAACGCCCCTTCCATAAATTGGGACACTCTCAGCTGCTCCCCTAAGTCCTTTAATACAACTCTCCTTCAATTCAGTATGGAGCACGCTCTCATCCAGTACGTTCGCTCTCCTACCAGGTTTAGGATTGGCAGCTCCCCCTCCTGCTGTGATTTAGTTTTCACAAACAAAACCTCGTTAATAGACAGGATTGTCCATCTTCCCCCTTTGGGCATGAGTGATCATACTCTACTTGCCCTCAAAATCCATTTTCTTTTATTTATAGTGTGCTTTAAGCCTCAGTCCCTGCTTATTCCTAATTTCCGTAAAGCCGACTTTGTTGGTCTTAAAAACTATCTGAGGTATGTCTTCCTTTAAACATTTTCAAATGTAACTACTTCTCTTTTGGGAATTCCTCTGGGAATTAGTTTAAATTCCTTAGTACCCAAAACATTACCAAGATCGACACGGTTAAAGATCTAGGAGTTACTTTCAACCCCTCCCTAAGTTTTTCGTTGCATCATAAGAGAGCAATTTTAACCTGTTACCGTTTAACCAAGTTTTTTAGGCGTAATTTGGGGGGAATATTCCTGTTAGCTGTACACGACTCCTTTATCAACTCTATATTAAACCGCACCTTGAATACTGCATTCAAGTGACGTCTCCGCTTCTAAGGGCTGATGTTGTCAAACTAGATAAGGTCCAAAGAAGTTTTACTAGGCTGCCGCGTGCCTTTAAAAGCGTCTCCTACCCTAAGCGGCTGGAAACCCTCCGTCTCTTCCCTCTGAAAGATAGAAGACTCCGGAGCGACCTTATCTTAGTTTTCAAACTCATCAAGTCCGACCAGTTTAAGCACTTATTCACAATTTCTAGCGACCCTCTTAGAGGACACCCCCTCAAGCTCTCTAAGCCCCGCGTTCATTCCAGTATAGGTCTTTATCACTTCTCTTACAGGGTTATCTCCGCTTGGAATAGTCTGCCCCCGCACGTAGTGTTAGCCCCATCTATTGAAACGTTTAAATTGGCATACTATAAGCTTTTCCTTCTTAATTTTACGTAATTTTTTTATTATTTTTTTATGTATTTTTCTATTTTTATTTATTTATTATTTTGTTATTCTTTTACATACATGTGTTTGTGCACTTGTATTTTTACTTTTCTTTCCTTTACTTTTTACTTTTTACTTGATATCCATTACTTTTGAACAAAGTACTAAAAGGAGTTTTTTTCTATTTAACTCGTGTACAAACTTAAAACCTAAATAACAAAAACAGGTAATAAATGTGTCATTTGTAAAACAGAAAGATTTTTGATTCTTAAAATCACGAATAAAGGAAACGGTTAAATAATATTTAATTTGTTTACCTTAAACGTATGATCGGAACTACATGTTAATTTTTATTTTAAAAGTGCTAATAATAAATATTAAAATTTTTAAATTAAAACTTGGTACTCGTTAAATCAGCACGTTTTCTTGGTCATATATTTTAAAAGTTGTTTACTTTAGCCATTATTCACAATGACTTTTTATTAGTTAATTTACACTTGCAATGTGACTGGAGATTTTGAGTATTATTACTAAAGAAAAATAGATAATTATAATAATTTATAATTTGTAATTAAATAATTAAAAAATTAATAATAATATTTTTTTAAATTTGAACTTGTTATAAAATTTGAAACAAAACATTATAAATTAAAAATAAATTATTGTTATTATTATTTGTATGTTTTCAAAACTTTAAAATAATATTTATTTATTTATTTATTCCTGTTTACATATAATTGCTATAACAGAATTTTTTATGTTTTGACTTCATAACTTTTGAAGGTTGTCCTTAAAGGTGTAATTTAACATCTACCTGCGATGGCCTCTGATTTTGGGCTTAATTTAGATGAGATAAGCTCTGCTTTCGATTTGGAAAGTACTTCTAAAAAAGAATTATGTGTATTAAATTCTACAAAAACTTCTGATTTTGAAGATAGAAAACGAAAGTAAGAGTAACAATTATTTTTCTGAAAATGTTTATATATATATATATGTATATATAATTATTTTATTTCTTTTGGAAAAAATATGTTAGAGCTGAGGCTTCTTTAAAGCCATTGTTAAATGAAATTGAATTGGAAGTTTCTGAAACATTATTAAAAAAGCCCAAATTGGCTCCACTAATATCGTCAATCGAAATGAATGCGCCAAGAATACGTATTTACAAAATATCTTCGCCTGATTCATGTACTCATGAGGTAATTATATTGATTTAACGTTACTTAAATTAGGTAGCCGTTCCTCCAGATGTCGACTATCAACCTATTGTCAAAGAAGCTGGTACACCTGCAAAAACCTTTCCATTTAAACTTGATTCATTTCAGCAACAAGCTATTACATGTATTGATAACAACCAATCTGTTCTTTTATCTGCTCACACATCTGCTGGGAAAACAGTCGTTGCAGAGTTCGTTTACATAATATATATATATATATATATATATATATATATATATATATGCTTATATATGATATGACATTTTAATTGTAAATATATATATATATATATATATATATATTTATATATATATATATATAGTATTTTGACATTTTTTTATTATATATATATATATATATATATATATATATATATATATATATATATATATATCAGATATGCTATTGCAACAGCTTTACGTCGGAAGCAATGTGTAATTTACACTACACCAATTAAGGCACTTAGTAATCAGAAATACCGTGAATTTTTTGAATCTTTTCCTGAAGTTGGTTTGTTGACTGGAGATGCAACCATTAATTCAAATGCAAGTGTTCTTATAATGACCACAGAGATTCTTCAGTCAATGTTGTATAGGTAAGTTGCTTATTCAGTTTATATGTGACTACAGTTATTTTTACTAATTTGTTATTTCTTTAGTTTGTATATATGTATTTTTTTGTTTCTAGCTAATTTGAAGATTTTATGAATGCATAGTAGACGAATTTCTAGTTTACTTATTTTTTGATGAGAAAAGCATTTTGTTAATGTTTAATGAGTAATCCGTTATGTAAAAATTGAAAATTTTTACATTTAATTCTTTTTGATAATTAATATATTATTTTTGTGATTTTTAATTATTTTATTTGAGGTAATCTATATATATATATAGGTTTTGCAATTATCTGAGTTTATTTTGTTTATATTCAAAATATGTGATTACAATGATAATAGAAACAACTTATTTTATTCTAATTAATATTATGACTGTTTGCATATTTTACGAGAAACGTTCTTTAGCGACTGGGCATTTTAGCGACGCCAAACGAGAGCCAGTATTTAGTACCGATAGTAATACTCAAATCTATGCTCACCTGAGTATTAGTCTTGCTGTACCTCTAGACCACCTGGCACAACTATTACCGTAATGTTTAAAATGAGGTGTGAATAGACGAATTATCAAGTTTTATTATTTGATTATATCCTTAAGCTTTTTATATAGTTGATTTATGGATTTATTCATATTTATTAAACATTTTAACAAAAAAACATTTGTCGATTATATTGTGTATATTTAGAAACAGAATGAATATTTGATCTGATTATAATAAATATTTTTTGCATTATTTTATTTAATCGGTAATTGATTTTTTAAATTACGTTTGAATTTAGGAATAAGTATTCTATTCAAATTTAAAATACATTTTTATTGTTAATTGTTTTTTAGAGGAGCTTCTTTGATGCGTGAAGTTGGCTGGGTGATATTTGATGAAATACATTACATGCGTGACCCCGAACGAGGGGTTGTTTGGGAAGAGACTATTGTTTTATTACCCGACACTGTTCGTTATGTATTTCTTAGTGCCACTATTCCGAATGCTCGTCAGTTTGCCGAGTGGATAACTTATTTGCATCACCAACCGTGTCATGTTGTTTCTTCTGAACATCGTCCTGTTCCTCTTAGACATTATTTATATCCTATGGGCAGCGAAGGATTGTTCCTTGTTTTAGATGAGGTTTGTTTGTTGGCATGTTTTTAGATAAAAATTATTGTTATTAGTAATAAGTAAAAAGTTTGATTTTTTTTAGATTAAATAGTTTTACATTCAGCAAAATTTTACTATTAATTATTGTTAACAAAATTAATAATTTATAATTCAACATTTTAGTGTGCTTAGTATGACGAAAGCGGATCGATAAATTTTAATATTATTTGTTTTAAGTTAAAACTGATTTTAATCTTTTTATTTAATTGTTGAATATAGGGTAAATATTTAGAAGATAATTTTGAAAAAGCTATGCGTTCTTTCGCAATTGAGGATTTTATTGCTCCAAGAAAAAATAATCAATCTAATCACAAACGTGAGTTATTATTTTGTTTACCCATATTGTTTCGCTGTTATTATTATCTTAATGCCTTACACTTTTTAAAGTAAAAGGGTTTTTTAATAAATAAATAAACTTATTCAAACAATTGATGATATTATTCATTCATTCATTTTGGTTGGTGACGGATCACCTCTTCATTATTTCCCATATTTATACGACATGTAGAACAATCGATTTCTATGGCTTGATAAGCGTAGACAAACGTGGAAGAATAACAAAGTTTCTTGGCTGGTAGACGGCATCCTTGTGACGTCGCCACTGTTCGCAAAGATTGACGAGGCCGCCTGATTTTTTGTCAGGGTTATCTCCTTTAGCCTAAGGGCTACATATGATATACGTATACATTTAGACACCTTTTAAGTATCCTGGGTGTATGTTCGCACCCACCCGCCGTAGCGGAAGCCCAGTTATACCGCTGTGCACTCGGACCCTGCTGTTATTAGTCTAGATGCCTAGGGGCACCTAGTCCAGGATGCACCACGTGGAGGACTAACAGTCAGGAATATCACCATCATTGGAAATTGAGACTTTATAAGCATTACTCAAATCCTCAGGATCATTAGCATTGTATTGTGATATAAACTATTGTAGTATTGATGAGAAAAAATTGTTAACTTTATATATATATATATATATATATATATATATATATATATATATATATATATATATATATACAAAGATGTATATAGATGAATAGCTTAAAACGGATTACAATGATCAGTTTTTTAGTGAAACTAAAATATAATTGGTAGGCTATTTAATATCGTTAGTATAAGTTGAACTCATTTTTGGGAGTTTTAATAAATTGAGAGAAGAACAAATAAAATTTTAATCCTCATTATTATTATTATTTTATTTTAAACAGGTTCAGATAATAATGTAATTCAAATTGTGCGTTTGTTAAAGCATCGCAGTTTGGAACCTATTATTGTGTTTAGTTTTAGTAAAAAGGAATGTGAAATTTATGCTTTACAATTGGCCAAATTCGATTTTACAACGGGTTTGTTTTTTATTAAAATTCATTTTTTATGAAAAATTGATAAAAATATTTCAACATTTACTTGGTCCACAATATTTTTGTTTCATGAAAAGTTTTGTATTTATGTGGAGTTTTTTGACTTAATAACATACCAGGACTTTTATTTATTTTATTCTATTTGGTAATTATTGTTTGAACGTTTTAGAAGAAACCTTTTTTAGCAAGTGTATATTTATTGAATCATTTCGTTTTTGAGACTCAAACTTATGATAATTTTAGTTTTGAGTTTAACGCTGTACCAACTCCCAACATATTTATTGTCATCGTATTGATTTACTAAAGCGTAGATATTTTAGATGAAACTATTATTATTGAGTTTTATAACTAGTTAGAATGATTGTAAACTATGTTCTATTTTTTTGGATATCCATAATTCTGAAGATATTACATTCCGGACTTAGAATAACAAGGATTATGGACATCAGTTCACATGGGATTTTACCTAAACAGACGAGGAAAGCATGCATTTATAGTACTTAAAAGGTATCATATGCAACTGTTGGGGCTAATGGAGACAACTCCAGCAAAGACTTTAGTGATTGTGTTAATCTTTGTGAACAACAATGCTGTCGCGAAATTAGCGTCTTGTTTTTTTTACATTTTCATTACATGCGGGGTCGCTGTTTCTGATCAACTTTCTACATTTGGTTTGGTCAACAGTGTCACGTTTTTATTCTATATATGTGTCGGGGTGGTCTAGCCGTACACCACTTGACTCGAATCTGGGTGAACATAAGCTCTATCTCCACCACCAACTCACTAAATGCGGGCCTATATTCATTTTGGTTGGTGACGTGGTCACCTCTTCATTATTTCCCATATTTATACGGTTAGGATTTCCGGCTCTCATCCGGGAGGCCCGGGTTCAACTCCCGGCATGGGAACTTACATTGGGATGCTAATGATCCTGAGGAATTGAGTAATGCTTATAAAGTCTCAATTTCCAATGATGGTGATATTCCTGACTGTTAGTCCTCCACGTGGTGCATTCTGGACTAGGTGCCAACAGGCATCTAGACTAATAACAGCAGGGTCCGAGTGCACAGCGGTATAACTGGGCTTCCGCTACGGCGGGTGGGTGCGAACATACACCCAGGATACTTAAAAGGTGTCTAAATGTATACGTATATCATATGTAGCCCTTAGGCTAAAGGAGATAACCCTGACAAAAAATCAGGCGGCCTCGTCAATCTTTGCGAACAGTGGCGACGTCACAAGGATGCCGTCTACCAGCCAAGAAACTTTGTTATTCTTCCACGTTTGTCTACGCTTATCAAGCCATCGAAATCGATCGTTCTACATGTATAAATATGGGCCTATATTTGGCTTAGATAAAATGTCCACTGCTGAAAGATATTTCCCGTCAAAACATCTACAGTAGTAAAATAAGAAGTTACCTTCACACACACACACATTCTAACCATTTTTTCTTTGGTTAAATTTACTTTTGGTTTCCTTTTACTTTTGCCGAAATTTGCCTCGTTACGCAGTTTTCTTCTTAGTTCGTCGAATGTAGCCTTACCACCTCAGTTTTTATGGATCTTTTAGTAACCATTCGAAACTGCTATTTTAAACTTTTCCATTGGACTTACTTTTTCAGTCTGGTTCGTTTGTAACTAGATAGTCTTTGCAGGTTTCTCATATAACTTAAGCGGAGATGATACTCATCGGTTAAGGATGACGCTGTAGCGTTTATTGATCGAATTTGAAACATCCTAACCATTGAAAATGTTGACGTGGATTTTTTACTGTCAGATGCCTTTCTCATTACAAATTCTCATTCTTCATCTAGGCTTGGGACTACCTATATCGGTTCAATTTTAATTATGTTGAGGCGGCGTTACAAGATTGCTGTTTATTAATTAACGAATTTATCAGTGTCATACATTTGTTGCTTGTATGGAGTTTTTTCTTATATTAAATTATTATTGACGATTGTTTAATGTATTCTACTAATATTGAAATAATAAAGACAGTATTATTATATTTTCATTTTGGTTGGTGGCGTGGTTACCTCTTTAATATTTTCCATATTTATACGGCATGCAAAACGATCGTCTTCGATGGTTTGATAAGCGTAATAAATGTAGAAGAATAACGAAGTTTCTTAACCGGTGGATGGTGTCCTTGTGACGTCGCCACTGTTCGCAAAGATTGACGAGGCCGCTTGATTTTTTGTCAGGATTATTTCCCTTAGCCGAACGTCAGAATATGGTAGATATACCTTAAAACGCCTTTTAATTATCTTGGGTGTATACTCCCATTGTAGCGGAAGCCCTGTTATACCGCTGTGCATTCGGACTCTGGTGTTGTTAGTCTAGATGCCTATGGGCACCTAGTCCAGGATGCACCACGTGGAGAGCGATCAGTTACGAATATTACCATCATTGGAAATTGAGACTTTATAAGCATTACTCAAATCCTCAGCATCATTAGCATCCCTATTATATGATCACAATAATCCACACACTGTTTTATTATGTGTATGTTTATTGTGTGTGTGTGTGTGTTTTATTGTTGTAGATGAAGAAAAACAAGTGATTGATGAAGTGTTTCGCAATGCAATTGACGGTTTGTCACCCGAAGATCGTACTTTGCCTCAAGTCGAAAGTGTGCTGCCGTTGCTAAAACGAGGCATTGGCATTCATCACGGCGGACTGTTGCCAATTTTGAAAGAGACTGTGGAAATTTTATTTGGCGAAAACTTGATCAAGGTTAGCTTTATTGTGGTTGGTGACGTAGTTACTTCCCTATTAATTTTATAGTTGTACGACATATTAAACGATCGACTTCAATGGTTTGATAAGCGTAATAAACGTGGGAGACGTTTTTGGACTGATAAACGGCATCTTTGTGACGGCCCCACTGTTCACAAAGATTGGCGAGGTCAGGGTTATTTTTAGCCTGGTATGTGTATACTTTAACGCCTTTTAAGTATCATGGATGTATGCTTGCACCCATTTACCAAAACGGAAACCGTATTGTACCACTATTCACTTGGTCTCTGTCGTATTAATCTAGGTTGTTAGATACACCTAATTCAGGATGCGCCACGTACATATAACAGTCAGGAATATGACAATTATTGGAAAGTTAAGCTTTATAGGCATTACTCAAATCCTCAAGATTACTAATATCCCAAGTTTAATTTTTTATATATTTCTTTTTAAAAAGGTTTGACGGCAATGTGATTTCTTTAGCAAGTGGATATTTAGTGCACTCAAACGGTAGTCTGTATTTATTTTTTGTGCTGGAGGATCCTGCTCATAAGGGAACGTGTCGAACGACTTAAGTCACTTGTGTACATATTTATTTGTTGATTTAAGTCATTATTTAATTTATTCGTTTACTTGGAACGAAAACCGGCATGTTAATGAAAGCAGAATTTGGTTAATGAAGCTACAATACTGGGATTTAATTATATCTGCGAATTGGTTATTTTTACAGGGAAATTATAGGCAATTGGCATCAATTGGAATTACTTGCAAAGTTTGTGTCAACCATTTGTAGTTTAATGGATAAAACGTCGGTCTACATGTAAATTTTATTTCTTGCAATATGTGAAAAGTATGTAGTTCTGATAATTTTCAACAAGCAACTGTATAGTCAGTGCTCTCAGTCAGAATAAACCAACAGCATTTGTGATGTAGTGAATTTAACAGTTTTATTATAAATTATGGAATAAATTGTAATTATTTTTCCCATTATTTGTTTTGCATACCCTAGTGTCTTTTTGCTACAGAAACGTTTGCCATGGGTTTGAATATGCCTGCTCGGACGGTTCTGTTTACATCAGCTCGCAAATACGACGGTCAAACTTATCGATGGGTAAGTGCTGTGTTGTACAAAGATGTTCAGTTGCAACAAATTTAACTATTTGAAATGATTTGAAATGATTGTTAAAATGGAGGTGCACATGACCCCGAGTGAGGGGGAATGCTAATAATCCTGAGGATTTAAGTCATTTTCATAAAGTTTCAATTTTTAATGATGGCGATGCTTTTGGCTGTTACCTCCGCGTGGCTCATTCTAGACTAGGTGAATTTAAGCACTTAGTACATATCGGGTTTCTGCCTTTGACAGATGGGTGCAAGAATACACCTAGGATATTCAAAGGGTATTACGTATTCTTGTAACTGTTGGGCTAAGACAGATAACCCCAACAAAAGTCAGGCGGCGTTACCTTTGGGATGCTAACGATCCTGAGGATTTGAGTAATGCTTATAAAGTCTCAATTTCCAATGATGGTGATATTCCTGACTGTTAGTCCTCCACGTGGTGCATCCTGGACTAGGTGCCCCTAGGCATCTAGACTAATAACAGCAGGGTCCGAGTGCACAGCGGTATAACTGGGCTTCCGCTACGGCAGGTGGGTGCGAACATACACCCAGGATACTTAAAAGGTATCTAAAGGTATACGTATACCATATGTAGCCCTTGGGCTAAGGGAGATAACCCTGACAAAAAATCAGGCGGCCTCGTCAATCTTTGCGAACAGTGGCGACGTCACAAGGATGCCGTCTACCAGCCAAGAAACTTTGTTATTCTTCCACGCTTGTCAAGCCATCGAAATCGATCGTTCTACATGTCGTATAAATATGGGAAATAATGAAGAGGTGACCACGTCACCAACCAAAAAAAATGTTTGTGAACAGTGGCGCCGTTACAAAAATGTCATTTTTTTTTGTTAAGAAACTTTTTTCTATGTTTGTTGCGTTTACCAAGTCATTGAAATCAATCGTTTAATATGCCGTACAAATATTTAAAAAATAATGAAAAGATAATTACGTCACTAACCAGAATGAATAAATGGAGTACTTTTCATTTGTTTTTTGTTTGCTTGAATTTCATTTATTCATTGTGGTTGGTGACACGCAGTCACCTCTCTATTATTAAATTATTTGGACGGCATATTAAACGATCGTTTTTAATGGCTTGATAAGCGTAACAAACATAGAAGAATAACAAAGTTTCGTGGCTGGTAGACAGAATCCTTCTGACGTTGTCATTGTTCGCAAAGATTGTCGAAATTACGGAAGCTACTTGCTAACAATTTGTTTTCCATCAAACATGGGATGCTAATGATCCTGAGGATGTGAGTAATTTTTACTTACTTTTACTTTACCTTTATGTTTGCTACTTTGAATGTTTTACGAGAAACATCTTTCAGCAGTGGACATTTTAGCTAAGCCGAACGTGGGCCCGCATTTTTAGTGAGATTTGAACCCATGCCCACCGAGGTCCGAATTCGAGATCTGTACCGCTAGACCACCCCGGTACAACTACCACGTCCCAAGGACGCGGTTTCAAAAATGAGACTAGACCCATTGTTTTGTGCCTCCCCACGGAAATTTTTGGTAAAAGGCGAAAGATTTATCCGCATTTGAGGAGACACCAGAGTGTTACAATGTTTATAAAGTTTTAATTTTCAATGTTGATATTCCGGGCTGTTCATCCTCTACGTGTTACATCCTGGATTACGTACATATAGATATCTAGACTAATAACAACGGAGATCGGGTGCACAGCGGTATAACTAGGTTCCCACTTTAGCGGGTGAGTGCAAGCATAAACCCAGGGTACCTAAAGGTATCTCAACGTGTACGTATACCATATGTAGCGGTTCGGCTAAGAAAGATAACCCTTTAGAGTGATTGTTATTATTATTATTATTATTATTATTATTATTATTATTATTATTATTATTACTATCACTATTACTATTATTAATGTTTATCCCCAATGATAATGATGCTAATGATCCTGAGGATTTGAGTAATGCTTATAAAGTCTCAATTTCCAATGATGGTGATATTCCTGACTGTTAGTCCTCCACGTGGTGCATCCTGGACTAGGTGCCCCTAGGCATCTAGACTAATAACAGCAGGGTCCGAGTGCACAGCGGTATAACTGGGCTTCCGCTACGGCAGGTGGGTGCGAACATACACCCAGGATACTTAAGAGGTATCTAAAGGTATACGTATACCATATGTAGCCCTTGGGCTAAGGGAGATAACCCTGACAAAAAATCAGGCGGCCTCGTCAATCTTTGCGAACAGTGGCGACGTCACAAGGATGCCGTCTACCAGCCAAGAAACTTTGTTATTCTTCCACGTTTGTCTACGCTTGTCAAGACATCGAAATCGATCGTTCTACATGTCGTATAAATATGGGAAATAATGAAGAGGTGACCACGTTATCAACCAAAATGAATGATAATGATTATTTCTATTAAGAATAATGTTATTAATACTTTTTATTATTATACAATGCTCTTGTGTATGGTTTTCTTTTGTCTTCAAAAATTTCCTATGTTCCATTTTTAAAAGTTAACTTTGATTTACTTAATTCACTTGAAATTTAAAAATTGAACGAGCTAAAATGAACAATTATATATATATATATATATATATATATATATATATATATATATATATATATATATATATATTAATTTGGGATTTTTGTTAACTGACTTTTTCTCTTGTGAACAGCAAATGGAATTCTATTAAAATTACTTTTTTTTTAAATTGTTATGTCAGATTACGTCGGGCGAGTACATCCAAATGTCTGGTAGGGCTGGACGTCGTGGCAAAGACGAAAGCGGCACCGTCATTCTCATGGTCGACGAGTCGATGAACAGCGAAGTGGCCAATCAAATTATGCGTGGTCCTGCTCCGGCCCTAAATTCTGCATTTCACATTACGTACAACATGTTGTTGAACTTGTTGCGTGTTGAAGAAATCAATCCCGAATATATGATGGAACGAAGTTTTTGTCAATTTCAAAATTATTCCAGTTTGCCCAACGTATACGAAGGTAGAGGATTCTTGGGTCACAATTACATCATGTGTTTTCAATACATTTTGTGTTTGTTTCATTGTTGGACGAGAAATATTTATCACCGAAGCCGAATGACTGTCCACATTTAATACCGGTTGCGATGTGCTGTTTCGCTACGAATTTGGTACCTTAGTTATTTCTGCTATTCGGGTACATGTCAGTTGAAGTTTAAAGTGGCAAGAGGTTTTTAGGATCGAATTTGGGTAACTGTTTCTTGTCAAGATGTAGACAAACTAACAGCATTACTGTAGTACATGATGATCTACAAAACTCAAATTTAGCCAACATATCCAAAAGGAAGTTATTGTTTAATAAACTTGTGATTTGATTAAATTGTACCTTTTTATCCATTTGTGAAATCAATTATTTACCGCTTATTTTTACTTAGGTTAGTCCGATCCTTCTAAAACCATCATTCTTCAAAATGTCTACTTAATAAGTAACAATGATTGCTAAGTCAGTAGGCGTCACACACTTACAAATTACTAACAAACTTATTGAAGGACACTTTAAGAATTGTCGTTTATTAATGAAAAGAATTATGTAGGACAATAGCGATTAACTTCATGCCGATCTTAACAAATCAATCGCATTAGGCAAAATAGGGAGAAAATTTATTCAGATTTGATCAAAAATAAATATCTATTATAACTCGTACATTCCGTATTTGGCACAATTTTTAATTAGCCTAGAACGCATGAAGAATGAACTGTTTTTGTCATTCAAATATTCATTAGTTTTTTCCATGTTTTGTTGTTTTTACGTTAAGAATTGCCTAGTTCTATGTGATACAATTATCTTTACTATTTTGATTTTAACATAACCACTAGGATTATATTACTGTTATGACTATTTCTCAATCATTTTCATATAACTTTATATGGTTTGAGAGATTTATAAAATGTTTGCCATAACGACGTTACTGAAACCTTTCTTATTTTTTATTTTGCAGTTGTTGTATAATTTTATCTTATATTGGTCCCTGACTTTCTTTGTTTTCACCAATAATGCAGTTTTTTCTATTTTATGATGCAGAATATATTTCTACTGAAGTGACTAATCTGACCGTAATAATAATAATAATAATCTGAATTTAAATGCTGAATAATTCCTTAATTAACGCTTTTTGACGAGTTTTATCTTCTACAAAAGATAAGCCTAATTTATCAATTTATGTTAGGATTTACTTTGAGATGTTAATGATCCTGAGGATTTAAGTAATGCCTATAAAGTCCCAATTTCTAATGACAGTGATATTCCTGACGAGGGTCAATCTTTACGAACAGTGGTGACGTCACAAGGATGCCGTCTACCAGTCAAGAAACTTTGTTATTTTTCTTCGTTTGTTACATTTATCAAGCCATCTAAGTCGATCGTTGTGTATGCCGTATAAATATGGAAAATAGTGGATGAATGAAAGTTACCTTGGCGGGAAATTTTGCATAAATAAATCGAGGTAGATCAAATGCTACTAAATAGAACACATAGAATTGTCCCAAATTAATTTTATCACTTTGTTATTGTGTACTAGCATTGATTAAATAAACGTTTCTATTTTTATAGAGCTCGAAAGTCTGCGTTCTACGTATTCATCGATGGTTGTCGATGACGAAGAATCAATTGAATCGTACAACCAGATTCGGTTGTGTTTGGACCAATTCGTCGAACAGCAGTGGCATTACATTAGACGACCGCAATACATTGTTCCGTTTCTTCAGCCCGGTCGTCTAGTCAAGGTTTGTTTGAAGTTGTTTTGTACTGATTGAATGAATGTTTATTGTTTGGGTTTGCATTCTGTACTAATAGTGGTATTTGGTATATATATATATATATATATATATAAATGTTTATTACTTTGAATGTTTTACGAGAAACATTTTTTAGCAGTGGGGACATTTTAGCGAAGCCGAACGTGGACCAGCATTTTAATGCCGGTGGTGGGATTCGAACCCATGCCCATTCAGGTCCAATTTGAGCGCTGCACCGCTATACTACCCCTGCACTTTTAGTGGACTATAAGTTTACTGCTTTTTGATTGTGTTATAAACTAGAAAATTAAGTAGTGAATGAAATCTGTTTTTTTATAAAATAAAAGTTGCAGTAGGTAACCAATTTATTTTATTTTTTTATTCTTTTATATAAGCTGTTTTTATATGTAGAACATCTTACTTTAGGTCGATACTAAGCTTTTTGAAAACGTATACTATCAAATAGGAAGAACATTTAGCTATAACACTAAGTATAGAGATAGGAATTGATTATATTGGTTGTTTAATGTTTATCCAATTATCGAACACCTTTATTTTTATAGGTTAATTATTTTGGTTAACTAATGAGTCAGTTTTTAACTATTTATTACATTCCTATCATTGTTAGTCAATAATTGAACTTTCGGTTGTGATTGGTCATTTATCACTCAATCATTTAAAACCTTTTTTGATATTTTCTTTTTCCAAACTCCTCAGATTCGAGTAGATAAAACTTGTTACGGTTGGGGTGCCGTAATCAATTTGAAGAAACGTTTGCGCAAGGATAAATTTTCAACAGCCGAATCCTTTTATATCCTTGATTGTTTGTTGGCGAATCACCAGTTAGAATCAGTCGATAACGATACTGATGGCAATGGCGAGTCGACTCCTAATCCCGAAGTGATTCCCGTTCGTCTTGACTGTGTGGTAGGCATTAGCGCAGTTCGGTTGATGGTTCCGAGCGACTTGCGATCTAAACAAGCCCGCCTAGGTGTTTGGAATGCCATTGCCAAGGTTCAAAACCGCATGGGCGGTACTTTGCCGCCGCTAGATCCGGTCGAAGACATGCATATTGCCGATTCGAAGTTTGTAGAAATCAATGAGGCAAGTTTGTGTTTTGGTAGGAATGAAATAGCGAATGTGTATTTTGTATGTTTGTCTGGATAATATTAACAAAGTTTTGGGAAACAGAATAGAGGTTTTTCAGTAAATTTGTTAGTTGTTTATTTTTATTCATTGGAAGTACAAATTTATCCTGTTAATTCATTGGTTGGTCATTGTTGAAAGTACTCTTTGATAAAGTATATGAGATAAAGCTATTTATTGTCAATAGATCTAAATATGGATATTATTCAGTTGTTTTTACACAAAACAGATCTATCTAACTTGCAAGAAAATCAATGATAAGGTTACATGCTAATTATTTTTGAGATTTTTTCTATTGTTACTGTTGAATGCAACGGACGTAAAGTACTAGTAAAGGTTTTTGAATGAATAACAGTGTCCTTGTGACGGTGTCACTGTCGGGAAAGATTGACGAGAGTGTTTGGACGACACCAAACCAAGATTGATAAGTAAACTAGTTGACCAATCATAGTGCCCGAGTGGTCTAGCGGTGGTACAGCGCTTGACTTGAACCTAAGTGGGCATGGATTCGATTCTCATTACCGACCAAGTAAATGCCGGTCCGCATTCCCCTTTACTAAAATGTCTACTGCTAAAAGATGTTTCCTATAAAGCATTTAAAGTAAAGGTTATATATATATATATATATGTATATATGTATATATATATATATATATATATATATATATATATATATAGAAAGTTACCGCCTTTCAAGAGCGCCTACAACATCACTGGTTGCATGACGACAGTCGGCTTAAGGAACTGCTAACTTCGTACGACAAGAAGCAACAATTACGCAGTCGAATTGAAACGCTGGTAGCCGACTTGAACAGCAAAGTTTCGCTAATCCAGCTGGACGAATTAGCAGCACGTAAGCGCGTTCTTCGGCGTTTGAATTTCGTATCCGAACACGACGTCATTGAATTGAAGGGCTGTGTGGCTTGCGAAATCACGTCGGCCGACGAATTGCTACTGACCGAATTGTTGTTTGACGGCGTTTTCAATCGGCTGACATCCGAGCATATTGCCGCGCTGCTGTCGTGTTTCGTTTTTGAAGAACGAGGGTCGGAAATGCCCAAGTTGACGAAGGAACTGTCCGATGCATTGCGAACTTTGCAGGTAGGTGTTTGGTTGGGAGGGCGAGAAGTGGTAAAATATTATTTGTTTGGATTAAGTTGTATTTTTTGGTACACAGTAGTACGTGACGAGTGTCAATATGGATTCGACCCTTTGATTATTTTTTACGTGAGTGATCTTGTAACCTAAGTCTGGTTAAAATAACTATTCCATCTGGCATTGAGGATTGAGTTTTTTTTGGTTTTTACACAACCTTTCATTTTTTGCCTTAGTTTACTGGAATGGCGTTTTTTGTTGTTTCTATAACAATGTTTTTTTTTAAATACCAGGTTGTTAATCTTGCGCTCTATCCGTCCTTTCTCAACTGCACTTGAGTTTGGTTATGGTGGATAATTATAATTAATATTTGCCACGAAGTTGTTGGGTTTTATTTCTTTAAATCACGAAGACAGAAAGATACAAGGCCCATTCATTGATTTCCGTTGATGACGTAGTTGTCTCCTTACTAATTCTATATTTGTGCATATTAAACGATCGATTCCGATGACCTGATAGGCGTAGCAAACGTAGAAGAATAACGAAGTTTCTTGTCTGATAGACGGCACCACTGTTCGCACATATTGATGAGGCCATCTGATTATTTATCAGGGTCATCTCCCTTAGTCCAACGGCTGCATATGGAAGATATATGTCTTAAGATACCTTTTAATTATTCTGGGTGTATGTTTGCACCCATCCATCAAAACAATCTCAGTTATACTGCTGTACACTCGGTTTTTAATGTGTTAGTGTAGGTACTTACGTGCACATAGTCCATTGTTATAAATTGGGACATTTTAATCATTACTCAAGTTCTTAGGATCATTAGAATGCAAAAACTATAAATTAATTATACATTTTGAAAATTGTAGCTCAGCATTTAGTGCTGAACTCGAGCATTTTAGTTACAACTGGTGGCTATGCTCTTATCTTAATGATATTGTTCGCTGTTTTGTAGGAAAATGCGCGTCGCATAGCTCGAATCAGCAATGAGTGTCGTTTACCGATGGACGAAGATACTTATGTCGACTCGTTCAAGCCACATTTGATGGACTTGGTCGATTCATGGACTCGTGGCGAGTCGTTTGCGAGTATTTGTGCTACGACCGACTTGTTCGAGGGCACGATTATTCGTACACTTAGATTGTTGGAAGAATTGCTCCGACAAATGTCAAATGCAGCCCGAACAATTGGCAGCGAAGTTTTAGAAAAGAAGTTTGTCGAAGGTATGTGTGTGTTGGGATTATTAATTTACAAAGTGACGTAAATGCTAACTTGGTGGTCACTTTACCATTTTTGTCGTATTTACAGGGCACATCAAACAGTCGTGTCGTTTATAAGCATAAAAACCGTAGGAGGTAAAAATTGATGAATCTGTTTGATTTTTCGTCTGGGTTGTCTTATTTTAGTTCAAGAACTATACATAGAATACGTATACCTTTAAATATTCTTTGAGTAATCTAAGTGTGTGAAAAAGGCGATTTAGTTACAACGCTATGCACTCGGTATCTGATCTATGTTGGGACTATTGCCATTATTGAAAATCGAGACTTTCCAATTTTCACTAAAATCCTCCAGGTTATTAGCCCTTCACTGTTTTAGTGGGGTTAGTTATTATTGATTATTTTACTATGGTGATTATGCTGTTATCACTTGTAATCGTTTAATGTTAAATTTTTTAAATAAATAATATGCACATATGCAGTAAACTCAAAGCTAGGAAATCCGCCGGATTTGACAGAATTCCTCTATATATCTTCAAATACGGCCCTTCGCGGATTACTGAAGACCTCTATGACATTGTAACGAATTTCTAGACAACTGAGCAGTGTCCTGAAGACTGGTATCGTGCTACTATTCCTGTTCATAAGAAGGGAGATCGGCAAATACCTGCCAACTACAGGGGCATCAGTTTACTTTGCATAGCTGCAAAAATTTCCACATCAGCGATAGTTGATAGGATTCGCCCGGAGAGGGAGAAGACCACGTCCAAACCAAACGCTGTTCGGGACGATTTTTACCCTATTTTGGCCGGGACTTTATCTTGGAAACAATGGCAAAGTCGCTGGACTGACATATCTGTGCTCGCCTCCGAAAACCGAACAATGGAGAGGAATTATTCGTGATGCTTTGAGAACTTTGGAACCAATAAAGAGGTATTGTCACCAACTTTATTGTTGTCTTTAAATAATATTTTTTGATGGATACGTATAGTACGAAACGTTAACACTATTAACTGATAGAACTCAATGTGGATGGCAGCAAATTGGCGTTAAATAATTTTTACGTTCTGGGGTGGCAGAAGTGATTGGAATACTAGGCTGAACGTAGGTTTGGGCATAACCTTTGACGTAGGCTTTTACTGCTGCAAGCCCTCGTCTTTTATCCAGGCTTTGGACTTGGTAAATTGGATTTTTTATTCTTCCTAGCAAAGTTAATACATAGTAATAATCATTGATTTGTTATTATTTTGCAAATGGATAATAGTCATAATAGGTGAAAAGCGCAGTTGTTACTATTTTCTAATAATATTATTATTTATATGAACTTTAA
The DNA here is from genome assembly GCA_025895645.1 of Cardicola forsteri. Taxonomy (NCBI): domain Eukaryota; kingdom Metazoa; phylum Platyhelminthes; class Trematoda; order Strigeidida; family Aporocotylidae; genus Cardicola; species Cardicola forsteri. The sequence goes on along the minus strand of JAKXYG010000912.1, from coordinate 966,758 downwards.
TACATTACTAGATGTACATTCAACGTATAGTTACATACATAGCACATTATTAATGTCATTAATAAAAAAGTCAATACAAGGTAAAAAATTTTAATTACAATTAAACAAATTAAATTATCATTATATATTTACTTATCCAGGATTCTCAAACTAATATTAAAACCACTGTTAGTGTAGATGCGTATTAGTAACTATAGATAATCAATTTTGTTAACCATAGATCTTGAATTAAATGGCAAAAGTAGTGGTAATGGCATATTTTCTAGTAAAGTTGATTTTAAGGTACATTGAAAGCTACTATAATGATATTTCTTTTTACATTTAAAATGTTTTTAGTATTATCAGAAAAACGTAAAATTATATATATATAATATATATATATATATATATATATATATATATATATATATATATATATATATATATATATGTGTGTGAATAAAAAGATAATGGTAAATAAAAATGTCAGATGTATAGTTATGGTAATTTAGTGGAATGCAGCTATTCAAGGGCCCGCATTATAACCCGTCAATTATTTGGTGATTGCGAGGGAAAATATACTATTCAATTATCTATAAATGAATTCGGTATACGTCATTTGTGATTTATGAAAATGTTATTGTTTGTTAAACTGATAATTGTGGATTATTTTTTCCATTTTTAATTTCAGCTATTGAGAAAATAAAGCGCGATATTGTATTTGCTGCAAGTTTGTATTTGTAATTTGCTAGGGAAATGTTATGTACAAAAATTGTATTTTACATTGTACAAATACATTTTTATTTTTGATAATTATGTTGGATTTTCAATTTTAGGCCTAAATATTGAGGATTGGTTGTATTTTAATTTCTTTAAATTTACTTGGGTGGGTAGTTGTTTTATTATTATTATTATTAAAATTAATAAGGAAGAGAGTGTATAATAGTATAGAAGCAATTACTAATTAGTGCAACAATTGAAAACTTCTTAGGCTTTTTGTCTACACTGAGTCGTATAAGTAGAAACATATGAATACACAAAGTAATTGAGAAATATCACATTCCTTCAGAAAATTTTAATAATTTAATGTAGCAATTTTGCCTGGGTTTAAAAGATAAAATTTGTTAAAACCGGTTGCGTGTATGGTTAGAATAAAAGATCTGTATGTAGTTTTTAAAAAAGTTATGTCGAATGCTACTGTTTTTAACTAAAGTAGACTTAAAATCCAACTTACAGCCACTAAATAAAATAATGTTGAAAATTCAGAAAAAAAATTAATCTAAATTAATTTGTTATCTCCAATTATTTTTTAGTAAAAATAGATATTAAGAATTTAAAATATGTAATAGGTGCTTTATATTTATTTAGAAATATTTATTTAAAGACGCTGAGTCGGCCAAAATAGCGTATTTTAAAAGCAACGCTCAAATAAACGTAGATAATAAGTTGAATCTATATAATTTTTATAATAATTAATCAATTATTAATTTGTGTGTTTAATTTCATTAAAAATAAACAACGTTAAATAGGTAAAATTTATACATTCAACTTTGATAGAGTTGTACCGTCATAATGCTGATTAAAATTAAAATTTAAATACTTAAACATATATTTAAAAAATTATTTATTATTTTTGTTAAATAAATTTTTTTCAATAATCAAAAATAAATTTTTTATATTAAATTATAATTGACCTGCGTGACATGTGCTCAAAAGTTGCTTATTGTTTTCACGCTTGCAAAAGTGTTTCGTGTTTACGTGTTTTTGTTTTTAGTTATTTGTCTATTTTTGGGTATCTTTTTGTGTATAATTGTGCAATTTTTTGATTGCCTATTTTTGTTTCAAGCACTTATTGTATGTGTCGTGCTTGATCACCCCTCGTTTATTCTCTTTAATCCGATTATCACATTGCTTTGCGTGTGATATTTTATTTTTATTACATTTTAGAACCTTTTGATCTTTCAATGAAAGTTTCTCAGTCAGCGATTTGTGGCCGCCGGGGTTGTAGTAAGTCAGTAAAGACCGGTATGCTTTGGTCTAGATGCAACACATAGTTTCATAAAAACTGCACCGGTCTCTCAGAGGCTATCTACAACAAACCGGCAACTAACGAGACCGATTTCAATTGCATTAATTGTATTCGGACATTGGACTCTTTTTTTGTCGCCTGCCCCCATGTTACTCCTAAGCTCGACCCTTTAATTGACACCAAGTTAGACCTCATTTTAGATACACTCTATGATCTCAAACTCAGCAATACCAAAATTTGCAAATCTATCAATGATTTAGCTGAGTCACAATCCACCTTACAGGCTCAATCCATTAAGCACTTTGCAGCGATCTCCCAACTTAATGCCACAACTGCGGCTCTCCCATCTACTCTTAATAAAGTCTCTTCCTCTCCAGTCAACAAGGCTGTTTTTAGACTTTCACAAGAGAAAATTTTAACTGCAGCCAAACAATTTGCCGCAGACAAAAGAAAGAAAAACAATTTAATAGTTAGGGGAATTCCCAAAACCGCTACCAACTACAAAAATATAGTTTTTGAGATAGTCAAGACTTGCCACCCTCAGCTCATTAACTTTAAGGCCACGCGTATGTTTTGTAAAAGAAAACTTTCTTTCCTCCCAGTAATCGTCTCTTTCAAATTTTCCGACATTGCCTCTGAAATTCTCAGTAGTTGGACGGGCGTTAAGTCCCGTTTCCCGGAGATCCGGATGCACAAATACCATGCCAGTAGGGATAGGACTAGTAAACCTCTAGTATTGCCTAAATCCGTTTGTCCGAAATTATCGGCTATTCTTTTAGTCAAACTAACTCCTTTGACTTTAGACGAATGCCCCCAGAATTTTCCATCAACGCCCCGAAGCCAAGTCCATTTTCTCCACCGACTAAAAAAAACAGGACCCCTTCTTCCACCAATAATATATTAGCACCAATGCTTGTAGTCTCTACAATAAGCTTCAAAGGAGTTAAGTCAATTAGCTCTCACTGCTAAGCCTCATCTAATCGGCATTACTGAAACTTGGTTGTCGGATGATGTTCTTGATAATGAATTACTAATCCAAGGCTATAGCATCATCCGGTGTGATTCTAAGCGATCTAGATGCGGTGGTTATCTTTTTTATATTCGTGATAGCCTCACCTACACTCTTCTACCTCCTCAACCTCTGTTAATCTAGGTTATGATTTCCTCTCCAATGATTCGGGATGAACCATTTGGATATATAAAATAAAGTACTATGCGGGCCTAATTTTTAAAATATTTACTTTCAGTAGTTAGAAAAAAAGCCCACCCTTGACAAGTGATGTGTTGGTTTGGTATTAAGTATAATGAACTTATTAAATGGAAAATTATATCCGGTACCTTGTGAAAAATTTGTTTCATTAATTCAGGAATTCAGGTATATTCACGAGTTAAGTAGGAGGAAACTCCTTTTGGTACTCGGTTCAAAATATCAGGTATTAACAAAATAAATCTTGAAAAAATTTTATGTGTATAAATATGGAATTATATATATATATATATATAATATAAAATTTAAGTATAATTGTGGGGAAAATAATTGTCATACGCCGATTTAAAGGAGTCAACAGACGGAGCTGAAACAACGTGGTTTGGTAGAAGATTCCACGCGGATATGACCCTATACGAGAAATGGTTTAATCGTAACTGGGATTTAACTCTAGGTTTGGATAACTTAAAAAGGTGCCCCCTTCGAGAATTGTTAGCAGGGACGAGAAGATGTCCGACACCATTCGACCTTAATAGTTTAAAAACTAGGATGAGGTCGCCCCGAAGCCTCCTATCTTGTAGTGGAAAGATCTTAAGAGATTTTAAACGGTTTGGGTAACTTACATTCTTGAGCTGTCTGGGGATCTTAGTAAAGCTGCGCTGTACTTTGTCTAGAATCTTCATGTCTGCTTTTAGGGAAGGAGATGTAACTTGGATACAGTATTCTAAATGTGGTCTAATATAAAGCTGGTAGAGTAACTGTGTACAACTCATAGGGATATTACCAAGATTACGTTTAAAGAACTTGGTGAGTTGGAACCCCTTAGATGCAGCTATCTTGTGGTGCGAAGAAAAGTTTAGTGAGTGGTTAAAGGTAACCCCTAAATCTTTAACTGAATTAACTCGAGTGATGGGAGATGAGTCTGGCGCTCTGAATATATTTCTGAAAGTTTACCAGCGGAGAAGTGTTTAGACTTGGAAAAATTTAGAGGGAGCGCATTTGCTATGGACCAATTGTAAATACTCAAAATATCTATTGAAGTTGCTCAGGATTGGTATTCCAAATCTTGACATCATCAGCGTATAACAGGATGTCAGAACGAACAACACCAGGTAGGTCGTTAATATAAATAATGAATAACAAGGGACCGAGGACGTACTCTTGGGGGACACCTGAGGTAATATTTACTGCTGGGAAAGTGGATTCTCCTAGTCTTACAATTAATTGCCGATTAGAAAGAAAGTCCTTAATCCAATCGAGGAGTGGAGGACTGATCCCGAATGTTTTTAATTTATTCAGTAATGCCGAATGTGGAACTTTGTCAAATGATTTGCAGAAATCAAAGTAAATGACGTCGATTGAGTGGGAGTGTTCCAGCTTTCTAGTAAGACTATTGGTAAATGCCATTAACTTAGTAAGGCAGGATTTGGAAGGCATAAATCCATGTTGAACGGGGTTAATAAGTTTATTATCGATAATAAACTTTATAAGGTGGGACTTAATTATTTTTTTAAAATTTTACTGGGGGCTGACAGTATGCTAATATGTCTATAGCTCCCAGTCTTAAATCTACAGCCTAATTTATAAATTGGCCTAATATAGGCTAATTTCCATACCGAGGGAACCTTGCCTGATTTTAAGGAAAGGTTAAACAAATAGGCCAGTACTGGAGCTAACACAGTAGCACATTCTCTGAGAATTCTCGGAAATATCTTGTGTGAACCCCTAGAGGAAGATTCTAGTTTGAGGAGGAGATTACAGACAATTTCCGTGGTGATGAGGGGGAAACCAGATGATCTTGAGGATTGGTGGGAGGGTTACCAACGAAATCCGTATTGAAGACGGATTGAAAGTATTGGCTAAGGTATTACATACCTGACAAGGGAAGAGGAGACCCAAGAGTGTCCTTAAGTTGTGGAAGAGCATTTGTGTTTCCTCGTTTATTCTTAATGAATTTGAAAAGCAGACTCTTATCTGTCTTAGCTTTATTTAGGATACTATTAATTCTGCGATGTTTGAGACTGGTCAGGCTAAATGCACATTTGTTACGTAAAGCTAGGTACTTGTAATAAAAACAGGGGAGGCTGGTTGCTTTCCACTTATAGAACTCGCGATTACGGAGTTTAATAAATCTAATAAAACGTCGCGGGATCTTATTAGACGGTCGGGTAGGCGCTCTGAGGGGGACAAAAGTTTAGCTCCCGACTTAATGGTGTTAGAGAAATATTCGCAGAAATTATCTACCTCGTCGGTAGAGAAATAAACCCATTCAAAACATTTAAAATAGTTCTTTAAACCCTCAAAGTTAGCATTACTGAAATCTGGGATAAGCGCTGAACGAGGATTGGCAATGTGGGCTAAATTAGGGAAATGGACTTTAAAGGCCAAGACGGAATGGTCACTCTTACCCAACGGAGGGAGAGTGGAGACAAAGTCAATTACATAAGGGAGATTAGTAAGAACTAAGTCTAAGCAAAAAAAAGTGCAGCCCATTCTATGCCTAGTGGTAGAGGAAACCTGTTGAAAAATGGCATTCTCAATGCAGAAAATGGAGAAAGTTAGAGTCAAAGGAGTTGCCCAGACTGGATAGAGTGTCACAACTGATAGTAGGGGCATTAAAGTCCCCTATCAGCACTTGATCTTATGGGGGGAGTTACAAACAGAATAAAGTTCATGTATTAACGCAGAGTTAGAGACTTCAGAAAGGGAGGGGGGTCTATACAGTATAGTAAATCTAACGTGGTCACCAGATGAGAGTGAAATAGAGATGGAGAGGAGATCATAACCTAGATAAACAGAGGTTGAGGGAGGTAGAAGAGTGTATGTGAGGCTATCACGAATGTAAAAAATACAACCACCGCATCTAGATCGCTTAACATCACACCGGATGATGCTATAGCCTTGGATTAGCAGTTCATTATTAAGAACATCATCCGACAACCAAGTTTTAGTAATGCCGATTAGATGAGGCTTAGCGGTGAGAGCTAATTGACTTAACTCGCTGAGCTTATTGTAGAGACTACAAGCATTGGTGTAATATATTATTATGGAAGAAGGGGTCCTATTCTTTAACCGATAGTGAAATGACTTGGCTCCGGGGCGTATATGGAAAATCCTGAAGGGGCTATTGTCTAAACTCAAAGGAGTTAGTTTGACTAAAGGGATGGCCGCATACTTTGACAAACGGAGTTAGGCATTGCTATAGGTTTACCAATCCTATCCTTACTGGCATGGTCTTTGTGCATCCGGAGTTCCGGGAACCGGGACTTAACATTCACTCAATTGCTAAAAATTTTAAATGCAGTGTCAAAGGAACTAAAGGTGATAATTACTGGGGGAAAAGAAAGTTTTCTTTTACAAAACATACGCGTGGCCTTAAAGTTAATGAGCTGAGGGTGGCAAGTCTTGACTATCTCAAAAACTATATTTTTGTAGTTGGTAGCGGTTTTGGGAATTCCCCTAACTATTAAATTGTTTTTCTTTCTTTTGTCTGCGGCAAATTGTTTGGCTGCAGTTAAAATTTTCTCTTGTGAAAGTCTAAAAACAGCCTTGTTGACTGGAGAGGAAGAGACTTTATTAAGAGTAGATGGGAGAGCCGCAGTTGTGGCATTAAGTTGGGAGATCGCTGCAAAGTGCTTAATGGATTGAGCCTGTAAGGTGGATTGTGACTCAGCTAAATCATTGATAGATTTGCAAATTTTGGTATTGCTGAGTTTGAGATCATAGAGTGTATCTAAAATGAGGTCTAACTTGGTGTCAATTAAAGGGTCGAGCTTAGGAGTAACATGGGGGCAGGCGACAAAAAAAGAGTCCAATGTCCGAATACAATTAATGCAATTGAAATCGGTCTCGTTAGTTGCCGGTTTGTTGTAGATAGCCTCTGAGAGACCGGTGCAGTTTTTATGAAACTATGTGTTGCATCTAGACCAAAGCATACCGGTCTTTACTGACTTACTACAACCCCGGCGGCCACAAATCGCTGACTGAGAACTTTCACAAAGATCAAAAGGTTCTAAAAAATGTAATAAAAAATAAAATATCACACGCAAAGCAATGTGATAATCGGATTAAAGAGAATAAACGAGGGGTGATCAAGCACGACACATACAATAAGTGCTTGAAATAAAAATAGGCAATCAAAAAATTGCACAATTATACACAAAAAGATACCCAAAAATAGACAAATAACTAAAAACAAACACGAAACACTTTTGCAAGCGCGAAAACAATAAGCCTTGATCAAGTGGTTAAGAAAAAAGGCAATCACATTAATTATTAAACACTTTGTTCTTTATTATTTAATCAATCTATTGGTAACTGAAAATATTCCATGTGTTATGCTGTTTTTCATATTTGACGTTATAATTTATATTAATATTTTTACCCGATTTGTAATTTTGAACAAGCTTAACTTTTATACAATTATTTTTTATATTAACAGTAGATATTAATAAAATTGTAATTGTATTTTATCTATTATCTAATATTGTATAGATCATGATTAAATTGAGTTCTTTTATTGAGTTAAATGATTGCTACAGATGTTTTACTTTAATAACTACGTTTTTACACTAATTAGCTTAGAGTTGTAATAAAGGTTTGTAGAAGCATAGGAAAAATCCTCAATATGATTTTTTACTAATTCATACTACATCGAAGCTATTGTCCTAAACTGAGTACATTTATAAAGTATAAAGTGGAAATGGGTTTTATTTGTGTAGACAATCATACTAAAATTAATATTATCATGTCATACTTTTTAAGTAAAGTTGAATTTCGGTTTAATAATTATTTTACTGAAGCACAGTTAACAAAGTACTTGTAAGATTCCTTTATCTTACAATTGACTTGTTTGATCAAGTTGGACAGTCTATACGCAACGCCCTTTATTACCAATTTACCTTGTTTTACTTGCAGAAACTTTTTATTACTACTCAATAATCGTTCTTCAAATATCCGTTAAAGTAAAACTCACGAATATAAAATATTCTTTATTAATAAAATAATAAACGTTGACGTTTGGTTCTATAATACAATATTAATATAAATGCGACAACTCTTAAATTACATCAATATATATATAAATGAACATGAATTTAATAGTAATATATGATACAATACACTATCAAGAACAACTAATGTTATATAATAATAACAATAATAATAATAAACATTAAATGCTAATAGAAAACAGCTTACAGCGAACTGTTCCTCGTTATTGCAGTCAAAATTCAAACAAGTGCCAAATTGACACACAGTCACAAACAACTGGCACAAATAAACAAACATTTATAAGTTAATTTATTGGTGTTTTTTAAGCAATAATTAGGATTTTACAAGTACTTACAGAATACAGGAATTTACGAGTTGATTAGGAGTCAGACTCCTTTTGATCCTCAGTTCAAATGGTATCGACAATATCATTAAAGGAGAAATAGAACAGTGATGATAAAATATAAAATTAAAATAAAAATGTTCTAAAAGACATTGGGGTACTGGAATTTGGTTAGAGCATGGCTATCATATAAACGCTTAAAAGATTGAGTGGATTGTGCATTAACAATCTCAGTAAAGAGTCGGTTCCAATGATTAATAAATCTGTGAGAAAAATGATGTAACCTTGTCTTGGTAGAAGCCCTGGGTTTGCTTAATTTCAGATTATGTCCTCTAAGTGAATTATGGGCAAGGTTAAAGAAGGGACTGAGGGTTCCAGAAGAGATGAGTTGATGCACCAAAATGAGGTCACTCCGGAGCCGCCTATCTACTAAAGGGAACAATTTAAGAGAATGCAGTCTTTGTTGATAGGGCATGTTTCTATAGGACCTTGGCAATATGAAAACAGTCCTTTGAACTTTTTGTAAATTATTAATGTCGGAAGTAAGAACGGGGGCAGTGACCTGGGCACAGTATTCTAGATGGGGCCTTATGTAAAGCATGTAAATTAGCCGAATGCATTTCGGAGACATACTACCTAAGTTCCCATTAAAGAATTTTATCATACACTTATAAATAGCTCTGTTGTGATGACCCGTGAAGTTAAAAGATGAGTCAAATAAAACTCCTAAGTCTTTAATAGATTTAACAGTTTCTAACGGAAGAGTATCGTCTGGAGACATTTTGAAGATATTTCCAGATAGCTCACCAAAAGAAATATGCTTACATTTAGAATGGTTCAACGGGAGAGAGTTTTCAAGCGCCCATTTGTTAATATTAAAAATATCATGACGTAGTACTTTTGGATTGAAACTCCAGATCTTAACATCATCAGCATATAAAAGAATATTAGAATTGGCAACCGATGGTAAGTCGTTGATGTAAAGGATGAATAGAAAGGGGCCTAAAACTGAGCCTTGGGGAACCCCAGAGGTAATATTACAAAAAGAAGATAGATCTTCTCCCAATCTAACCTTAAAGGAGCGATTGGATAAGAAATCTGTGATCTAGGAAAGGATAGGTCTAATGATGTCAAACAACCTAAGCTTGCCTATAAGCAGATCATGTGAGACTTTGTCGAAGGCTTTCGCAAAGTCAAAATAAATAGCATCTACTGAGGGGCTGGAGTCAAGGATTGAAGAAATGCTGTTAGTGTAGGTTATTAAGTTAGTTAGGCAGGACTTACGGGGGAGAAACCCATGTTGAGCAGGGCTAATAGAATTTAATTTGGTGATGTAGTTAAGGATATGAGACCTGACAAGCCTTTCCATTATTTTACTCGGGGATGATAGGATACTGATTGGTCTAAAACTTTTTGGTTTGAACTTGCATCCCGATTTATGGATAGGCCTTATATACGCCATTTTCCAGATGCCAGGGATGCAACCAGTGGAGGAAGAGAGATTAAAAAATATAACTTAGATGAGGTGGAAAAACCACCGCGCATTCCTTGAGGACCCTGGAAAAAACGCCATCAAACCCACAAGAGGAAGATTTAAGACTAGTTAGAATAGTAAAAACAGTGGAAGCATTGGAGAGCAAAGAATTAATGGTGAAAGATGGATCAGAAAATTGAGGACAATGCAAGCTAGTAGTTTGGAAAACTGATTTAAAATAATTTCGAAAACTATTGCAAGCTGATTCCCTCGACAATAGAATCCCCATGTCATCTTTGAGACAAGGGAGAGAAAGTTTAGTTGATCTTTTGTTTTTGATGAATTTAAAAAGGAGGCTTCTGTTTTTAGAGCCCTGCTTACGAGCTTAAAAAGCATTTTATCTTTGTAGGCCTTGATTAGAGTAAAACACTTGATCCTTTTTGAGAGGTGTGCGTAATGGAGACAAGGGAGGTTAACTGATTTAGATAAAGCGAAAGCTATATTCCGTTTAACGATAAATCTTACTATTAACCTTGGGAGATTGGGCTTCGAATGGGAAGGAACTCAAAAAGGAACGAAGAGTTTAATCCCTTCAGTAAATATGTCTAAGAAATTAGAATATGAAGTTTCGATGTTGTTTGTGTGAATAGGGTCCCAGTTTGCAGACTTGAAATGACTACAAAATTTAGAAAAGTCTGCTTTCCTGAAGTCAGGAATAGAAGCTAGACTGGGAGATAATTTATTAGCACCAAAAGAGAGGAAGATTTCGAATAAGGGAAGGCTGTGGTCACTCTTGCCTAGCGGAGGAAGATAATATATTTGACTAATTGGGGAGGCGTCATTAGTAAAGATAAGGTCGAGGCAAGAAGGGGAGGAACCTACCCTGTACCTGGTGGGAAAGGAAACATGCTGTGTAAAAGCATATTCAATGCTAAGCTTGAGTAGATTAGTATCATAAGTACTAGAGGATCCGGAGAGAGAAGACCAATTGATGTATGAGCAGTTAAAGTCCCCCATAAGGATTTGGTGCTTGTAAGGCTTAGAAAATATGAAGTAAAACTTTTGTAAAAGTAGATTGTTTGTATCGTTAGTAAGAGAGGGGGAACGATAGACCTGGGAGCATACCGTGTGGGAACCCAGAATTAATGTTAAAATGTCATAACCTAAATAGAGATTGTTATGACGGGAGGGGAGAGTGGAAAAAGCAATATCGTTTTTAACATAAAAAATACATCCCCCACAGTAACCCTTTAAAGAATTTTTCCTAACAATGTTATAGTCATTAAACGCTATTTTACTATCAAGAATATCTTCAGTTAGCCATGTTTCTGTAATCCCTATAATGTGCGGAGAAGAGGATGTCGTCAGATCTTGAATCTCGAACAATTTATTTCTAAGACTTAGAGCATTTGTAAAAAAAACTTAATCCAAGAGGGAGGGGGAGGGGGGGGAAAAGTTGTCGAAGCCGATTTAGTACCGGGGGAGCGTTTTGACTCCGGGGTGGAATCTGAAAATTTGGCGCATCAAGGAAATCTAGTCGCAATGGAGACAATAGAACTAAGGGAACAGGGTTACCAGCTGGGGTCCAGGAATTACAGCTTTTAGAGAAGCGTTCAGCAAAAGGGAGGTTCCTTGTTAACCTAATCCCAGGGTAGTCGGGTCTGACACTAGACCAGCTAGATAGCACGTCGTTTTTAGCAGAGGGATTATTAAAGATTACCAAAATAGGAGGGGATGAGTGGGAACGCTTGCAGTTGAGCTTGTAAATTTTTAGACCTGAGACATCAGGACAACATTTGGTGATGATATTCGTGACATAAATTTTAAAATCAATAACACTAACCTTAACTCCCTTTACAATTAGATTGCAGTCTTTTTTGAAATCTAGAGCGTGTTGCTTGGCAGCTGCAAAAATATTCTCTTGCGAAAGTCTTATTACTGACTTGACGGCTACTGATGAGGCATTGAGATTGGACATTTCAGATTTTAGGGATTTAAGTTCATTCTGGACTAAAAGCGAAAGATTAGATATTGAGGAGTTAATAGATTCGGTCTTTGCAAACGAATCAGCAAATTTGACTAATAGGGACGAAAGGGAAGATTACATAATCCCTATAATGTTTTTGAGTTCAGAGATTTGGGCAGAGAATTTTAAAGTATCTATGCCAGAGTCAAAATGTTTAATTGGTTTTGTGAAGTTAGCCCGAGACAGATTCTGAAGATCAGTTTCATATCTACAGTCCATACAGATGTAGTCCAAAAAACTACTTGCGAGCTGCGAATAATGCGCCGATGACAAACCGGAGCAAGCCTTATAAAACCAGTTGCTACAATTGCACAGAGGATTCCAATCCCTTTACAGATTTTTTGCAGCGTTCCAAGCCGCAAATAGAAGAATTTGAGGTATGCATCCTTTAGGGATCTAGAATGCAGAAATTTATGCAAAAACAACAAAAAAACGAACAAAGAATATCAAAACAAAAACTATCGTTAGGGAAGACTAGCAATAATCGTATAAAGAACACCGCGCTTTGTGATTACCGCACGACGCACAAGCGACACGCACAGTAAACAATTAACACGTAACACCAAAAACAAAAACTGCCAAAATACACAATACACAAAAATACACCAATACGCAAAAACGACAATTAGCAAACGTGAAAACAGTGAGCAGTAACAAAAAGCAAGCTACTTTTGATCCGTAACGTCACGCAAGCGTATCGCACAGATTCAAAAAAAGACCTAATATAGACTTAATATAGTTTTTTTTAATTTACACAATATTGAAATTACAATGCACTTTACATAGACTACTTTTATACATATATAGCATAAAGTGGATATAAATAATTTAAAAATGGTTTGTGAACTATGTGTGCATCAAATCACATGTACATGTAGGTTTATTAAAAACATTTATAACATAATATCGCCCATTGAGTAATTTATTTGTTTATACAGCGTTTTTTAATTTTTTTTATGTGCTATATGAATGCAGTTCATCTACGGCAGTATGTAACTTTAATGTTTTGAGAATTGCCAAGAAATAACATTAAGTATTTCGTTAACCATGTTTTAACAAACAACTATTAAACTGCACTTTAAATCTACTAAAAATGTAGTTAAGCACGATATTAGAGCAGTAAGTAACTGATTATATACCGTGAGTAAGCATTAATAAGCACATTTTTTATTAGTCAGGAGGATGGAGTCAAGATTTTTCACGAGTTGAGTAGGCCAAAACGCCTTTCAGTACTCGGTTCTCAAATTGTTTCAAATTTTTAGAGCGAAAAAATGAAATGGATGGTAAAGTAAAGGGGGATTAGTCACAGAAAAAATATTTGAAATCAAGATAAAATCAAGGTAGATAGTGGAAGTTAACATATATAGAAAATGAGCAAAAATTATAAATATTTAAAAAATAATAATGATAAAACGAGTGCCTGTTACAATGCAAAAAACACTGCAATAATCTTCAAAATAGAAGAAAAGAGAAAAGAATGAATAACACTCCAATAGACGTGTAGCGTGACGCGCGCCTTACCTCGCGAGTGTTCTAATTCCATTAACACTCTTATTCAAAATTTTTATACCTACATTAAAACTATTTCTATTGGTTAAAATTAAGATTATAATATTTTATAATCCTAAATTATATAACGAACAATATTTGCCCATAAAAGATCTTTATGATCCCAATTTTTAAATCCCAGCAAACTCCCTAAATAACGTCAACAAAAGACCCAGCACTCCATTATTCTCCATTTGTCCATTTTACATTGCATTACATTAAACAATCTCATAAATAAAACTTAATAGTTTTTTTTTCAACTAAGTCTTAGTAGCATTTTTTCAAATTGTCTTTGTTTATTTTTTTGTTTGCACTACGCAAGTTTTAAAAACTTTACTATATTGTATTTGCATATTTTATTTAACAACAAAACATTAATGCTAATAAGAAATGTAATTTGAATTATAATTATTTTTATTGTCTTACTAAAAGTATATTCATACATATATATGACAAAATAAATTAATAAAATACAAAATTATTATTAAATAATTGTACAATACAATAAAACAACTCCGCCTAGTTTGGATCAGAAATGATTTAATCTAGCCAGCCCCAAGCCTGGATAAAGGAGAAGGGTTTAAAAGCACGTTTAGCAACCTGACCTCTAAAAAATTTATACTGCTACGGAAACAATAGAATAGGACGCCATAGCGGCAAACAACAGCAAAAAAGTAATCGCACGTATCTGGATAACAGAATTACACAGATGACAGGGTTCAGTAAAAGCCGAAAGGAAGCTCCATATTCGATTTGCAGAATTTTTAATGCCAAAACTTTAACCAGTGTTAGGACATGGAATGTGGGCACACTTTTTCATACTTAACAGTTAGAACAAGTCCTTTAAGAAATGAAAAAGTACAACCTAGATAAGATAAGAATGATTGGTTAAAAAGCAGCTGCAAAAAAGCAGATAAGGCAGCAGCAAAAAATGATTCCAAGACTCTGTATAAAATTGTAAAACAACTGTCCGAAATTAGAAAAAACACTGATATTCCAATCAAAGGAAAAGATGGCCGTTTGCATTTAACAAATAATGAGCAATCATCTAAATGGGTAGAACATTTTAAAGAAGTACTTAATCAGCCTATGCCAAATACTCTCATAGATTTTGATAATGATAATGATATGAATGTGACTCAAAATCCGGAAATATGCATTGATGACATTTCTGTAACTGAAGTAATTTATGCAATTCAAAGGTTGAAAAACAATTAGGCAGAAGGACTTGACGAGATAACTGCAGAAATGCTCAAACATGGAGGTGATGTTGTAGCAAGTGAGCTTGCTTATTTATTTAATGTTATATAGCATAATGAACAAGTTCCAAATGATTGGCGGCAAGGAGTAATTGTTACTCTTCCCAAAAAAGGTAGTCTGAATGATTGCAATAATTGGCGCGGAATAACCTTATTGTCTGTTCCTGGTAAGGTGTTCTGCAAGGTGAGATAAGGCGCGCATCACGCTACACGTCCATTTGAGCGTTATTCATCCTTTTCTCTTTTCTTCTTTTTTAAAGATTATTGCAGTGTTTTTGCATTGTAATGCGTAACTTGTTTTATTATTATTTTTGCATATTTATAATTTTTGCTTGTTTTCTATAATTGTTAACTTCCACTAGGCTGCCGCGTGCCCTTAAAAGCGTCCCCTACCCTAAACGGCTGGAAACCCTTCGTTTCTTTCTATTGAATACTAGAAGACTCCGGGACAACTTTATCTTAGTTTTCAAACTCATCAAGTCCGACCAGTTTAAACATTTTTTCACAATTTCTAGCGACCCTTTGTAGAGGACACCTTCTCAAGCTCTCTAAACCCCTCGTTCATTCTCGTGTAGGTCTTTATCACTTCTCTTATAGGGTTATTTCCGCTTGGAATAGTTTGCCCCCGCACGTTGTGTTAGCCCCATCCATTCAAGCGTTTAAATTGCATATGATAAGCTTTTTCTTCTTAATTTTACCTAACTCTTCTATTACCCTTTTATTTTTATTTATTCATTTTTGTTATTTTTTACATTTATGATATCCGATAACTTTGAACAGAGTACTAAAAGGAGTTTTCTTCTATTTAACTCGTGTATAATCCTGAAACCTTGATTTTATCTTGATTTTAAACATTTTTCCTGTGACTAATCCCTCTTTACCTCACCATCCATTTCATTTTCCCCCTGAAAATTTGAGACAATTTGAGAACCGAGTACTAAAAGGCGTTTTGGCCTACTCAACTCGTGAAAAATCCTGAATCCTGAATTTTAAATCGTTTAAGTAATGCGGTAGATAAACACCTTCGAGAACAACAAGCAGGTTTTCGGAAAGGAAGAAGCTGTATTGAACAAATACTGACCCTTTGTAACACTATTGAGCAAAGAGAAAAATTTCAGCAATCACTAACAGTCAATTTTATTGATTTTATAAAAGCTTTTGACAGTGTTCATTAAAAATCTTTGTGGAAAATCGTTAAGTTTTACGGAATACCATTAAAATATGTGAATATTATGCGTACGCTATACATAAATTCAAGTTGCTGTGTTCGAACAAAAAGTGGTCATACTGCTGTGTTCAAAATTGTCACGGGAGTACGTCAAGGATGTATTTTGTCACTGTTTTTGTTTCTTCTGGTAATTGATTTTATTATGACTCAATTTATAAATAATTTGTCTTATGGAATCAAATGGAACCAAGGCAGATTAACAGATTTAGATTTGCACATGATATTGGTCTACTCAGTAAAACTCCAGAAATTATGCAATATGACAACACGACTCAGTAATATCAGTTCTCATATTAACTTACGGATTAATTGTTCAAAAACAAGTGTTGTGCACTAAGTCAAACAATTATTTACCCATCGAAATTAGTAGACAAAATATTGATACTGTTGATTCCTTTACGTATCTGGGAAGCATTATTGGTGAAGACGGAAAAACCGAAATTGATGTTAAAGCCAGACTTGGAAAGGCAATTTCAGTTTTCAATAGACTTAAATCAATATAGTCATGTTCTTCCATTTGTCTGAAGACAAAACTTCGTTTGTACGCATCAATAATTATTCCTACGGCAATATATGGGAGTGAAACGTAGAAGCGAATGGACAAGATTGATAAAATGGTGAATGTTTTTTATCGCCAGTATCTTAGAAGTATTTTAAAAATTACCTGGCGCAATCACATTTTAAATGATCAGATTATGGGAAGAACTAACTCTCGTTCACTCCATGACATCATTATAATTAGACGAAGAAATTACTTGGTCGAATTCTACGTTTACCGTCCGAAAGACCAGCGACAACGGTTTTGGAATGAACAATTGTAAATGATGATAGAAAGGTTGGCAGACCACAAAAAACTTGGTTAAGAATTATTTAGGAATAATTAATTAAAATGAATGTTTTATGGGATTAAGCAAAACGTTTGGCAACATGTTCAAATACATGGAAACATTTTGTTGTCTCATGTTCTCTTTGAATTACGACACTTTGTTGCTGTTATTTTCTGCTCTATGCTTATTTTTTAAAAACAAAAGGGTTTTGTAATAAATAATTAAAATAATAATAATAATAATACAATAAAACTATATTATTAGGTTGAAACTGCAATGTAGAAAATTTAACCCTATCGAGACTTTTAAATTGAAAATTACAATTACAAATTTATTTCAAATTATAATTATAACATTTTATGTATTAAAAAAATGTTTTATTATAAAATATTAATTGTTTATAAATAGTACTTTAAAATTTAGTAAAATTAAAATTAAAAAACAACAATAAAATTAATTTTTTAAACAATATTTAAATTTAATTAAATAATTAAAACTAATATTTTTTAAATATTATTAATAAAAATTAATAATAATAATTTTTTTTAAATATTTGTTTATATTGCACATTCAACCATTTGGAGTCGAATTTTGTCTGCATTTTGTCTTGCTCTGAGGCTGTTGGTTTTATTGGTATTGTTTGTAAATTAATTTAGAGGATGCTATTTAAATTTAACTAATTATAAACACATGATGTACAGCAAAAGTAAAAACGTTGGTACTCCATCTGATGCCCAATCGAAAGAAAAGTATGTTTGTACATAATCATTATTTCTAATGATAGGTTGGCTATGTATGTATATGAATATTTGGTTCACATAGGTGCTCAAAAAACGGCAAATTCGTTTTTACAAGAAGTATTATTTTTATCTTTTAAATTATGCATAATTTAGATTCGATGGGATAAGTCGATCAGTGTCAGCGAGCCCCCTGGTTTTTTGCATTCATGGTGGAGGTAAGATATTAGTGTGTTTTAATTTGCTTTAGTGTGTTTTGGGATTTATATAGTGCTGCTCCTGAAAGACGTGATACACATGAACATTCTAGTGAAGCTAAAGCCTTCCATGACTACGTAAGTATCTATTTGCTTTTAATTATTTATGTTTAGGGTTTTGTTAATTCTGGATATCCGAATGGTTTGCCCCATGTAAGTAATCTTATTGTGTAGTTTTAAGCGTCTTGTTTAAAATATATCGACTTTTACATCTTAATATTTAAAAAATATGCTTTTTGACTCGAATGATTTTTATTAGGCACGGGTATTGTATTATTTTAAAGGCAGTTTTTTGTTTATTTTAGCCGAATCATCCTGTAATGTCAGGTCCTGGCGGAGTTAGTGGACCAGGTGGTGGTCCCGGCATGCCTCCTCCTCTAGGACCTCCTGGTCCTGATTCGGTTTCAATGAGACAAAGACCATCGGGTCCACCTATGATGAGTGGTAATATACCGGGTTCCGGACCAGGAATTCAAGCTCCTTCTCATCATCCATCAATTCGCTTTCATCAACCCAATGCAGGTGGTTATCCCGGTATTCCTGTTGGCAGTGGTATGATTCCTCCACATGCAAATCTTATTCCCAGTTCTGGACCACCTCATCCAATGCACGGCAATCCAATGATGCCACATCATCATCATCCTCCTGGAGCTATTGTTGGCCATCCTCGTCCTAGATGGATTGGGCCATCAATGTCTCAGCAACAAGGACAACCAGGTGGTTGTCCTCCTTGTCCTCCACAGCAGGGCGGTGGTGGAATACCAGTTGTTTGTTCGGGTTCTGCCGGACCCAACTCAGTGTCATCAACTGGTCCAGGGAGCACTGGACCTGGTTCTTGTGGAGGTGGCGGTGGTATTGTACCAAGTCCGGGTCATCCTGGGACCCCAAATCAGCATCCTTCACATATTGCAGTTCCTAGTCCATTAAACAATCAGGTATGTTAGATCTATGTCTGTATTGTAAATGCACTGTTTGATTTTTTTGATACATATCGATGTGTTAACTAGTTTATGAATGGTATCAGATGTAATTTTCAAAATGTTTTAATATATATATATATATATATATGTAATTTAATGTATATCTTAGTACTGTATATTTTTGATTTATTAATTGAGAAAGTTGTTGGGAGTGTTAACTGTTATTATTTTAATAGATTTTGTGTTTAAATGAACATTTAATGTTTTTAGTGTCTTAAATCAGATTTGGTGTTGCAGAAAGGAGGTTTGCTTTAAGAAGTTTTATTGTAATAGGGGTTTTGTAATCCACGAAGTTTTTTACACGTTAACATTTTTATCGATCTAAATTGAATTGAATTGGTCGGTGATTAGATTACATTGTTGTATTCACAAAGCATCTAGAACGATAATCTCCATTATTTTATATGTAAAGAAAACCGTGTGTACATAAATGTAGGAAAGTAACAACCTTTTTTAGTTAGTAGACGACTTTTTTTATGGTGCCACTGTTCCCAGAGTTATTTAGTTGCTGACTATTGATTACTTATAAGAGTAAGAAGGGTTTCTGGATTTGAGTTAGAAATTGTTGCTTACGTATATATATATATATATATATATATATATATATATATATATATATAATAATTGGGGTTTGTATTCATTACAACGATTAGGTGTTTTCATTTTGATCTGGACAAAATATTGATGCTAATTACATATTTTGCAAACTTATATGCTCAAGGAGGTTAATATTGAACACTGGTTATCCTGTTATTGCAATCGAATTAAGTATAGATCAATGCTTTATTTTTAAACATCTTATAGTTCAGTATTTTTTAACACTGATAAATTTATATTAAATTTCTTAGTTTAGTAAAATTAGACTAGACATTTGAATAATATCAGCAATAATTCATTTTTAGATATAATTTGTATTCATTATGTACAAATTGTCCAACTTAGGATGTCTTACAATTTTTTTAACGATTTTTTTTTTTCAATAGTCTTCAGATCATTCGTCAGGTGGTGCAATGCCGGGTCACCCTCATCATCCTACTCCGCCACATTACATTGGTGGTCAACAACCACCGCAGCAACAGACGCCACCATCATCGTCCAATACATGTATGCCTCCTGAATATGGCACCAGACCGTCCCCCCATTTAGTATTTACTGGTGGTGGCGGTCCGGGCTCTACTCCTGATAATGGTATGTTTGGTTCGGGTCCTGGATGTGGTGACTCTGGTTTATTGAACGGTTCGATTGGTCCACCTCGCAGCAGCGGAATGATGCCCCCACCTCCTCCTGATTATTCTGGTGGCATGTCTTCTTCGTCCAATCCTTATCCACCGGGATCTGATATGAAGGCTTCTCCTTTGCATGGAGGTCCAAATATGGGATGTGACATGATGAGTCCTGCTGGGGGACCTCCATCACTCATGCCTTCAGAATACCCACCTGGTAATGGGCCAAACAACAGTGGTTTTTCTGGCGTTTCTGGAGAGTCGGTTATGATGATGCCACCTCCGTCCCAAGGTAATATGATTCAACCGCAACATATGAATAGTGTTGGACCTCCTGGCCAGGCACCACCACCGCCCCAGTATGTTCCATCAGGCGCGCAGCATCCCGGATCAGGTGGTCCTCCCTCTTCGATGCAGTCTATATGTTCTGGGTCGAATCCAAGTCCGGCCGGTGGTTTAGGTTCTGTTCAATTTCCCGTAAGTTAATTTACATATTGTTGAATTCATTCTGTTGATTTGTAGAAGAATATAGTATGATATTCAAGATACTTATTCGATTATAATTGTATTGTCTATTGATTGAAGAATTATAAAATGCTTCAAACTTTGATTCCATACTTAGAAGTTATTTTTGAATGGCAATTTTATCAGTTTGATCACATTTGCCATACTAATAATCCTAAAAATTTTATTAATGTGTATAAGATTTTAATATTCACCGATTGTGACAATCATAATTTTTCCATATAG
The DNA here is from genome assembly GCA_025895645.1 of Cardicola forsteri. Lineage (NCBI taxonomy): Eukaryota > Metazoa > Platyhelminthes > Trematoda > Strigeidida > Aporocotylidae > Cardicola > Cardicola forsteri. The sequence goes on along the minus strand of JAKXYG010000912.1, from coordinate 945,899 downwards.
TACTTCTTGGATCTAGACTAACATGAATCAGAGACCTAATGTACAATGCTTTTGGTGGATAAGTGCAAACATGTACTGAGTATTTAAAAGGTAACTTAAAGTAATTGTTTATATTTAGTTTGGCTAAGAGATGCAATGCAACCTTGATAAAAAGACAGTCTGTTTTTTGCTTGTGTCCCGTATACATAATTTTCTTTGAATATAAAATGTAGGAGATATTGTGCAACTTATTTAAACTGTCAAAATTCGTTATTCTAGCCAGTTCTGTTTGTATGTAGAGGTCAAGACTGAATTTGGACTAATTTAGAGAAATATTGCTCGGTATTATGTGAAAAACAGTCGATACGTGATTAAATGAATAGTGCAACCATGGGAGTCCAAAATCTTATTTTATTCTTAATACAAAATTGTTAGCGTGCGTTAAGTTTAGTTGAAATGATTAAACAAAACTACGTTCATATGACTTAAATTTTGTATTGATTTTTGCAGTGCACAATTCAACAACTAGTTATCATTACACTTGAACGGATTATATATTTTTATTTTAACAGCAAGAATATTCATTTAACCAAATGTCTTGAGAAAGTTTTTGATACCGCCCGTTTTTTTATCGAACAAATGTATTTGGCTAATATCGGTGAAGTTATAAATAATCAAATTTTCACTGCGTTTTGGGTCGACTATTCGATGCATAATCTTCGTCCTGTACTTTGGTGATTTTCAAGCTACACTTGAAATCATTCTGTCTTTTCCATCCGGCCCATCTCCTGCCCCAATGTGTATATGTTCTAGTTGGAATTTTATTTTTCGATTTCTATTAGATACTTTTCCAATCTACAGTCAATATCGTTGATGGTATTTTTATTAATTGATTATGTGTGCTGTTTTTGTATGTGAATCTAGTACACTAGTCCACTTTTTTCAATCCACTAATTTGTAGGTGCTCATTTACATTACTCAAATTATGCGTCGATAATTTGCCAATAAATTTGTTTTCAATATACATTTGAACGTCTTTTTTGTAATGCATTTAATCGTTTTTCAGTATTTTTTAATTTTACTAATGTGTACACTTCGTCCCTTTTGGATCATGATTTTTATTCAATTTCTTTTATGTTTTAATGTTTTGAATAGACTGATGACGCCACATGTCGAACAATTATATATATATATATATTCTATGTACTTAATTTTTGTGTATATTGATCATAGTTTTTCACACTTTTTCAATGTTTTCCAAAGGTGCGTGTGTGTATGTTGGTTTCCACGTCTGTGGTCTAAATATGGAGGTATTTTTGTATCACTAACTTATTAGGTTAGTGTTTGCTTCATTAGGAATAATTTGTGGAAGTATGTTTTATATTATTACGTTTTGACCTGAATTTCCACAGGTATTGTTTCATGATCTATTTTACATTCTTATTAAATTGGGTATTTTTTAACATTTGTGTAAGTATATTATTATTATTGTTATTATTTGCAAATTGAATAATCATTTACATTTTTAATGTGAATTACAATTTTTAGTTTTAATAATTTCGTTTTAAGAAGTGTTGTACACAATTCACTGTTGGATATTTAAACAACTATTAGCAAATAAATATACACGGTCGTCTGCGTCATTATTTACATGGCCAACTATACGTATCGTGGTTTGACTTTTCTTTGTTTTCGTCATCATCGGGGATAAACCCCTTGGTTATTATTGCCTATTGTAGTCCAAATTACCAATGACCTGCAAAAAATCAACTTTTACTTAATGAACGACATTTGAGTTATGTTTAAATGCTAATTACATCCTGAATTAAACCCCTTCATGATAATATCTGTCAACTGCAAACGGTAAGCAATCGATCCCCCAAATAAGTAATCTTAGACGGGGGCGTGTTGTAATGTACGTCCAAAGTTTCCGTTGGCCACTCGGTCTTTTCAATTCGGGTAGTAGTTGGACTTCAATAGCTATTCTGACTGGATGATTAGGCAATTTTCGTTAAACATTACCAATGAATGTTAAGTGTACTACAAATATTTAGGAATGGTCATAGTATTTTATTAGTTATTAAACGGTCGTGTTCAATAGATACAGAGAGAAATCACGTGGATCTCAAACAGCTTTTCTTGAACTGAACAAGCTTTTGTACTCGATTTGGACCTCGGCGGGTTTACGTTTGGCTTCGCTAAAATGTCCCCACTGCTGAAAGATATTTCTCGTAAAAAATATCCTTTTGGGTTCGAATTTTGCAAGGATTAATGCAGAAAAGATATTATCTGGAAATCTAGTACGGCTGTGCCATTGGTCCTGTGCTCAACTACCTACATGCAGCTGGTCTAGGGTATACTGCGTAAAGGATCTTAATGTTTAAGCATTACTTGATTATTCAGGTTCATTAGCATCACACCCAAGTTTTCAAAATGTTGAAAGGGTGACCATTCGGCACTAGGTCGTCGCGAAATATCTATTTGATAGGGCCATCTCAAAGTAACTATAGTATCAAGGTTTAGTCACTGACAATCATGTATAAATGTATATAGTGCAGCAATATACCGTTTTAATTTTTGCTGTACGAGATCCACTGCAAGTTCCACAGCCGTCAGATTTATTTAAATTTGCCGGTGATATGGTTTTGTGCACAAGACTTTTCAACTAATGATATAAAAGAACTTGAGAATTCTATTAATAAAATTGAACAGTGGTTCACTAACTTTGATCTCAATTTAAATCCATCAAAATGCATGATAGTTGAGCCTACGAAGACGTCCAACAGAAACAATGGAATTAAATAACATTCAAATGAAATCAGACAAAATTACGTATCTTGGAGTAAACGTAAATAGCAAACTTATGTTGTGCTATTTTTTACGAAGACTAAGGAAACTAAATGAATTATTTGATACATCTTCTGAACACTTATTGAATGATAGTGTTAAACATTTTAAATTCTGCATTCAATGAGGCTTTGAATAAATCTAAAGCCTCCTGATAAACCATAACTTGTACATAAAAGCCAAGACTAATCAATACAATTAGTCATGTCTACCATATTTATCCAGAACCAAACACAATTGAACCTTTAACATACCTATCAAAGTAGGAATCATTCCACCCACGCATTTATTTGAACTAATTTGGGCATCAAACGGCATAATGTAATTGTCTTACAATGACTCATTCAGAGTAGTAATTTTCAATTCCTTTTTGACGTTTATCGTATTGACTATATTTACATTCATTTTGTTCTCGTTGTTTGTACCACTATTTTTTGTAATTTTATTTACTTTTAGTGATGGTGAAAATGTATTTTTGCTATGAATGTATCTCTAGTGAGATATGAAAGCTTAATGTAATAATAATAATAGTACAAACGGACATTCCTTTCGTGATTGAATCAAAAAGTCTGTAGTCCGGATACGAATGTCACTTTTAATTTGAATCAAAATAATAGTTTTGAAGACCAACTAGCTATTATCTAATTTTAAGGTTTCAAGCAATAACTTCTCACTTAGCTATTAATTCACAAATTGACCTGGAATGCAGATAGTACGTGCAACGATATCCGATAATCTGATTAATGAGAATTTCGGCATGTCTTTTTTACTTCATCTCAGCGAACTCAATTTGAGATATGAGTACCAACGATCAAATGTTTCACTAGATTTTACAAGTCATCCATGCGTATGATACAAATAATTTGAAAATTGTTATATATATATATATATATATATATATATATATATATATAGATTCACATTTTTATAATAAGAATACATAAATGATCATAGTTACTCAAATAAAATACAGTTATTAGTTGTGGGCTGGGTACGAACATTTAAGCTGAATGTATGCATGTTTGAATAAATTTTAAAACATTAGACATTGATTGATTTGGGGATAGTCGAAACAAAATGACTAAATAATGCATTAAATCAATACAAATTAAGAATCGCTGCACATCGATGTAAAATCTCTCGCACCTAGGCTCGCCTTCCTCGTCTACCTCTGCCACGACCGCGGTGGTGAGTGATGTTGGATTTGGTTGTGTTGGAACGATTAGTGCTATCCGAGCTGCCAGTGGTGATTTTTTGTTCTTTTTTGATTTCAATGTGATTGGATAGGCGGACGGAACTTTTTCGCTGCCTTGTTGACCTTGGAGGTGATTTCTGATTTTGACTTTGTTCTAAATCTGACTTAAGTTCGATCGGGCTGGAATCTGTTTTTAGACTATTCATCGATTGGTGCGCAGTATTTTCTACCTCCGATTCCTGCTGTTGGTTGTTGTGGAAGTTTGCTGTAGAATCTGAGCTGTCTACGTCCATCATACTGTCGGCGGGAGTGTAGTTTTCCGTAGGCATCTTACCTGACAATCTGCATTGAAGGAAATTGTGTAATATCAGGTTGGAAGAACTCTGAGATAGGGTAGCTAAAAATAGCCTCGATCTAATTTAACATATTTATTAGTGTCAGGACAATAATAAAAAACGTTCTTGTCAATAGTCAGGTGACATTCAATTTAAATCTACTTCGAACCGACTGCGTGACTGTTTGGAATAAGCAGATGGTCACTGTAGTTTAAACCGTCAGTTACCACTCAGATACGTGTTCTGTACACTTAAAATGTCAAACTTCGTCCAATACACAGAAGGTACATATACGTCAAATGTTTTCTGTAACGTGGTCGTTTACATTATATTTCTTAAATTATTATTACTTGATGTGGCATTAAATAATGACAACAAAATTTCTATGTTATTCACCAACTACCGATATCTGTGTTAACATTTAGGGAAAGTAATAACTAATTATTATTAATATTAGTTTAAACGATATAGTAGTGTATTTGGCAAGTAACACAATTACAAATACAAATTGTTAGCATAACAAAGTCTCATGAACACCGATTTGAACACTTCCAGTCAGGAGTCATTGGCTCGGGTTAGACCAACTTAATAGTATGAAATAATCCAAGATGATCAGACCCCGACTGGATGAAAAATCAACTGGCCTACACAATTACTTGTCTCAAATATTTCCAAACACAATTAAAGAGTAATTGTGACCTGATGAATAGTATGCACGACGAACGTAGGAAAGTGGTAAAGTCTATTGACTGGCAAAAGATATCCTTATGATGGCGCAGTTGTTTACAAAAGCCGATTTAGTGAGGATTGTATTCCTTAGCCCTATGGCTACGTGTGGTATACGTTTATACTTTAAGATACCTTTTAAGTTCTCTGGGGGATGCTACTGATCCTGAGGATTTGAGTAATGCTCAATTTCCAATGAGAGTGATATGCTTAACTGTTCCTCCTCCACGTGGCGCATCATTGACTAGGTGCCTATATGCATCTAGAACAATAACAATAGGGATTGAGTGCAGAGCGATATAAATGGGTGGATTCAAGCATACATTTAGGGTAATTAAAAGGTATCTTAAAGTATACATAAACCATATGTAGCCGTCCTGTTAGAAGAGATAACTCTGACAAAAAATCAGGCGGCCTCGTCAATATTTGCGAACAGTGGCGACGTCACAAGGATACTGCCTATCAGCTAAGAAACTTCGTTATTTTTCTACATTCGTTACGCTATTCAAGCCATCGAAATCTATCATTTTGCATGCCGTATAAATATGGAAAATAATGAAGAATTAATCAGGTCACCAAATAAATAAAGTACTCTGGGTGAATATTTAGACTCATCCAATAAAGAGGAAGCCCAGTTATACCACTGTGATCCGTGTTAGTATATGTCCACGATGGAGTTAGAAATATTACCACCATTATTTATTTTTATTTTATGTTTACTACTTTGAATGCTTAACGAGAAACATCTTTCAGCAGTGGACATTTTGGCGAAGCCGAACGTGGGCCCGCATTTTAGTGCCGGTGATGGGATTCGAACCCATGCTCACCGAGGTCCGAATTCGAGCTGAAACATCATAAACATTACTGAATCATCATCATCCGGGATAAACACTCCTATCGGTTATTATTCTAAGGAGGGAGATCGACCCCTACTTAGCGAATCCATAGATAGCTGCCTTTAGCAATAAACAAGGCTGTCAAATAAACCAGTTGTAGACCAAACTAATACTCAAGTCGTTAATTCGTTGACAAGATGGCGACAATTGTTATCGGTATCACCTTGAGTATTATCAGCAAGCAGCCCTATTTAGGGACAGCACTGCTTGCTCAACACGGGGAGGAGCCAAGTAAAGGTTGTTTAAAAATTACTCATCTCATTAAAATGGTTTACCGCGGTTAATTAGTCCATACACTTGCGGTCGAAACTCTCATAATAATCAATTTAATGCTGTGGTTAACAGGATAGACTCTAATGGCCAAATACACAGAAACGCCATACTCAGAGCTCAAACAAGGCGGAATGTGACTCGTGACGCTCCTGCTTGCTCTCTGTATATTACTTGCCCTTCAAAACATTACTCAAAGTTTCACACTCACTATCAAATCAATTCTGCTCTTGCCATAAAAATCAATAAAAAAACAACTCACTTCATAATTTCATCCAACTTCAAGCGTTCTTTAAATTGATTGTAAAAATCGCGCAAAAAGCTTTCCGACTTAGTCCCAATAGTACTGGCAATGCTTGCAAAGTCGTCGCCATATTTGGACATTGCAGTTAGAACCAGGGCCAACTCGGTTTTTGTCCATCGGTAGGACACCTGGAGATCGGAGGAAGGGGGACAAAGTATTGATATTTTAGAATCATCTAATCAATGTTTCTTTGACTAGAACATCCCTGTTGGGTTTCGAAGTAATTCTATTTTGAGTAAATCTGAAAAAGGTAACCTATAATCGACCTTGAATCATCGACATTCGAATAAGACGGAGTCTTTTGGCAATAAGTTAATGTGGTTTTCAAACGCCGGGATAGTCTAGCGGTACAGCGCTCGAATTTGGACTTCGGTGGGTATGGGTTCGAATCCAATCACCGACAGTAAAATGCGGGCCCACGTTCGGCTTCGCTAAAATATCCACTGCTGAAAGATGTTTCTTGTAAAGCATTCAAAGTAATAAACATAAAAAGTTCGAATTTTGCAAGCATTAATGCGTAAAAGTGGTGCTGAACAAATATAAAATAAAATAAATAAACTATTTAATTATTTCTATTATTACAAACGTTTACAGGAAGCAGTGAATACTTTAACCAAGCCGAACGTAGGCCAATATTTGGTAGTGGGGATCGAACCCATAACCATCCGGGTTCGAATCGAGCGCTGCACCGCTAGATCACCTCGGTTCATTCTATTGTATGATCGTAGTAAAAAAGAAAGCGTTGCTTGTGTGTGCTGTGTCGGACCTCATAGTTTTACCGGCGAGAGTTTATTCTTCTACACTTGTAGCCTCAGGCGTTCTAGCCGAATGCTTTAGTTGGTGAAATAATAGACCTCATTCTTTCCGCATGCAACATAGTATGTTATACATAACAGCTTTGTAACGTAATGTTCCAAGGCGTTTACCGATAATGATAATTAAATGAGTAAACAGCGGTCCAAACTTTAGTACCGGCACTCAAGATACTGCATTTCCGCGGTGGTCTAGCGATACAGCACTCGACTTGAACTTGCGTGGGCATTAGTTCAATCCCTGCCACAGGCTCCAAATACGGGTCCACGTTCGGCTTTGATAAAATATCCGCTGCTGAAAGATGTTTCCCATGTAAAGTAGCAAAAATAAAATATTAAATGTCCGCATGATCAAAACCGTTTCTTGTAAAACATAAAGAAAAAGGCGCGCAATTCTGCAAAGTGACAAGTGAACCTGTGCCCACGTCAATGTACTGTTCTAAAATGATCAACCATCATGTGACACGTTAATTGGTATCCCGAGTTTGAATTAACAATCGTCAAATGTTGTAAAAGTAAAAGTAATCAATTTCTGACCAAACCACCTTCATTTAATTTGCATTCAATATAATCCATCCTGGAGAAATGTGTTTTCAATATGTTCATTTTTTGGTTGTCTGTGTAAACTCGATGTCTTTATTGGCTAGTCTGTAAACTTTGTGTGGTGGAACTTGTTTACCATACTCTTTTTATTATCTAAAATCTAATCGGAATTACCGGGTGATCTAGTGGTACAACGCTGGGATTCGACTGCCACCGCCAGTACTAAATGTGGGCTCCCGTTCGGCTTCGCTTAATGTCCACATGCTCAAAAATCTTTCCTGTAAAATAATCAAACAATAACAACCAAATAGGTAAATTGTTCTGGGGTGGTAGGGATAGAATCAGACTTGTAGCTAGTTGGGCATAGATTAGACCTCCACCACCGGCACTCAATGCAGGTTAGTTGTTTGGGCCTTCACTGCATGTCCATGTGATAAAAAATATTTCCTGTCAAATATTTAAACGACAAAAATCGAGTTAATAAAAATAATTGTGTCAAGCTTGCACTACTTGACTTGACAATTTTGAAAACTAATTTCAACACGTTTCCTTAAAAGCTTGAAATCTGACAATTTACGTTTACATCGGAATATTTCGCCCTTTTAAAAGCAACATTGACGAACAATTTCAATTTTTGTTAAACTCGTGGTTTTCTATTTTTAGAGCACCCATGCTCCATATGTGGGACCACATTGCAACTTTTTAAATCTGTCTACACACCATCACACTACTAATAATTCTGTTCACAATTTTTTGGTTTGCATACTCAACAATGGAATATATAAATATTGATCGATACGTACATATTAGATGAATTAGATAGATAAATGTGCAGTCTGGCTTAATTTTCCTATCCCACATGTAATACGTTAATAATAATAATATTCTCATTCCAACAAACCCAATACAAAAAGTTCATGTATGTATATATAAGATATAAATTCTGTTGAAAGGGGATGGAAAATTAAAGAACAAGGATAGTAGGACAAACTTCCTTTCCTCCAGACCGACCATATTAACACACCAACTGTTTTTTCTAACCATTATTGGAGTGGATTGTTTCACATCACGACACACAAACACACATTAGGCTATACTTTGACGATAAATCTACCTGTAGAGGTATGTGTGTGTGTTTGATTGACCTATGCGTTTATGTCTGTTTACCAAACTAAAACACAGATAAATACATTCTACGAACAGACTCAACTCTATAAATTACTACTTCCATCCCCAATAGTAATGTGTACAGGGTCAGCACAGTCATACAACATTGTCATTGTGTTTTGTTTTTGCATGAAGAAACAACAACAACATGGGATAATGTAGACAAAACAATTTCAAGCTTTTTTAAAAAAAATCAATATTTTGAAATCACATAACCTATTTTACCCAAACAACCGCTTAGGTACTAATGTTTGATGATCATATTATTATTGCTTAGTAAAGATAAAAGAACATTCTTCGGCATAATGCGCAAAGTTCTAAAAGTAAACAAACAAACCCCCATTTTTAACACCATACACACACACACACACTCTACGGCTCGACGACGAAGTGAGACGTGAAAAGTTTGTTCAACTGAATCAGAACACGATCAATCAGAGAAAAGAAGCAGAAATACGGCTACAATAAAAGTACAAAATTCAAGTACCCAAAAAGCTAAAGCTTTACCTACAAGAAACCGATATTATTATGGTTAGGGTTGCACAAAGTTCCACAATTCCTGAAGCTCGTATCATCGATCAGCTGCTATCTCGCAGCCAGCTTGACACACACACGTAATTAGATTAGAAATAAACCGCGACAGGATTATTGATTTCAGATTAGTGAATTCGACACAAGTAGCAACATTCGGTACAGTTGTTTTTTAAGTGCGTGTATGAGTGTGATTGTTTCTACAAGAAAAGTATACAATCGGTGTAGCGACTGGTATCTAGTGTCGATGATGCTGCATAGAAGTAGCACGTGTAAGTGGCATAGTGACGAAATTGTTACATATCATACCAAAACAATTTTATTCAACATGTCCCAAATTGACGACTAACAACGATATGTCACAGAAATGCCTCCATCAAGTTACAAATTTATTCGACTAGGTCGATAAGCGCTCGATTGAAAAAAAGATTATTATTATTTGGGATGGACACTGGTTTAGTATAAATAACCGCGTTGACCAAAATCCAATGCCACGGTGTTAATCTAAATATCGACGTTTATGTCCATTACACTTTCCGTTGCCTACTCCGAATGGATGTTCTAGGTGAAGAATCTTGACGTTGGCTCCCAAACGGTATTCTTATGTAATGCGTATAAAGTTTCAATTTCATCAATAGGGCTGACAATCCTGTTTCCATACAATCATCGGCGCAACTCCATTTTGCAATGATAGTGGTGTCCCTGACTATTTCTCCTCCATGTGGTGCATCCTGGACTAGGTACCTATAGACATCAAGAATAATAACAGCAGGGATCGAATGCACACCGGTATAACTGGGCTTCCGCTACGGCGGGTTGGTGCAAGCATACATTCAGAGTATTTAAAAACAAACTTAAGCTATATGTATACCATACGTAGCCCTTGGGCTAAGGGAAATAACCCTGACAAAAAATCAGGCGGTCTCGTCAATCTTTGCGAACAGTGGCGCAGTCACAAGGATGCCATCTACCAGCCAAGAAACTTTGTTATTTTTCTACGTTTGTTACGCTTATCAAGCCATCGAAATTGATCGTTTGCTGTCAGTACAAATATAGAAATAATGGCTATGTCAACGATCACAATGTATACTTCAAAATACATTTTAAATGCAGTGGGTCTATGTTTACATCCATCCGCCACAACGGAAGCCCAGTTTGTATCACAGTGCACTTGATTCCCGATCCGTATTGATTCGAGTCCATTAATCAGCAGCACGTAAGGCTGACCAGTGTCAATTCCACAATCCAATGTTTTTTAGAGCATTTATCTCGGGTGTGCCAAACTCTTAAAATCAATTGGTAGATGCTAAAAACCACATTCCGCGCTTTTAAAGTGCTCTTGGCAGGTCAGATCACTGTTCACTGCCAGTCCATCCTGTCCATGTCGACTTTTCTGGAATAGATGAACCAACCAACCGATATGCACAAAGATTTGCATTACGTCAAAATCACATCGCCATCCCCATTAGTATAGCTAATAAAACAATCGTACATTGTTACAAACAGCTTGTTTCACATTTATTGATTTAGTCACAAGCACAGTCACCCCTAAATACTATTGGATTGATGAGACACACACGTACACTATATATATATATATATATATATATATATATATATATATATATCGTGCTAAAGTTCAAAGTATGGGTCGGGCGCCAATACTTAATATGAACAAAAAATGATTACATTTGAATGCGAAGAAAAGTAATGCATTTTCATTGAATGTCAAACAAAGTGCTTCATTGTTCTGTAAACTTGATGGTTTTGTGTAGTATAATATTATATCAAAACTACTTTCACCTTAGCTTATTATTGTAGTGGGTTCTTACTAAAAAAAATCCTTATTTGTATGAGCTTTTTATCTAGATTGCCGAAACAGTGGGTTTAAAGCATCACTACCCGTCCGCATTTCGACAAACCTAACAATAACACAGTCATAAAATTACACTTGTGTAGAGTGTAGTAGTTGGCTTTCCAACTTAACCAGGTGACTATTCAGCACAGGGCGAAGTAGGACTGGTATTGAATAGGCCAGTGGTGGGACAACCCAGATTCATGCCTAGCCAACGGGATACTCAAATTTACATCACTATTTGTTTTAGAAATTTCGATCGATCGATCTTTTGAAGAGCAAAACGACAAAAATTTGAATACCGACCAGTACAAATGATTTTCAATATTTGACAAGAAATTTCATTTTTATAACACGTAATCGCTCATTCAATAGTGAATGCATTTTGTGTTTAATTGAAAAACAAAAGTATATATATATGTACGTAATTACTCCTGGTTTATTAAAACAAGATTGCCATTTTAAAAAGATGCGTGAATCAAATATTCCGTTTTATTGAACGATATTGTTAACCAACATTTTAAATCCTGTATACAATTAGCACTGAAGATTGAGGGTAATAATACTCACCCACTAGACACAGCTTTGAACAAATCCAAAGCCTCTGAAAAAACCAGGTAAATTTAGTTGCACATGAAAGCCAAGACTAATCAATACAAATACTCGCGTCTGTCATATTTATTCAGCGTATTAACCAATCCGAAAACCAAATAAAAATTGGACTTTTAACGAACCTATCAATGCAGGATTAATTGAATCTTTCCACTCATGCATTCGTTTCAACTACATCTTACAGCACAATGCAATTGTATCTAATAATGACTCATTCAAAGTATAATAATTTCGATTTATTTTGAACCACATGTTTACCGTATTGATTATATTTACATTCACTATCATACGATATTATATATTTCATTTTCTTCCCATTATTTGTACTACAATTTTTGTAATTTTGTTATTATTTTATTTATTATTGACGTTGAAAATATGTTTTTGTGCTGAATGCATCTCTAGTTAGGTACATATATATATATATATATATATATATATATATATATATATATATATATATATATATATATATATATATATATAAGAGAGAGAGAGAGAGAGAGAGTACAAATCACGTGACAACGATAAAATGGATTCGCAACGATCTGCAGGCTTGTTTGTAAAAACAAACAAATTATACAATGATAATATTACTCATTGAACCATTCGATATTCGCTTTTGGAATTTACTAATATCGATTTAAACTGGTGTTACTGAATCAAATTGAAAGTTGTGAAGGCAGGTTACAAAAATCCACCACCAAGGTGAAATAAAAGAAAGTGGAAATCAATACGAGTTATTTAATGTGGGGTATAACATTTTATGTGTGACGATAATTTTTTCATAAAATAAGAACGTGTAATTATGACTATTGAAAAGTAGCCAACCGGTGTATTCATTCAAATGTGGCTCTGGTATTTGTTGGTGTGTCACTGTGCCTGTGGAACGTTTTATCTAATTTTAGTACAAAATTTTCTCAAAGAAACTGCAACCTTGTCGTAATCAGTTGTCATTCCACATTTGAATTGGATATGCAAACCCTTTCACTCTAAAAAAGCAAGTTTGTTGCATGTGCTAATAATTGAGTTTTCACCTTTAGGGCATCCTCTTGTTTCTTTAGCAATATTAATTTTTCCTTAAAAAGACCAGAAGGCAAACTTTCAATTCATAAATCCATATACGGAAGCAAATAGATAACATTGATAAAATGGAAACATTTTGAATTTCCTTGGCGCATTCGCATTGGGAACAATACAATTATGATAAAAACAAACTTTCGTCTAATACACGACATAATCGCAATTAAATTTGGTCAAGTTCTACATTTATCGTCCAAAAACCACCACAAGGAATGTCACGTGGTATTAAATGGAAACATTGGAAAAAGTGCAATTACGTGGAACAATTCTGTGCTTCTTGAAACGAAAGGATTTTTAAAAAGTAAAATACCGACACGTCGTAATCCATCCGCTGTATAGCATTAAGTTTAAATTGTTTTAAAGTAAAACATTTAATTGAAAACACTATCATAATTATCCGTTCAAATACTTTGGTATTATGTCAATATAGGGGATGCTAATGATCCTGAGGATTTGAGTAATGCTTATAAAGTCTCAATTTCCAATGATGGTGATATTCCTGACTGTTAGTCCTCCACGTGGTGCATCCTGGACTAGGTGCCCCTAGGCATCTAGACTAATAACAGCAGGGTCCGAGTGCACAGCGTTATAACTGGGCTTCCGCTACGGCGGGTGGGTGCGAACATACACCCAGGATACTTAAAAGGTATCTAAAGGTATACGTATATCATATGTAGCCCTTGGGCTAAGGGAGATAACCCTGACAAAAAATCAGGCGGCCTCGTCAATCTTTGCGAACAGTGGCGACGTCACAAGGATGCCGTCTACCAGCCAAGAAACTTTGTTATTCTTCCACGTTTGTCTACGCTTGCCAAGACATCGAAATCGATCGTTCTACATGTTGTATAAATATGGGAAATAATGAAGAGGTGACCACGTCATCAACCAAAATGAATGAATGAATGATGTCAGTATATAACATTAGCAACTCCACTGCCGCCTGTCCCAAATCCGGACGCGGGTTAGAAACCTAGCCTCCGTAAAAAAATATTATTATTGCTAAAGAAACAACACACGAGGACATCACGATTTCATTGCACTAAAGAAAATAAGTGAAAGCAGCACAATTCCGATAACGGGAATTGTCAAAATCCAAATAAAATTCCAATCTTCAATATGCACGATATTTCAAGCCAAACATTTAATAGAACAATCTTGTTGTCCCATGATCTTAGATGAGAAAGGATTTTGAAATAAATAATATTAGTAAATATCGTCATTAATTTTCCGCTACAAGAAAAATCTCATCTACACAACTAAACGTATGAAAAGGATAGAGCAGTCTGCGTAATAGACGGAGTTCATGTTATTTATTTATTATTATTTTTTATTCATGTTTGCTACTTTAAATGTTTTGACGGACAAGGCATCTTTCAGCAGTGGACGTTCAAGCGAAGCCAAACGCGTGGGCCCGCATGTTGGTGCTGGTGGTGGGATTCGAATCCATGCCCACCCAGGTCCAAATCAAGCGCTGTGCCGCTAGACCACCCCAGCACAAAGCCAACTGATACCGCTTCATAAAGACGGTTCGTGTGGACCAAAATAATTACATATCCTATTGCTATACCTTGAGATATCAAAATATATATTAGTTGTATGATGGTAACAATCAACTCAAAGTGCGAACCTTTCTTGGCTTTAGTTTAATTTAAGAATGGACAAGTATAAGCGTTGCAGCACAATTTCACGTGTCAAACAAAACAATACGAAAATTTACAATCAAAATTCACCTTCATTTCCACCAAGATCAATTTAATAACTACCGAATGTTTTGTATTAAATCGATTTTTAGAATGCATTTTGAAAATTGCATTTCTAAAGCTAATGGTGTATGCATGTGCACGTATTCAAAAGTTGATACATAAATATGAATTTAATCAATTTTGAACCAGTTTTGTGTCCAATTAGAAATACAAATATAATGATTACAATTTCTGAAAATACGTTAGTATATTGAAATACTAAAAATATTCCAAATCGCAATCTTAATTTGAATAAAATAATATTGCAGTAAAATAAATAAATAAACAAACGAATTGAACAACAATAATAATAACAATGCTAATAAGTACTCAATCAAACTGTAAAATGAATGTTAGCCAATGTATGGTCTTCTAAGAAAAAGCAGTCTACCGAAAATATTTTCACTGCAATAGGATAAAATCAACAAAATCGTCACTACAGTACAGAAGTGTATGTAAACACTGTAATGAAAACTTTCTTAGACCTATAATATAACAGTGCGTAAACCAAAACGATGAATGCCATCATGTCACAAACGCCAGTGCAAAAATCAATACCAAATAAATAATTGATCAACAATTACAATTGCCTCTTTAAGCTATTAGAAATGCCACATGTGTTGTTAGTCCAATAATTGATTGCACGCAAGCATTGACTTGAACAATTCACTTATCTTTCTAACTCGTACCAAATATATTTTATCAAACATTCTTTGTCCAATCGATCTTTTATCTATTGTGACACCAATGTGCGGTGCACATATTTTTAAAGAAACGTGTATATATATATATATAATCCTGTGTTCAACTATCGTTACCTGAAAAGTTTGGTTCATACATTCTTAAGCATTTGGATAATCCTTATAAAATCTAAATCTCAAATGCTGTTAATATACCCGACTATCAACTCCACGTGGAGTATTATGGACTAGATGCACCTAAGCACCTAGACTGACACAAGGGGACAGAATGTACAACAGTATAAATGGATTTCCATCCTGGTGAGTGGGTGGAAATATACATTCAAGATATCTGAAAGATATTTTAAGGTACAAATATACCATATATAGTTGTTGGACTAAGGGAGATAACCCTGACAAAAATTCAGGAGACCTCCTCACACTGGTGCCATGTATTAACCAAGAAACTTTATTATCGTATTGCGTTTGTTACGCTTATCAAGCTATCTGATTAGATCGTTTACTATGCCCTATAAATATAGAAAATAATGATAAGGTAACTACACCACTAGCCACAATAAATAAATGAATGCATTTTTATTGTGTCACCTTGTGGCTTCTCATCATCATAATCGGGAATATACATCCCGCCCTCCAACTTTAAATATTAATTATATCCCGACTTAAACCCCTCCAATAATCTCTATTAACTGCAAAAGGTAACTAATCAAATACCCGATTAAGTAATTCATTAGAACGAAGGAGGTAAGCATAAATAAAACGATTGAGTTCGCACTCTACAATGTCCTTCCAAATTATTCGTTAACCACCCGGTCTTCTTTACCAGCTATTCTGGCTGGATGGGTAAGCAGTTTACGTAATACATGACGAATCCATTTTAACCGTCTCTTTCTCATTGTGTTGGAAACAGATGGTAACCCTATGGCTTCTATCATTGTATATAATGAACGTTATAAAACGGCCATATAACATTTTCTGGTTTAAAAATCTACTGCTGTGTAATGGGGACGTTGGTGCATTTAAAATAACAAATGCCTTTCTAACATTGATTTAATAGTTGAGCGTAATTTTGAACTAGTGCGTTTATTAAATAGTGAACTTTTGAAATTATTAGAAATAACTATTTCTTTACGAAAAACCATCAACAAGCGAGATAGATATTGCAACCATCAATGATTACACTATACAAGCTATATTACTATTGATATTTTAAATTTACTATCTGTTATGTAATAATGCGAAGTACTTGAAGTTCAATGGGTGGCACAATAGATGAATTGATAAAACGTTATTTCAATAAAAAATCTATTAATTACCCTAAAGAATGTATTTAAAGTGAAATAAACAATCAATGGGATGTTAAAAGTACATTTCATACAAATCTTTAGTAATCGCTTCAGATTTAGAAAAATCAACAAAAATAATATCAAAAAATTATTAGACAATCGGAAACACCCTGGTGGATTTTTAAAATATATACCGATAGAACCCAATAATTCATAAATGATTTCATATAATTTAAATCATAATTAACCCAATGAAAAAAATAAATTATAATATTTAAGCTACTTAATAATAATAAGTAGTATACAAAATATGTATAATATCAAAAGGTGTAAAAATCAGATTGTGTTTAAGTAAATCAAGAAACATACCTGGAGGAATCCATCAGACGGTTTAAGAAGATCAATTTTATTCAACAGTAATTTGGCTCGAGATTCAATCATCTATAAAATGAATAATAAACCAATTTAGATAGAAGCCTCAGTAATAGAATTCTGATAACGCAAATGTTGAAAATAAAAATGTTTAAAACAAAAATAATTAAAAATGTAAGTACTAGGAATTACCAATAATACTAATAATTCTCAGGAATTAAGTAGTGATCATAAAAGTTCTATTCTTGATACACTTAGTAAAATTTGAAACCACATATACTACCAATAATAATAACTATGCATATAACTAATTAAATAACTATTTATTTATGATTTCAACACAAGTAAAAATTTAAAAAATCAATCTAGCTCAAAAACCTCTCAACGCCTAGTACAAACAATCAATAAGTTATCAAAAAATCAATCTATTATTCATTAATTGAAATAAGTCAACATGAGATTGTGAACAGGCTTGAACTATTATATAAATAAATCATAAAAATAAATAAATAAAATAATAAAATAAAACAATAAGTAACTGTAAACATTGCCACTATAAATTTGGAATTATTAAATTTATGTTTGATAATTAAGCAATCTACAAAATGCGATATTTGCAGGTAACAGGCGAAAACACACAAAAAAGTTACTATTAAAACAATAGCATAAAAATTTATTGTTTTATCTAATAGCAAAAAAACTATGCCAGGCTGGCATAGATAGAAAAGGTCCTAAACTCGATACTGAGTAGACGTGGCACTAAATGTGCATTATCCTCATTTTGCAACACTAAAAGTCCACATGCTGAAAAAACACGTTTTCCGTCAAACATTAAAAAAACAATACCAAATCGCATAAATTACGATTAGAAGGAAACTGTCAGATGGGATGCTAATAATCCCAAGGATTTGAGTAATGCTCATAAAATCTGAATATCCAATAATGGTGTTATTACTGACTGTTTCTGCTCCACGTGGTGCATCTTAGACTAGGTGTCTATAGGTATGTAGACTAATATTAGCAGGGTCCGAATGCATAGCGGTATAACTGGGCTTCCACTACTGCGGGTGGGTGCAGACATACACCCAAGATACTTAAAAGGTATGAATATGATATGTGGCTATTGGGCTATGGGAGATAACCCCGACAAAAAATCAGGTGATTTCATCAATCTTTGCGAATAGTGCCGTCTATCAACCAAAATGTTCGTTATTCTCCTACTTGTGTTGTTTATAAAACCATTGGAGTTAGTCGCTTAACATATTACCAGCCACTATGAATAAATATTTTCTAAGTAAAAATAATTGTTTTGCCCGGGGTGGTCTAGCGGTACAGCGCTCGAATTCAAACCTCGGTAGACATGGGTTCGAATCCCATCACCGGCACTAAAATGCGGGCCCACGTTTGGCTTGGCTAGAATGTCCAGTGCTGAAACATGTTTCTCGTAAAAGATTCAAAGTAGCAAACAAAAAAAATAAAAAACTATACCCGACTGATGTCAGTTATAATTAGAATACAGAATCGACTAATTAAACTGATAACGCAGTGATTTTAAAGAAAATAATTTATTGTGTAAAAAATCAAGCAAAAGCCTTTTGTGTTTAAAAAATTAACGACAGTTTTATCAAACCTTTTTTGTCAACCTAAGGTTAAATGCATTTTTAAATATTTATTTTTACCACTACAAATGTTTTACGACAAAACATGCTTTTCAGCGAAGCGGAATAAAGACTACGAGTCTGGTAGTGGGAGTCAAACCAAAATTGTAATCCTGTGTATACAATAAACTAATAATTCAAAGAGTAGTTTTTTTTACAAAAGTAACTTCGTTATTTATTTATTCTGCAAACAATATTTCGAAATGTTTATATTATGTAAGTATAAAAGTAAGTTGGAGAAATCAGCCAACTTTAAGTTGAGTTGGGGGTTTATAAAAATTTGGCCAACATTATAAAATAGACACTACAGTAGAAAATAAATTTGAATCAACCCGATAGAAAGTGTCGCTTTTAAAATAACAAAAAATGAACACATTAAAGATTGATTTTATACCAACAGTTAAAAAAAATTGTATAACGTGTAATAAATACATGTTACCTAAACTTCAATTATTTCTAGCTAAAAAAATTAATGTTCATATATTTAATTTATTTATAAAAATAAGTAAAAAATTATTTTTAAAATAAAAGAAATACTTATATAAATAAATACATACAATTTTAGATTTTTAAATAGCTAATTTTATAAAAATAATGTGATATTAAAAGATTGAAAATAAAATGTTTCAAACATTATAAAAAATATGAAGTAACTTAGACACAAATTTAATTTTTATTTTACACACGAATTTAACATTTCAGTCACGTATAATATTTTGCTAAAGATTACACATTAAAAAAAGCTGTAAACTTATTTTGTCTACATAGGTATCGTGTTAAAAGTATCTAAGATTACAAAATATAATCACACAAAGTACAATTTAAACAGTAAAAAATTATTTCAGTTGTTACTTTAACGGGATGCTTCAAATGATTGAAAACAAGTTCATAATAGTACTTCAGAATACACCTTCAATTTGGTACTGTGTTCTTCAGTACAACTTATCATTTACTATAGGTTTGACTTATTCAGACTGAAAAAAACTTGTTAACTATAAAACGGACCTTCGTATATTTAATTCTCTGCATCTCGGATTCAAATATTATTCATTTTATGTTTTTTAAACGGTAGGTTAAAAGCTTGTAAAATTATGTTACTTATGGAGAGCCTCATTTATATTATAAAAAATTAAGTTCCAAAGGATTATATCGGTACGTTAATAAACCCAGATACAAAGCGGCTAGTAGAAGTAATAAAAGACAATGAATGTTACTTGAACTGTTAACATTATAAAATTTGTAACTTTTTCTTTATATATCCATTAATTTTAGTTAATAAAATTCTTTTTTAATAAATTATGTATTTGTTTTTAAGTTTTAATAAATGGAAGTATTGGTTCATTGCTATAATAAATGTTATTGTATATGATTAAAAATAATTGTTTACAAGTTATATTTTTTAAATAAATATTAGTAAAGTATTATCTTAAGTATGTATTAATAAGTGTTATATAGGGCATGCTAGTGAATACTCTAATTTGAATCATAATTGGTCAATTTTCAATTAGGTTTCGTTTCCGGCTCTAATATATAAAAACGTTTTTAGTGTATGAAAACTGTCTAACACGTTATAAAAGACAGGTTTTATTTATAAATGTATGCCGTGTAAAGTATAAAGATTAAACCGTATATTTTGAAATTACTTTTTCGAAGTTCATATTTTTATAATAAAAAATATTTAAAAATTGTCTTTTCTTATAAAATACTATGAAATAAAGTGCAAAAAATCATTAAAATATAATGCAACTAGTAATAAATTAAATAGCATTAAAATTGTTTAAATGTTTAATAAATTATTTCATTTTAAAGCATAACACAGTAATTTAAAGCATTTGACAGTCAATAAAAACATTACTTTAAGTTATATTTGTAGAAATATAACAAATTTTTTGTTATGGTTTTAAAATTAACGTCGGTTTTAGTTATGTAAAGTGTAAAATACTTGATTGGTAAAAATGTCACATTTATTCAATTACCTCTAGACAGCTCAAACTTTGGTTTAAATGTAATTCTTCAAATTATCTTAAACAATAAAGAAAATAACTTAAAACACAATTCTAACTGATATATATATATTATATATATATATATCCATTTCAAAAATTAACGCAAAAGTTTATAAGAGTATCAAATCTAAATTAATTTTTTATGTTCAATTATTTTTTCTTTATAAATAAATATTGAGAATTAAAAATAATGTAAAGTTCCTTTATACATACGTAGAAACTGAGTCGGCCAAAATAGCATATTTTAAAAGCTACTTTTATATAAACGTGGATAATAAGTTGAAGCTACATAATTTTGATAATAATTAGCCCATTATTATTTTGTGAGCATAATCTTATTAAAAATGAACAATGGGTAATCGTTAAAATTAATGTTAAATGTATATACAACTCTGCCCTAATTGTGATGTCATAATAATTATCAAAGTAAACATTTAATTATTCCAATCTATATAAATAAAAATAATAAAAATAGCTTTTAAAATATTTTAAATAAACATTTTAAAACAAATCGAATTATTTATTATTTACGTTTAACTTTGAGATTCCTATCACCCGTTTATTTTATTTTCTGTTTGCGTCGTTTGTGAAATGGACAATAGTGATAAAAAATGTTTTCATCATACCGAACATGAATGTCGTGTCATCAGAGAATTAAAAAATGATGAATTTTCACCGTTAACTTTTCAACAATTTATCAGATTATTAATGGTTAAAAACCGCAAAATTACAATAATGTTGAAAGAAAACGTGTAACAACTACTACGGATGATCAGAAAATCGTTGTAGAATTAAAAATTATAATAAACCTATTTCAGAAACTAAAAGAAAAGTTTAAACAATTTTACTTATTCCACGATCAGAAACAGGGTAATATAATATGGTTTAACGCTTCAATCACCAAAAGTTAAGCTATTTATTACTAAAAAACAAAGGGATTATAGATTAATCTTTTCTAAACTATGGAGTAAACGACACCTTTGTTATTAGCGTTCCGTATACTTCGCTAATGAAAGGATAATTTGGGCAAACCATTTGGCTTTAAAAAAAGTATTGTGCGGGTCCAGTTTTCAGAAACATTTACTCCCGGTTGTTAGAAAGAAAGCCCACCCTCGACAAGTAATGTGCTGGTTTGGTATTAAGTATAATCAACCTATCAAATGGAGAATTATATCTGGTACATTAAAAAGTAAAAAATTTGTTTTAGTTATGAAGAATGTTTTTCATTATGAAATGCAGCACACTTACACCGGGGTTACTACTGTTTTTCAGGACAATGCTCCATCTCATACATCCATAAAGGTAACGTCATATTGATCTAGGTTCACTTTATTTGTTATATATTTCATTAGATGGGCTAAAATCGAAAAAGCAATCTTTCGCTCAATTACCACCTAACAGCCCAGACATCAATGTTATTAAAAAATTTTTCAATATGCTAAAGAGCAACATCAATAAGCATACCAAAATTGAGGATTTATGTGAACGCATTCGGTTTGTTGTTCAATATGAAATGAAACAAGAATATATCAACACTCTCATCGACAGCATTCCAAAACGCCTGGATCAGGTTATTCAAAAAAGGCAATCACATAGATTATTAAATTTTTTAGACATTGTAACGTCTTTAATTATTTGGTAACTGAAAAAGTTGCATGTGGTCTGTTTTTTACTACTACTTGACGTTATAAATCATTTTAAATATTTTACTACATTTTTGATTTTGCACCAGTTGATATTTTATACAATTTTTATTACTTACAATATACATGTATATATCATTATAGTTTTTTAAATTTTTATATAGTATTGTATATTTTATAATTGAAGTGACGTTTGTCTTGTACGCTATGTAGTTGCTAGAGATGTTTTAGTTAAATAATCACTTTTTTGCGGTATTTGTTGCGACAGTAGTATATATATATATATATATATATATATATATATATAACACTTTTGACTTATACAAACCTAGACAAGGAGTTCGAAACCCAAAATTGTCAGTCTAAAAACTAGAGCTTTCACAACTTAGCCAGTAAGTTACAATATAATTTTTCCAACTTCATTGGTTTCAACATATTGAGTAAAAATATTGGAGCGCAACCAATAGGTAGCCCAATAATGGAATCAAACTAATGTGTACTAGAAAACTTAAATCATTTCAGTCGTGACAAAATGTGCATATAATAAAACAACATTCATACTCGGTCGCGATTCGTTAATTCGGCCTGAGTACGTTCCAGATCGACCAAATCGGTTTGTTGTTCAGCCATCAATTGATCGGGTGGAGTGTTTACAAAATTTAAAAATTCATCGTGATCATAATGAATACCACTTGGCAATAAGTGACGATTCAAACTAATAAAATTGTGTAAGAAAAATAAAATCCAATTTAATTTTGTACAAATCATTGTCTAAATTATTTTCATAATAATTAATAAATGCCAAAAAATACAGTTAATATGTGACTGTAATCTGTACTAGAATGATATAAGTTACTAAGTTGAACATTTGGTTAGGCTAAACAATATTTATCGTTTAAAATTCAAGCAACAAAGTAAATAGTTACCGTTTGCCACAAACAGTTGAATCACTTTCGATTTGGGATGAAGAATCCGAACTGCTTGTAGTTTGATATGTGCCATTCTGTGCCAAAAATGAATTGCAGTTCAAAACATTTAGATCAGACAATGGCCGACAATCTAAATTTTTGTTTGGACCATTTAAAAGTACATTTTCATTATTTCCAATCTCGCCAGCGTGATAATTATTTTCAAGACCAATAGAGTCATTCGTAACTAGTGTATTTGACAAAGGATATGGAGTATTGATCAATTCTTTTGTTAACAATTGAACAGCTCTTGAAGTTCCAACCAAACTAACCAAATGCGATTCAATCTCACGTTCCAATGCATCTTCAGTCAAACCAATTCTACGTTTTGTGCCACCCACGTTGGATGGCAGCTGATTATCACAAAGACCGACAACAGGTCTACGCCAGCGATTCACCAATTGGCCTGTGCGAAATGCACGATTGAAACACTGCTCAATTAATTCACTTTGATACTTTGCACGAGTTCGTGCTTTAAACGGAGCAGCGATTGAATAATACAATGCACAAATATCGCCCATATGACGTCCAGGTACCTAGTAAAACATTAACAAAACAAACCAGATATTTGTAATTTTAAAATTATTGGCTACAATCTGATTTTAATTTAGAAATACAAACAGAAAAACATTACATTTTCAAAATTAAAAATTTAATAATCACTAGTAAAAAAGCAAATAGGTGTACACAATATAACTTCATTCATCACAATAAAAAGATACACATCGTTTTACTACATATCATTATAGCAATAAATAAATTATACTAAAAATTCCATTAGATAAGTTCTAACATTCTACATTCATATTTTTTCTATAAACTTTTCCCAATCTTTTCTACACAGTTATTTAAAACTGAAATTTAACATTGAACTATATATATATATATATATAATCTACTTATAAAAATTCATTAATTAAATTTTGATTTTTAAAAAAGCCGGACTTAAATCCAGGATCTCGCTACTGCCCAAATTTTATAATATTATTGCAGTTTAAAAAAAATGTGATATATCTATATTGTCAACTGTTTTATATATTGAATCTGCAAAATTCTGTAAATTGAAAATATGTACATATTCTATTTGTACTCTAAAATGTAATAAAAAGTCTGTTATATTTATATAAATTCATTTAAAAATAAGTGAGTAAATACATGAAATATTTAAAAAATAAAAAAATAAATTTCCATTGCATATTATTATATACGTCACATTAAAATACTTAGAATAATCCCTAATTTAATTCAAAATAATCACACACACACAAACACACACACATATATATATATATAACATACTAGATATAATGATAAAAATTTATACTTAGCAATCAGTTAAAACCAATAAATATATGCAGAATTGTTAATACTACCACCATAAATTACAAAACAATACAATCATCAACAAAATATTTTAATGCGTAATATATATATATATATATAAATTAAAATATTTAAAAAATAGTACATATAAATTTTAAAGAGATTAATTAATTTAAATAAAGTCATACATTATATTTAACAACTTTATCATATTTTTTAATATTTTTTACCACAAATATTTAAAACCATTACCGTTTTCTTAGCTTCTACAAAATTTTTTCTAGGTTTTGAATCAATAAATTTTAAAAATTTTCGAATTTCACTTTTTCTCCATTTACTAGAGGCGGGAACATAATTTGGTATATCATCCATCGCCTTTTTAATATCATATTCATGCCAGTGTAATAAAATTAAAGCTAATTCTTCATTGTAACTAATTTTTTAATATTAAACTAATTAATTTACTTATATTCTTTTGCAAACTGAAAGTATAAATTTAATTCCGGTTCACTAGGTTTCCGATTTGCTATCCACACTCCAAATTCTGTTGGAATCGAATTTGCATAACGGTTAATAGTGTCCCGTCCAATAAAATCAGGAATTTGAACCTGATAATTATTACCAACTCTCGAACATCCATCTAAATAAAAATAAATTTAAGATTAGAATAATAATATAATTAAATAAAATTTAAAAGATTAATATATATCACAAATGAATCACAAATAATTTGGAACCGTAAAAAATACCTTCAGAATTTTTGTCTGATTTTAATTGCTTTGCAGTTTTTGCAACAGACTGTTTTCTAATCATTGTAATAAAAAAAATTTTGATGTAGTAAAATTAGTACAAAATTAAGAAACACGGATTCCGCGTCAAATTTGTGAGTCCTAAAAATGACCTTCAATAAAGCATCAAACAAAGATTTGAAGCACATTTTGTAATTAAAAATTATATTTTTAAATAAAACATTTATTTATTATTATGTTTTTTATTAAAATTAAAAAAAAATATACAAAATATTATAAAATAAAATAAATTTTCTTAAATTACTTTCAGTATTACTTTCAGTTTGAAAGTTTATAATGTGTGTAAATTAATTGCAATTGTTTTTTTATAAAAAAAATGTTTAGTTTAATTTTAATTTGTTATTTTGTATAGGCCAACAGCCTAGTGGGTTTGATATCCCTACAGTAACTATGAGTTTAATTATTTTACAATTAGAAAAATACAAAATAAATTAAAAATACTATTAACATTAATTTATTTTAATGTACAAAAATGATTACAATTGTGTAATATAAAATTTTTAGTTATCACATTTTTATAAGGATAAAAGGGTTAAAATTGCACTAAGCAAATTGTAGTATATGCCCGATGCTTATTTTCAGGATTTTAGGATTTTTCACTAGTTGAATAGGCCGAAACGCCTTTTAGTACTAGGTTCTCTAGTTGTCCCAAGTTTTCAGGGCGAAATATAAAATAGATGGTGAAATAAAAAAGGATTAGTCACAGAAAAAAAATTGAAATTAAAACAAGTCAAGGTAGATAGTGGAAGTTAACAGTTATAAAAAACTAGCAAAATTATAAATATACAAAAAATAATAATAAAACAAATTACGTATTGTGATGCAAAAACACTGCAATAATTTTCAAAAAAGAAAAAAAAAGTTGAATAACGTTCTAATAGATGTGTAGGGTGACGCGCACTTTACCTTGCATTTTACCAAAACGTCTGGAAAGCTGCCTATCTTCTGAGGTTGAATGCTCAGAAAGGATTGTTTGAAGAGGGAAGTCTGCTAATGGAGACAGATCCATTGTGGTTTGGACGGAAGCGGTAATGTTACCGTAATCGTTCAAGGAGTAGTCAGTAGGTGTAGCATTAAAGATAGGATGCTCTTCCTCTATGTAAGTCACTTTCAACCTATTTATGTTGACGATCTTCTTTTGATTATTTTTGCCGATGGCGAACGTCTTTTTATTCCTAATCAGAACGCGAAATGGGCTTTCTTAGGGCTGTTGGAGCGGTACGCGTACGGCGTCGATAAACACGAATACATGACTGCAGCTTTTAAAGTCATGTGGGATATACGATGTTCGTGTTTGAGCGTTGACAACTTTCGTGCATTTTCACTTGCCTCGGGAATGTCCAAAGATGAATTTTCAAACAATTCACCGGGAACTCGCAACGTAGTACCGTAAACCATCCTTTCGGTGCAACACTTCACGTTTACTTTGAGTGTACTGCAGATTCCAAGCATTATAAACGGCAGGGCCTCAAACCAAGATGAAGTATATTGTAAGCCTTTAACGCGGCTTTAATTTGTTGGCGTAGTCGCTCGACAAAACCATTAGCCGTTAAATGGTACGCTGTAGTCCTAATCCTGGTAGTACCTATTAAACATAGGAACTGCGTTCCTCGGTCAGTAGTTACTGTGATGGGGCAACCAAAGCGCGTTACCCAATGATGTATGAAAACCTGCAGTATTGATTCTTCAGTAGCGTCGATTAGGAGTATAGCTTTAGCCAATCTAGTGAAACGGTCTATGCACGTAAACAAATACGCGTGTCTCTTTGAATAGGGGTAGTAGACCTACTAGATTGATATGCACGTGTTTGAAACGTGATTGCACCTGTAGAAAAGAACTAAAAGGTGATACTACATGGCGGCGCACTTTGAACTTTTGGCAACGAATGCACTGTCGAGCTCATTGTCTCACATCACTATTTATGCCGGGCCAGACATAACATGCAGTCACCATTTCATGTGTTGCGGCAACACCGAGGTGAGAGAAATTACAAAGAATTACATGAATTACATGTAATTCATTTAAGGATTTTTTTAGCTCGGTGTTTAGTTTGACCGGAATTGCTAATATTAGCATCCCCGAGTTTTATTCCGCTTGCGGTTATATTAGAACTAGTACTAATAGGCCTGAAACACCTGATACCGCAGGGTTCGGTATTAAGTCCCATATTATTCATAATGTTTATTAATGATTTAACATATGTAGTTTATTTTAACACCCCCCTTTATGCGATGATGTAAAGAGGTGGAGTACAAACCCTAAATTTCTGTAACAGGATATTAATAATATTCATAATTGGTCAGTTAAAAATAGGCTACCCTTAAATTTGATCAGGTGCAATCATATCAATTTTGGTAAATTCTCAGGTATAAATTTTTATGTATCTGGGTTGCAAATAATAAATACAATAAAATTGATGTACTAATTAGGAGTTTTCTTCACATTTTTTCTCAATTTTTTACTTTATTATAAGAAAACAAAGCAGACAGGTTTTAGACTAGATAAATTGTTTAAATGTAATTTAGGAGTTATTCCAAATAAATATCTACGTTTAATTTTTATATTGTATGTTAGATTGTATCCAGAGTGTTGTATTCAGGTCACTGCACTTATTCTAAAGAATGACATACAACAGTTAAAAAACTATTACAAGACTTTCCCAGAACTTGATACAAAAACTATATTTAGAAAAACCAAAAATTCTTTAGTTAATTTCGTTAAACGATAAAAAACTTTGAGGCGTTCTAATATTAGTTTATCAGTTTTTAAAAACAAAATGATTAACACAATATTTAGATGCTGTAAAGGGTTTTCTGAGAAGTCATTATCATAAAACCCACAACTTTTTAAATTTATAATTAATTTATAAACAGGGTGTTATTTTATTAGCCATACTCACTTATGAGTCATGAGTCATTCGCATTTTATGTATACTGACATATTTGCACACTATTAACCATAGTATCCCCTAAATAATAACATGCATCTTTACGCATATCATATTAAACATGATTTTTAAATATACATTGATTTTGAGTTTTTTCTTCTTTTAGCCTATGTAATTTAACCTTACTTTACTTATTTATTTTTGGACTGATGTTACACACTGCTAATTGTATTGTATTTTTATAATTGTACATATTTTTTGTGTGCTGAAAGCTTCTTTTACTAAAGTATCTAAGCCAATAACCATAAATAATAATAATAATAATAATAATAAATAAATTTTCAATAATAAAAATTTTAAACTTAAAATAATAATTAAAAAAATAATTAAGTAATTAAATAAATAAAACAAAATAATTATTTACTTTAAAAAAACTAATTTATTATAAAAAATGTACAATTTTTTAAAATATAATCTGTATCTTACAGTTGACTTGTTTGATTAAGCTGAACAGTCTATACGCAAACGTCCTTATCACCAAGTTACCTTTGTTTTACTTACAAAAGACCTTATTATTATAACTCACTAAACGTTTTTTAAATATTCGATAAAGTAAAACTCACAAATATAAAATATTCTTTATTTATAAACTGATTGTTTGGTTCTACATCATAATATTAATATAAATGCAACAACTCTTAAATTTACACTAATATACATAAGATCAACACAAATTTAATAGTAATATAGAATACAATACACTATTAATAACAACAACCAATGTTATATAATAATAATAAACAATGTTAATTATAATAGAAACAGCTTAAATCAAACTGTTCTAGGTTATTACAGTTAAATTTTAAACAAGTGCCAAATCGACATAGTCACAAACAACCAAATAAGCACAAAGAAAGAAAATTTTATAAATTAATTTATTGTTACTTTTTAAGCAATAATTTTGATTTAACATAACCATTATTATACATTATAATAGGTTTTCAATTTATATTATTTTAAATACATTTCTTTTTTAACACATAATCGGCATTTTGCAAGAAAAATATTAGAAAATAAATATATTTGTAAATATTTTTAAGAGTGCACAATGGAGAGTAGGGAACAATCTACTGTTAACATATTTACAAGTTCTAAGAAGTACTGCAACCTGTTGGTTACGTTACGCTTTTTTATTTCCAATTAATAAATTCATATAAATTGGGTTAAAAGAAAAAATACTGACAATTGTTTGCAGCACGCAATTAGAAGTACTACCAAGACTTGTTCTCCTATTTGTAATGTACGTAGTATTAAAACAAACGTTTTTAGAAAATTAAAGATATAATTTCTGTTGTTTATAATGGCAAAATATTAATAAATTTTGTATCTACTATCGTTGTCCTTCGCATTAACTAACAACCTTTTCTTTTCCATTGTTTTTAAAGTTGTAACTTGATTGAATCAAATTAAAATAATTTAATGTTATTCAATCGTAACAAGTAATTGTTTTTAAATAAACAGGACCAAATTGCCATTTATGGAACTTAAAAGATATTGAGTTACTCTGAACACTGAGTGCTTATTTTAATTAAAGAATACTAAATATGTGATTATTAAATTTTGTAATTGCAGGTTGAGTTCTTTAATTTTTAATTATGTCTGTAAATTGGGTGTTAAATTTGATTGTTTTTAAATCGAAAGAATTTCCATAGCACATTTATTTTAATAAATTAGCTTATAATTGTTGTTAAAACGTTATGTTTGCATTGTTAAAACGCAAATGAAATAAATGTGAAACAATGTTATATATATATATATATATATATATATATATATATATATATATATATATATATATGAGAGGCCCATGTCTGTCTGTCCTCAATCTGAGTTTACTGGTATTGGTTGAATAATTCATTTATTGATCATAATTAAATTAAATTGTAATATACAAACGAGGAAATGTAATAATTAACGCAGTATGCAAATAGTGAGTTTTTTAATTTTTTTAACTGCATTAAATAGTTTCAAGTATTAGTACAATTTTTTTTATACATTATGTTAAGAACATCAACATTTTTAGTCATATTATTATTATTATTATTATTATTATTATTATTATTATTATAAAATATTTTACTTAACATCAAAACATAATAACAATAAAATCGTAGCAATTAAAAAAACAACTACATTATATAATTATATATATATATATATGGTGCTGGGATGGTCTAGTGGTACAGCGCTCGACTTAGATTCGGTGGACATGGGTTCGAACTAAATGATGGCCCACGTTCGGTTTTACTAAAATGTCCACTACTGAAAGATGTTTCCAGTTAAAACATTCAAAGTAGTAAAAAAACGGTTTTTTATAAAACTGGTAAAATTTAATAATAGGTAATTTCCTGTAAGATTTCAGGTTATGGTCATCAATCTTGTTTGTAGAACTTTATTTCCCATTAATTAATTAATTTTTTGTTACAAACTTTTGGTTTTTTAATAATTACATTTCTATTTCCGATGACTTAAAATTAGATTAAATTTTGAAATATCTGGAAAGAATTGTATAAATATAACGTTTTCGTTAATTAAAATAGTTGAAGTTTATGCATTTAAAAAGTACATTAATTTGATATTTATAATAAGTTATAAAAGATAAACTGAAATAATGTTTTTATTACATAATTAACAAATGCCTTAAAGTATTGTGCGATTAAGATTTAGATAAATATTTTAACGAATTTTATGTAATCCGCATGATAACTATTATTTAGACTCAATTTTAATAGTTTTTTATATCTAATTATATAATATTCTTTAGAAAAAACAGGTTTATAATAATTTTTAACTATAAAAATCTAAACTTTAAGAAAAGCACTACAAATGCTTTTTAAATATATAGTTTACAGCATACACACATATATGGAGAAAACGTTTATATAAAAACAGGTTAAATTGTTTTTACACATCAAAATATTTTATGTACTCTTTACTAATTAAAAAAAATCATTAAAATTTTTTTATAATTGCTAAATCTGATTTATTAATTAACCAATATGTGTATTTTTAAAAAGGTCGATTATACACAGTAAAATTCATTTAAATTATCCAAAAATATAAGAAAAACAATAAAGAAAGTTGTACAGTGATAAAACCAAATACATGACAATACATAAAAAATCCATTGACCATTTCCATTTCCAATATCGAATTAGATATATTTTTATTAAAAAGATTTTAATAAATATTAATATTTTTAAACATTTTTTGAAAAGAAATGTATCAGTGTCATTATTTAATGTGAATTTTTGATTTAAAGATGCAGGTGCATCATCACAAAATTGTTGATTTTGTTCAATCGAAAAAGTTAAGTTTAAATTTTCCGCCATATTTATTAGTTTATTATCATCAAGTTTCACATTGCACAAACATTTAAATGATGACTTGTTTGAGTGATTTAATATAATTGCATTGTTACACTTTACGTTGACTGAGTCATTTTTTTGTTTTATCATTTCTTTATTTATTTTTTCGATATTACACTTTGAAGCATTTTGAATACTGTTGATATTTACAATCCACTTGTTTACGACAGCCAGTACAGAGGCGAGTGACATCAAAAAAAGTTGAATTAGCAAATATAGCACTAAAATATTATATATATATATATATATATATATATGTATATATATATAACTTATATCAAAGTAAAATAAAACCTTGATTTAATCAATTTTATGTTTTTAGTTAATCCTTAAGTTTGATTGCAATAATGTTTCTGTGTTTATCACTTAACGAATGACACAATAAGTAAAGATTTTTTGTTTGTTTGTTTGTGCTTTAATTTTTTCTAACAGCAATTGTATCAGCAAGTGCACATTCTATTAAAGCCAAACAAAGGTCTTCATTACAAGTGCTTGTAGTCGAACACACACTTGTAATTAAATTCGTCGTCTGTTTGGCCCGACTTTATGAGTTCAACCAGTTGTATAAAATTAATAGATAAAAAAACGTACATAAAAATGGCAATGTATTGATTGATTTGGGAGTGTTGGTCGATACAGTTACTGTGTGAACAATGGCTCCAAACAAAAGTGACAGTGCTATAATTAGGCGATCGTTGACATTATTCACTACAAAGATCAAACATACAAAACCCAAAATGATGTTGAATGGAATGAAAACAAAAGCTAAAAAATACAGTGGTTTGCGTTTGAGCTTAATTACAATTGTCAAATATTGGTGTTGCTTGTTTGTAATCAATCGCCTTGTTGTCGTTACAAAATAGGTCAAATTTTGAATGTCCCACTCGCTAAAATCGTGATTGGGCACAAAGTCGTTGTTCAAACTAGAAGCGTACAATTTGGGCTTAAGATTGATTTGGTCAATTGAACTGTAAGCAGTTGTCACAATAAGGTAGCATGTTTGCAAGTCAAAAGGCAATTTGGATATGTCGAGAGGACACGAACTGGGTGCAACCAAACCGTAAGTCCATGTAATCAAGCCGGAGTGATCAATTTTTAAACGATATTTGTTGTTGACGCTGAAATCCAAATAGTCGTTATTTTTGGAATTGAGCAAACCGATGTCGGGTTTCCAAATTTGCTCGTCGGTCGATATTAGGGAAAATGTTTGGTTGTTGTGGCTATTGGGATTCCAACTAAGACGTCGATCGTACCATTGCTGTTCAAAAGACGAATAAACAATTTTGAAAAATAGTCATATTTTAAAAGAAATATAAAAAAAAAATTTTTTTTTGCGTTATCTAAATTCAATGATTTGTTAAAAGCACTATAACTCTTCCCTAGACAAAATTGCAAGTCTTGGTTGAAAAAGGAGAATAGTTGGAGAGCAAAGTTGGCAATTTGGCCTAGCGGTATAGCGCTTGACTTGGACCTAGTTTCAAATCCCAGCTCACTAAACGCAGGCCCACATTCGGTTTTGCTAAATATCAATTGTTGAAAGATGCGTTTCCCTTAAAATATTCAAAATAGTAAAATAAATAAATGTTCTTCAACAAAACAACAAGAGAATGTCATTTAATACCAAACTACGGTTTAAGTAAATATAAATTGAAAATAAGTTTATTGTACAAACAATACTTTTTTAACTTTTATTTTCATTGCCGTAAAAACAGTTTTTAGATAAAGGATATTTGGTAAAAACCTTAGATAGTGAGTTGCGCATTTATTGCCTGTGGTAGAATTTGTTTAGATTACCAAAGGTCCACTTGATAAAAATGTTTTCTGTAAAACATTCAAACAATAAAAGTTAAACGTTAACAGTGAATCATTTTTACTTTTCAATTATTATAATTCTGATTCAAAAAGTATATATATATATATATAAAAGATGTTCAAATATATGTTTTATATGTATTTGTTGCTGGAATGCCGTAAAAAAGACAATTTTCAGCAAAGGTAACAGGGGTCGATTTTTGTGACGTAAATCTATGCCTACCTAGGCATACGTCTGGTAAATTAGTTACTTTAGTCAATTAAAGAAACACTATTTATTTATTTTGAAATACAAAAATTTATCAATCAGTTTAATTTAAAAAAATTCTTTTATTATTTTAATTAATATTTAATGATATGTTTAATTAGGAAACATCCGTTTTGAAATAATTTAATTTAAATATAAAACGTGCATACTGATGTTATTTTTAATTATAAATTGGTTAATTAGTTTTTTTGAACCTTTTTATTTAAATGAAATAAAAAATTATACATCCGTATTTTTAATTAAAACTTATAATACATAGGTCAACTTATTCATGTATTTTTGTTTTAAGTTTACAATCATTTCTTACAAAACAAAATTGACACATTGCTACTTTATTTCTTACTAGAAAATAAAATTAGAATATAAACAAACCAGTTGGGAATACAAAAGTTGTATCTGACGAAGCTCTATAGACAATAAATAAGCATAAATAAGCCATATACACAACAGAGGTTAATTAAATGTTAAACTCAAAACTGGGTGATTATAGATTTTATTTATTTATTTATTTTATTCTTGCTACTTTAATCGTTTTAGGGGAAACATTTTTTAGTAATTGACATTTTAGTGAATCCAAACGTAAGCCCGCATTTGATACCGGTAGTGGAGACCGAACCCAGATTTGTATTTGGTCACTAACACACAATACGTGTGCTTGTTTGGTTTTACTTAATTTCCATTTGCTAAAATGTTTTTTGTTAAACATTTTAGCACTTCAAATTTTGCATATCACAGACGAAGCATATTAGTGGCTTTTATTCAATCTTGTTACTGGAATCATGCTATCATTTGTTTACTGTAGTTTGTTGGAATAATGTTCTCTTGTTGCTTTAATAACTCCTCCTAGTTTGGATTAGAAATGATTAAATCTAGCCAGTCCCAAGCCTGGATAAAGGAGGAGGGTTTGAGCGCAAGGTTGGCAACCTGGCCTCTGTAAAACTTTATACTGCTGCGGAAACAATGAAAGATGACGTCATTCCCGCAAACAACAACGTTTCTGGATGGCAAAGTTACCAGATGACAAGGTTAAGTGAAAGCCGAAAGAAAGCGCAATCTTCAATTTGCAGAATATTTAATGCCAACGAGACTTTGTTATTGTTATTGTTGGTTTGCTGTAATTGTTGTCTTATTGCCCCATGCTTATTCTTAAAGCAAAAGGGTTTTGTAATAATAATAATAATAATAATAATGTTGCTTTAATAGCAATATTTATTTTTTTAAAACTATGCTACTCACCTTGAACAGTGGCCCTCTTCTTTATATATATATATATATATATATATATATATATATTGCAAAAGAATAATATAAAATATATATTACATCTGAAGTATTATATAAGTGTTTAATAATTAGTCTAAATTGTTGCGCACTGAACATAGAATAATAATATTTTATATTTAAGCAATTATTGTGAATGGGACAAAGGATACTTGGTCATATTTGTTAGGCAACTAAAATCACTCGTGTTGGTTACGTTTTTGTATTATTTATTCGTTTAACCCAAAGCACTATAATGTGCCGGGGTGGTCTAGCAATAAAGCACTCTATTTATACCTGGCTGGGCATGTGTTTAAATTTCACTACCGGTTCATTAAATGCGGACTCACATTCGGCTTCGTCAAAAGATGTTTCCAGTAAAATACTCAAAGCAGTATAAATAAATAAACAAATGAATAAATAAAAATAATATAAAAAATTTGAAATGTTTATATATTTAACCAAATGTTTTTGCTTATATAAAATTACTTATAAAGCAATAGTTGAAAATAATGTAAAATGTACTTTACTAAAACCACAAAAAGTTTTTTAATAAAAACAAAGCATTGAAAATATTATACTTGTTGCATATAAATTCAATAGACTGTATGCGAAGATATGCACATAAAAATAAATTAAAAAATTGATTCTTTTCAGAAATACAGATTTACAAATTGCTAAAAATTGTTAATAATAAACATATTTATTTAAAAAAGGTTTCTGGGTTTTTTAATATTTGCTATTCTCAGAGATGTTTATCTATTACATTACTTAAACGGTTTAAAATTATTTTACAAAACACCTTACCAAAAACACGCATTAAGGTTATTATGCGCCAATTATTGCAATCGTTGTGGCCTCCTATTTTGGGAAGAGTAACAATTACTCCTTATTGTCAATCATTTGGAACTTGTTCATTATGTTATATAACATTAAATAAATGAGCCAGCTTGGGTGCTACAACGTCACCTTCATGTTTGACCATTTCTAAAGTTATCTTTTCAAGTCATCTTGTTTTATTGTTTTTATCCTTTGAATTGCATAGATCACCTCAATTACAGAAATATCATTAGTACATACTTCCGGATTTTAAATCACATTCATATCTTTATCGTTATCAAAATCTATAAGGGTATTTGGCATGATTCTGATTAAGTACGTTTTAAAATGCTTTACCCATTTAAATAATTGCTCATCATCTGTTAGAAATAAACGATTATCTTTTCTTTTGATTAGAATATCGTTGTTCTTTCTAACTCCCGACAGTTGTTTCACAAGTTTATACAGAGTCTTGGAATAATTTTTACTGCTGTCTTACAGCCATTTCAAAAATCAACGGAAACAATCACAAGAGTATTAAATCTAAATTTGTTTGTTATGTCCGATTGTTTTTTCGTAAAAATAAATATTGAGAATTAAAAATTATGTCAAGTACTTAATAGTTTCTTTATATATACTTAGAAATATTTATTTAAAAAGACTGAGTCGGCCAAAATAGCATATTTTAAAAGCTACTTTTATATAAACGTGGATAAAGAGTTAAAGTTACATTTAACTCTGCCCTAATTGTGATGTTATAATAATTATGAAAGTAAACATTTAATTATTCCAATCTATATAGATAAAAATAATAAAAATAGTTTCTAAAATGGCTGAGTTGGCCAAAATAGCATATTTTAAAAGCTACTTTTATATAAACGTGGATAATAAGTAAAAATTATATTATTTTTTATAATAATTAGCCCATTATTATTTTGTATGCTCAATTTCATTAAAAATGAACAATAACTAATTCTTAAAATTGATGCTAAACGCACATTCAAATCTGCTCTGATTGTGATGTAATAATTATCAAAATAAACATTTAATTATTCTAATCTATATAAATAAAAATAACAAAAATAATTTTTTTTAAATTTTAAATAAAAATTTTAAAACAAATCGAATAATTTATTATTTACGTTTAACCATGACATTCCACTCATTTGGTCATTTTGCTTTCTGATTGCATCGTTTGTGAAATGGACAATAATGATAAGAAATGTTTTTATCCTACTGAAAATGAATATCGTGTTATTAAAGAATTAAAAAATAAAGAAATTTTGTCAAAAGAACTAGCAAATTTATATAAAGTTAACCTTTCAACCATTTATCGGATTATTAATGGCCAAAAACGAAATTACGATAATGTTGGAAGAAAACGTATAACAAGTAATACTAATGATTAGATATTTATTATAGAATTAAAAAATTATAATAAACTTATTTCAAAAACTAAAAGAAATAGTTTAAACAATTTTACTTATTCTACAATAAGAAACAGAGAAATCGAATCTGGTTTAACGCTTCAATTACCAAAGGTTAAGTCATTTATTACAAAAAACAAAAGGATGATAAATTAGCCTTTTGTAAACTATGGAGTAAACGACACCTTTGTTAATGGCGTTCTGTATACTTTGCCGATGAAACAATGATTCAGGACGAACAATTTGGCTTTAAAAACAAAATATTGTGCGGGTCCAGTTTTCAAAAACATTTACTCCCGGTTGTTAGAAAGGAAGCCCACCCTCGACAAGTGATGTGTTGGTTTGGTATTAAGTATAATCAACCTATCAAATAGAGAATTATATCTGGTACCTTAAATAGTAAAACATTTGTTCCAGTTATAAAGGATGTTTTTCATTATGAAATGCAACACACTTACACGGAGGTTACAACTGTTTTTCAGAACAATGCTCCATGTCATACGTCCAAAAAGGTAACGTCATAGTTATCAAGCTTCACTTTATTTGTTTTATATTTACATTTAGACAGTAGAGGAGCTAAAATCGAAAAAGCTTTCTTTCATTCAATTACAACCTAGCAGCCCAGATTTCAATGTTATTGAAAATTTTTTCAGTATGCTAAAGCGCAACATCAATAAGCATACCAAAATTGAGGATTTATGTGAGCGTATTCGGTTTGTTAATCAATATGAAATGAAACAAGAATATATCAACACTCTCATCGACAGCATTCCAAAACGCCTGAATCAGGTTGTTCAAAAGAAAGCCGATTGCATAGATTATTAAATTTTTGAACTTTCTAATGTCTTTAATTATTTGGTAACTGAAAAAATTGCATGTAATCCGTAATTTTGTTAATAGTTGTCTTTATAAATCATGTTAATCATTTTATTACATTTTTGATTTTGCACCAATTGATATTTCCTACCATTTTTTATTACTTACAAAATATATGTATATATAATTATAGTTTTTTTCAATTATTATATAGTATTGTATATTTTATAATCGAAGTGACGTTTCTCTTGTATGCTATGTAGTTGCTAGAGAGGTTTTATTTAACTAATCACATTTTTGCAGTAATTGTTGTGAGAGTTGTATGTGCTTCTTTGGATCTGTTTTCTAACCAATCATTCTTATTTTTGCGGCAGCTTTCTTTAAACCTGTTTATCTAAAGTTCTATACCTATCATTAAATATTTTCCAAAAAACAAGATTGTTAAATTGATCTCTCTTTTTAATTTTGTTTTCCTTCTGAAATCAATTAGAATCCAAAAGACTGATAAAATCCATTGTCTCTTTGTAAAGCCACATCTCTTATTTTAGACCAGAAATGACTCACTTTAGTCAATTCTAAGCATCAATACTAAATTTTTTTTAATAAATTGGTTCAATTATATAGAACAATCTTGTTGTCCATACTCTAGAGCAAAAAACTTTTGAAATAATAATAAACAGACACGTATAGTGTCACTAGAAGAATCAAACGATTTTTCCCAAGGCCAACAACTTGGAAATTTATAAATGTACTTTTATTATTTCATTAATGCTACAATTAAATGGCAAATTTTTAGTTCAATTAATTAATTCAAATTTGCTCTACAACACTAAAAATGCAATTACGTTTATACAAACAACAGATAGCAACATCTTTAATTTCTATTTAACTAATTTTAATTTAAAAGTATAAAATCAATACATATACTTTCTATAATTTAAAAAGGTTTGTTTTATTATACTTATAACAAATACGGTAGTAGTAACGTGACACGTTTTTTCTGAAAGAACTAATTGTGAAATTAGAATATAGGTACATGAATTAGTTGATCTGTTTCTAAGTTTACATTAAAAATAATGATACACAATATTATACACACTTTTTTAAAACATTAACCTTATTTGTAATGTTTATTACAATAATATTTTTAAAATTTAAAATAAATATTTTAATTAAACAATTGACAAAGTATATTTTTAACGCATATATAAAAACTTACAATTGTAAACCAACCCGAAATAACAAGAGTTTCATCAACATGTGACTAAATATAATGAATAAATAAATAAATAATTGATGTAGTTTGTAATAAAAGAATTACAAACGTGACATATATGTACACAGGTTTATAAAATACTTTAATTTCTTATACACAATAAAAATTGCTTTTATTGTGGAGTTTTCAAGTGTGATTATTAGAATTGTTTGATTCACTAAAAAATAAATTCACTTGGTTTCAGCTAACCAACTAGAAGCACTGTTTTACATTTTTCTTAAGAATCATTGACAATGCACACCTTTTAGGTTTTACATAGAGTCAAACTCACACTCTATGTACTGTCAGGCTAACGCTGCGGATAATTAAAACAGATTTTGTCAATTTATTATTTGATCAATTCTATGCGCTACTACTGCTAACAGACAAGTAAATATTTTCTTGTATTAGAGCATCTACCTTATAGGTAGGTCTGGGCATACTGTCCAGTATTAATAGCTTATATGACACATTTTAATTATATTTTCTATGGGAGTTTTAAGAATGATATATTAGAATTGTCAGATTCAGTTAATATTAAATCCACTTGGTTTGAACCAATTAGAAGAACTGTTTTATGCAATTAATTAAAGCATATCAATTAATTATTTATAATACAGAAAATACAAACAGATGAGACTAATTCAAATAAACAGATGCATATATATATATATATATATATATATATATATATATATATATAATATGCATACGAATAGCAACAAATATATAAGTATATAATCTCAACAACACTCAAGTAAATTTTGTATTATTACATCATTCTGTAATCTTCTGTATATTGAAAAGTTTTCAAATACACACTACTTATGTTTTATTAGTTTATCGTCACACTTGTATTATAATATAAAATGTAAAAAGGTTTTTATAAATTAAAATATATTTAGTTTAATACAAACTAAGTAGTGCAAAAAATTGATATACAAAGTTTTTTATTAAGTATGGCATACAAAATATTAATTTCTAATATTGTTATAAATTGCACAACCTTAAACATAAAATTAAAACAATAAGTCAAGTTATGTTATGTACCGGGGTGGTCTATCAATACAGTGCTCGACTCGAAACTAGGTCGGCATGAGTTCGATTCCTACCACCGGCACTGTATGTGTTTGTTTTCAATGTGATGATGCACTTTGAAAATATGTTTCCGTAGTTTAGGCTAATGTTGTTTTAAAAATTGTCTTATTTTAAAATGTTTTAAAGAAACATATTTAAAAAAAATGAATGTTGCAATCTTCCATTGTTTTATTTCTAGAAAGTATGTATTTTTATTATTTTACACAAATTTGTAACTAAACTATTTATAATAAGCACAAGCAGTTTAATAATTATCATTTTGATTTCATCATTAAAAAGGATTATAATTTAAGATTTCACAAATTTGCAATCAGTTCTAATTAATAAATAACTGTTTTACCAATTACTCTGTTTGAATGTTTCACTTTTTTCCCACACAAGTATGGATAAACACTAATGATTATATATATATATATATATATATATATATAATTTAAAATGTGGTTTTTAAGTTAATCGACCTAGAATTTTAGTCAGGCTATTTCTTTTCTATTAGCATTCAACAACTGTACTAAAATTAAGCTCCAATTTAATTTTATAAACGTAATTAACGTTTGTTAAGTATAAAAAAATAGTGACAAACAAAATAATTTTTTTTTATTTAAAACATAAAATTACCAATTTTACAATTTGTATTAAATTGTAATTGATGTTGACCGTTAGTGGCTGATGGCATGTGTCGTCTACTCCACAAGGTTTAATCCACAAATAGCGCAAACGATACATATTTGCCAACATGTTCTGTGTTGGAAATTCATTAGACGTTGCAAAATAGTGTTTTGATAAATTTACTTTGATAAATAATATAAGCATAGCAATAATTATTTAGTATAAATATGACAATTGTATTTTATAAAAAAATAATATTTTGTAAAATTTAATGTAATAAATTGAACGTAATGTAATGGCAGAAGTAGTTACGTTTGCAATAATTCGAGGATGGTCTAATATTGCGATACTGGATTCGAACTTGAGTTGGTATAGGTTTGAGTACTACCGCCGGCACTGAATGCAGATCCTTGGTGAAAAATGTTTTACGTACAACATTTAAATAGTAATAATATATAATAATAATAATAATAAAATAATAATAATGATAATGATAATAATAATAACTAGATGTTCATTTACTGTTTCTTATAAAAAGTTTAAGTAATAAATCCAAAATGTAGTTTATAAAAAGTGCGTTTAAAAAAAATAATAATAAAATAATTGGAAATACATTGAGTAAATATTATATCAATAACATCAACCAGCTGGGGCCAAGCAGTTAAGAAAAGTACCCATTAGACTAATAATTAATTATTTTGTAATGCAGAATATAATAAATTATTTTATAATTAAAAGAATTCCATATACTTTGTATTTTCTTTAATATTTGACGTTACATATTGTGTTTTTAAAACAATATTGAAACATATTTAATGCAGAACAAATATGTACTACAATGTACACATTCTATATTTTGCGAGAAAAGATAAAAATAATTTTCTCAACCATCTTTTAAACATTAATAAGTTTATTTGCAATGCTTAAACTATTGTAATTGT
Source organism: Cardicola forsteri (assembly GCA_025895645.1). Lineage (NCBI taxonomy): Eukaryota > Metazoa > Platyhelminthes > Trematoda > Strigeidida > Aporocotylidae > Cardicola > Cardicola forsteri. The sequence continues at coordinate 903,616 of JAKXYG010000912.1, read as the reverse complement.
GAGACCGGCCTTGATTTACGGATGGGAAACGTAGAGTATTAAAAAAGTTCAAGAACGAAAACTGAAGTCAGTGAAAATGAAAATGCTTTAATGGTCGTTGGGAGTGCCCGAATTAGACAGAATAGAAAGTGAAGATATTAGAAGAAAACTGAAAGTTATCGAAGCTTATAAGAAAATTCAAAAAGAAAAGTTAAACTGGTACGGCCGTATTCTACGTAGAGTAGAAAACGACGTTACAAGGCATTAGAAGTAGAAGGTAAAAGAAATCGTGGTCAAACAAAGAGAAGATGGTTAGATTGTGTGGAAGCCGATATAAAGGAAAAAGAACTAACAACAATTAACGCTACAAACAGAACGAAATGAAAAATGCTGACCAGAAACATCGATTCTTCATAAAAGAGGAAAAAGCTGTAAAGAAAAAAGAAGAAGAAACTATTGTAATTGTTTTACTTACTTATTTCTGTTTTGCTTTAAATTGAACCAACAATTGACATTATTACTATCCATTTAAGTACACTAGGTTTATTTATTTCTGACAAGTTGTATTTATTTTATTTTTAACATTTAATAAATATATTTTAAAATTAATTTATGTTTACAAACGGTTAACTAATTTATTGACATTGATTATTACTTTATACATTTAGTTGACAGTAGATGCTAAATTTATTCATTTAAAAGTCTGCAATATTTTGATTATTATAAATTACCAGTTTAGGGTCAGAGTTACAGTTAAATTGTCGATGGGGTGTTTCTTATTCTACCACTGTCACTAAATGCTGCAATACAAATGGAACCATGACAGGTTAACAGATTTGGATTTTGCAGTTGATATTGGTCTACTCCGCGATGCTCCAGAAATGATGCAAAATATAACAACACGTCTCAGTGATGTCAGTACTCGTATTGGCTTACAAATTAATTGTTTAAAAACAAAAGTGTTGTGCACTAAGTCAAACAATGATTTGCCTATTAAAATTAGTGGACACAATATTGATACCATTGATCTGTTTACACATCTGGTAAACATCATTGGTAAAGACAGAAAAACCGAAATTGATGTTAAAGCCAGACTAGAAAGGGCAATGTCAGTCTTCCATAGACTCAAGTCAGTATGGTCATGTTCTTCCATCCGCCTGAAGACAAAACTTTGTTTGTACGCATTAATAATCTTTTATACAACATTATATGAGAGCAAAACTTGGAAGCAAACAGACAAGATTGATAAGATGGTGGATGTTTTTTATCGTCGGTGTCTTAGAATTATTTCAAAGATTCCAAATGATGAGATCATGAGAAAAACTGACTCTCGTTCACTACATGACATCATGACAATTAGATAAAATAAACTACTTGGTCAATTGCCACGTTTACCACCCGATAGACCAGCAAGAACGGTTTTGGAATAGAAGACCGTAAATAGTAAATAAAGGTTGGTAGATCACTGAAAACTTGGTTAGGAACTATTCAGGAGGATCTAATTGAAATGAATGTTTCATAGGATCAAGCAAAACGTTTGGCAGAATGTTTAAATACGTGGAAACATTTTGTTGTCTCAAGTTCTTTTTGAATTATGGGACTTTATTGTTGTTTTATGTTGTAATTGTTATCTTGTTGCTTCATGCTTAGTTTAAAAGCAAAAGGGTATTGTAATAATAATAATAATGACAATAATAATAATAGTAATAATAAATATAATCTAATTGTTTACACAATAAATGTAAATTATAGTTAATCAAAAACCCACTTACTTAAAACAACGTTTAAAAATATCCACCATATTGAATGCATGGTAAAAAGATAATAGTTAATTCTGCTTAAAATTTACAAACAAAATAACTTCATTAAAATTTCATACTTTTATATACGTACAGCTAGATAAGTGTTATTAATTTATTAAAATAGCCAATCAGGTTTACGAATAACTATTTTTTATTTTCAAGTTTTTATGTTGCAGTTTCATTTATTAAAATAATGTATAAAACGCCAAATTTATTTAATAATATTTAAAAATGAATTTTTTTGTTAAAAACGTATCATTTTGATAACTTGGTTGAAATACATAATTTTATTAATTTGAAAATAAAAATGTATTTATTAATGCTGAAATATTGATGGTTTAATAATTAATTTATAATTATTTTATTTAAAAACAATTTTTTTAGAAAAAAATTTAAACATTTTTGTCTGCTTTCAATAAAATCTAAATAACTATACTTATATACTTCAATACGTACACACAATGCATAATAATAATAATAATAATAATAATAATAATAATAATAATAATAATAATAATAATAATAATAATAATAATAATAACAATTAGTAAATTAGCAGAGAATAAAATGGCATTTAAATTTCCGAGTTTTAACAAAAGCAAAATTATATTTATAACTAGAATATTATTATATTTAAAAACTTTTTACTCTAAAAGTCTTATCTAGTTTGGAGCAGTTATAAATATATTGACAGCTACAGCTTTAGTTTTCAGAATGGATGTTTATATTTCAAAAGTGAACACAGTATTTTTGTTCACTTGAAACAACTTAACAGGTTTATTGAGTATTTGCCAATGTTATTAAAAATGCCGTTAATTGTGTGTTTATAAACGATTACAATTTTATTGCAATTTTCAAAAAAAAGAAATAAATTATCACTATTATTTATAATACTAGTAACTTATAAAAAAACAATAATTTAGCATTATTGCCCCTATTTGTTTGAGTAAATTAAAGTTGTATAAATATTGTTTTAAAATGTTTGACTAGTATTTATACTATTAATTGTACTTTCAATTTAGCAGTGACTTTTACTTTTTTTTTGTTTAGTTATTTGTTATTTTTTAGCAATGCAAGTTCTTGTAATGCCATTGTGTTTTTATTTCTTGTTATTAGCCAAACCAGTAAATACCACAAGATCAACTTAGAATAAATTTTTTGGGTACCTTAAATCAGTCGGTGAGTTTGTATTTGCGACTAAGTTGGAAGTCAAATAAAAACATATTGTTTCTAATTTTTTAGGTAGTAGTTGTAATTCACTTATAACAGCAAAATCAGTGCTGTACAAATGATTAGCCTTTATAAAACAATTTAATTTTATTAAGCGCCCAGTATTAAATGTGAAACTTTGTTTATTGACACTACGTGTCAACATGCCAAAATATTTTTTATTAAATTATTATTTTTTAAATAAATATTACATAATTAAAAACAGAAAACTATTTAAAATAGAGTTCAACTAGTAATTATTTAGAATTCCGTAATACTTTTAATGAATTATTTAAATCTTCACAGCACCTGCTAAAACAATGCTTTGGTTTATGTTTTATTATGTTTTATTATTATTAAACAATTGAACAATTTTTTAAATGCAAACCTTAATTAACAAAAAAGTCAAATTTACACAATTGCTTTAAAACACATCCTAACTATAATTTTTAATTATTTTAAATATAAATGTGCATATTTTAAGAAATAAAAGTTTGTGACAAAAATTTACTTAAGTGGTAAAAACTAAATTTTATTAAAGTAGATTAATATACTTGATAAATGAGATAACATCTAAACTGAAATTTTACAGGAATTTATAGAAAACAACCAATATTACCTAAATACTAAAATTAAGTAGTATATATAATACTTTTATTAAAAAATTAAAACAATAAAGATAATTTATATATAAACAGTAAAAGATTGTGTTGACAAAATAAAAATAGTAGAAAGAAAATTTTTATAAATGGTAAGTTTTAAATATTCGAGCTTGTTACTGGCAGAAATTGATGAATTTAATTAGCTGAGAGTACACAGACAGGGTAGTGTACTGTGTAATCAAGAGTTAATAACAAAAGAAACTATAAACATTTAAAGACTTTAGTAAAACAGACTGCAATTTACAAATATAAACTGTTTTTGAGTATGTCCAGTTATGATAAAAACACTGATATTGTCACATCCTGTTTTTCTTGTGAGTAAACAGTATTAATATGTAAATTTAAATTATTGTGTAATAATAAATTGCAAAAGGATATATTTGATCACATAAGAGTTTTTTGATTAAAATTAACCGGAGGTGTTAATAAATATCCGTATTAAGTTAAATCAAAGGAAATCAAGTCGAGATCTCAGTGAGATACTTACTACTACTACTACTACTACTACTACTACTACTACTACTACTACTACTACTACTACTACTACTACTACTACTACTACTACTACTACTACTACTACTACTTTTACAACTATTACTACTTCTACCATTATTACTACTACTGTTACTACAATAAAATTATTTTTTTGTAATAGATGGCGTTAACAATCCGTCCCATAATAATTTGTAATAGCCTTTACATTTTGAAATTTGTAAAATGTATTTTTACCATAGATTGTTTAACTTATGCACTTTCTGTTTGTGCATTGTAAATGCATTTGTGTGCTTTTGTAATTGTATATTTAATATGTCTTTAATTTGCTATCTAAATTAACTAAAAAATTATAAAGTTGCTTCAAAAATTTTATTTGTTAGAATAATAACCAACAACACTAAGTAAAACAACCATATATTACTTATAAAATTACTCTTAATTTAATTAACAAACTATGTGCACAATATGAGAATTAAATACTTTTTAAAATTAGTTTTTTTTGTTTTGAAATTAATTACGATTTAACCAAGTGTGTTTTTTATCAATTAACATATTTCATATTATTGTAACAATAGAATATGCAAATATTAATTTTTAATTTAATTTTAAAAGCAAATGAATACTTTTTAGTAGCAACCAAAGAAATTTTTTAAATGTAATATTATATTGTGACGTCTTTGGTGCAGGTTGGTAAAGATGAGTAAGTCAAAAACTTTTTGATTTAAAAAAACCCAATACAGAATATTGGGTTTTTTCAAATTTAAGGTAAAGAATAAAAACAATTAAAATAGAAATTTTTAAAAAATGTATGCCAGATATTTTTTGCTAAGTCAAATATTATATATAGGTGAGGATTACTCCAATTCCTAAAAAATATGGAGTAATAGATAAAGTTTATTATAGTTCTTTTTGAATGATAATAAATTTAATAAATTAACTATATGAGCTAGAGCGTGGTCCCATACTAAAATGACTCTATAAGAAAAATTATATGGTTTAAGTTTAAAATTATTTCTAAATTTAAAAGTTTAAACTAATGACCTCTAAACGAGCTGATAAGTGTTAATTTAAACAGTTCATTCTGTGACTTATAAAAAAGTTGTTAAACTGATATAAGATTATCTCAATGTTTTCTCTCTTTTAAAGGAAATAAGTTGAAGTATTTTAATCTATAATTACAATAATTTTTCTCTAAAAATAGCTACAAGTTTAACAGCTATTCTTTGAACCTTTTTGAAAAACATTATGTCTAGCTTAAGGCAAAAATGCGTAATCTGAGTACAGTAGCCTAAATAAAAACTAATAAAATTTTAGTAGATAATATAAAAACAATCCAGCGTTAGGTACAGAAAGAACCTTTTAATTAAAGCAAAGCATTTATTGACTATGCTAAAGTGATGTTCTAAAAATAAAAGTTTAGATAAGAATGTGATTTCTAGATAAGTAGGCACCTGTTTGATAAAATAACTGTTAAAAAATAAAAAATATAAAATGCTTAAGGACGCCTTACCAAATGTGAGCTGCTGAAATTTTAAAAGATTAATAATGAGTTCATTTTGTATAGATAATTGCTGAATAAGATTTATATCCTTTAAAAAAAGAGTTATAGCATTAGTGAACTACATTTTTAAATCATCTGCATCAAAAGGTAAAATTGATTTAATGAGAAGAGAGCAAACATCTAATTATATTAAAAGGAATTAAGGGCCTAATATTGATTCTGTGCAATACCATTAACTTTAACTGAAAAAATATGTTTAATAAAAAATTGGCAACCCGATATATGCTAATTTATTTATTAAAATTGAAAGAGTTAGTTAAGCACGATCTCTTACGGAAAAAATTATATTTTATTTGAGGCAAGAGGTTTCGATTTAAGAGATGAGTAATTAAGCTGTTAATATTTTTTGAATTTTGCTTGTCTTAAATAAACTCTTCTAATCATTAAAAAATAATATTCAACTATGTACAAAAATTAAACTAAATTTGCAAAATATCAAAATTTTATTATTTAATTTGAATTGAATTAATACATAAAGTTTAATTAAACAAATTTAAATTATATATATATATATATAATTTTAATTTATTTAATTAAACTTTATGTGTTAATTACTTATTATTAATTATTTTATGTATATATATATATATATATATATATATATATATACAACTCCTAAACTAATTAGTGTTGAAAATGTAGTTATTAAACTAAAACATTTGTAGCAATCACATAACATAGAATAAAAACGTCACTTTAGTTATAAAACATACAATGCTATGTAATAATTAAAATACAAGTATAATTTTATAGATATATATTGTAACTAATAAAAACCATACATAAAACATTAACTAATTCATAATCTAAAATTGAGTAAAATTACCAGCATAAAATATAACTTCTAACATATTTAAAAATGCAAAACATATCTAATTTTTAGGATTAATAAATTGTTTTCTGTACAATTTAGTACAAAATATTAAATAATAAATGTAATTGTTTGTGTTTGTAACCACTTGGCTTAGGTGTTTCGGTATCCTTTTGATTAAAATGCTGATATAGTTTTATGTAATCTAAATTTTAACAAAAAAATTAATTTAGACAAATATGTATTTGATTTAAATATGCTTATACATGTTAAGTTTTAATTTACAAAAATTGAATAAATAATATTAATGTTAAAACTATTAAATAACGATTTTATAAAATATAATTTTTATTTTAGCCCGTGTTATAATTAAATTAAGTTTTTTATCTAAACAAAATAAATTTAAATACAACTGCAATTAATTTTGTAAAATTACAATACATATTATTATTTTTAGAAATGTTATTTTAGTATTGTCAGATTCACTTGAATAATAAATCTACTTGGTTTCAGTGAACCAGGAGCACTGTACAGCTGTTTCATCCTTATTTGGAATCATCAGCAGCGCATACCTTTTAAGTTCTATACACACATGAACTTGAACCCACGCCCTATTTGGTGTCAGGCTAGCGCCTTAAAACACTGAGCTAAACCGGTAGTAACGTAGCAGCAATTGAGGACACTGGGCAATTAGAATTAATCAAATTCACTATAAATAATAAATTTACAGGTAGAAGGTCATCCACCCGTAGCTCAGTGGTTTAAGGCGCTGGCCTGACACCAGATAGGGCGTGGGTTCAAATTAATGTGTGCATAAAACTTTAAAGGTATGCGCTGCTGATGATTCCAAATAAGGATGAAACAGCTGTACAGTGCTCCTGGTTGACTGGAAAACCTAGTAAATTTATTATTTAAGTGAATCTAAAAATAATAATATAACATTTCTAAAAACATATAATCCCTTAAAACCCCATTGTTACATATTATTATTTTTATAAACAATTGTAACCCTGGCATAAGTACAATACATTTTAGCTGAAAAAATATAAATTTATTTTACTAGAAAAAGACAACTGTCTAGACTGGTTAATATAATTTTTTTTATATTAGGGTTATTTAATACTTTTTATAAAATCCATTTAATATTTTTTGCTTACATATATTGTTCCAACTGTAAAATTTTAAGTTTGTACAAAAATGTTTATACACAGCAACTTATTTTATTATCCAACATATTAATCTTTTTAAGTCAGTGTCTTATTAGCTACAATTAAAAGCAATTAGTATTAAAAACAATTTTATTTTATTATTACAAAACATAATGTTGGTGTTTTTATTATGTAATAAAAAATTAACTAAACTTACTTAAATAAAGAAGGTGTAACATATAATATGTTCTGCTCCTAGGTAGTAAACAACCAAATTTGTGTTAGTTAATTTTATAATTTAACAAAATAATGTATTTTGTTATTTTTAAATTTAATAATAATTTTTTTAACAAACAAAAAACAAATGTTTAATATCTTTAAGAAAATACCTAAATTATTAGTAAAAACATTATTATAAAATTTAAATCGTTTTGACAAGATATACTGTATTTCTAATTTTAATTTGTATGCAACTATTAATTTTTAACTTAAATATAACAACAAATTAATATTTTAAAATAAAAACCAAATAAACTTTTTTAAAGTAACATTACACAAAAATTGGTTTTTAAATTATTTCAAATTTTTGGTTACTATGTTCCGGATTCAGGATTCAGGAGGATACATGAGGTGCGTAGGAATTTATCCTTTTGTTACTTGGTTCTCAATGTATCTAAAAATTCAAAATTGGAAAGAATAAAGAGGGAGAAAAAAAACTGGGACAAACAGGAATAAATAATATAAAAGATAAAAAGTAGTAACAATATAGTAGAAAAGTGAATAAATAAGTTGGACAAGACAAGCAAATAGGTGAAGAATTTAAATGGAAGAGGCAAGCAAGTGCTGATCATAATTAATTTTAAATGACCCTAACGACTTAAAATTGATTACATAACTAGAAAGCTTATTCCATTCTGTAATAGATTTATGTAAAAAATGATTTTGTCTAAAGCGAATAAGAGCTCTGGGTTTGTGAATCTTAAGACAATGTCCCCTAAGGTTTCCATTACTTACATTAAAAAAATGAGTAATGCAATTGCTAGCAAATAACTGATAGATTAAAATTAAGTTGCCTGGGAGTTGCCTATCTCCTAAAAAGAATAGTTTTGGTATCCGCAAACGCTCTGGGTACGACTTAAAACGAAGCTCATATGGGAGTCTGGAAAACGTTTTTTGGACTCTTTCTAATTAATATATAACCGCCTTCCGAGATGGAGCTGTTACCTAAAAACAATATGCTAAATGTGGTCTTATATATAACATAAAAAGTAAACAAAAACAGTCCATTGGAATTTTACCTAAATTCCGTTTAAAGAACTTAATCAAGCTAAAACATTTTAGAGTCGCTCTCTTGTGATGTAGTGTAAAAACTAAGGATAGTGTGAAAATGATCCCTAGATCTTTAATCTTTTTTACCGTAGTAATAAATTTATTGCATATCGTAACGATCTTTCTCGAGGATCTTCCAAATGTTATATGCCTACATTTTTCTAAATTTAACGGCAGCTTATTTGTAACCGACCAAAAGTAAATATTGTTAATATCTTACTGCAGAAGTTCAGAGTTTGTGCCCCAGATTTTAACATTATCCGCATAAAGTAGAATGTTTGATTAAACTTTTGTAGATAAATCATTAACAAACATGATGAAAAGTAGGGGACCTAGAACTAATTCTTGTGGCACCCCTAATGTGATTTTGGACTGAGTAGACAAGGTATTGCCGACCCTAACTTTAAAATTTCGATTTTTTTAGGAAATTAATAATCCAGTTTAACAGAGGAATACCTATGTCAAAAGTTTTTAATTTAGCTATTAAAAGAGAGTGTGAAACTTTATTAAAAGCTTTGAAAAAGTTAAGGTAAATAGTCTTAACAGAAAGGTGATGCTCTAAATCACTGGTTATTCCGTTTGTAAATTTTAATAAATTAGTTAGACAAGAACGGGACAGAATGAAACCATGCTGAGCAGAATTAATTAATTTTTTATCCAGGAAATAGCTTACTAGATTTTTTTAAATAAGTCTCTCTAGTACTTTTCTAGGTGCAGGTAATATACTAATTGGCTTATAACTATCAGGACTGAATTTGCTGCTTGTTTTGCAAATCGGCCTAATGTAGGCTTGTTTCCAGATCTCTGGTGCTTGACCACTAAAAAGGAACGTATTGAATAAGTGATGAAAAACTAGTGCCAATATATTGGCACACTCCCTGAGGACTCTGAGGTATATACCATCAGACCCGCAAAAGCTAGATTTTAAATGTTTAAAGTGTTTACACACCACATCATTAGTAATTTTAAAGTTACCCAAACTAGTAAAAAGATTGGCTGAACAGCTGGCAACCATGTCTCCAGTGCAAAAAATAGACATAAAGTAATCCTTAATTGCGTCACATAAAAATTCGGCTGATAGAAACAAACCTTTACAAATCTTAATAAAAGGAAGAACACATTCTGAAAAACGCTTTTTTTTAATAAAATGAAATACTACTTTTTTATTATTTTTAGCTCTAAGTAGTAAAATGCTACGTTTTTTATTTTTAAAACTTTTTATAGAAACTACTGCTTAATTTCGAAGATCGATGTAGTTGTAATAAAAACAAGGCAATTTCGTAGCTTTCCATTTAATAAAATCTAAATTTGTTTTTTGGATTAAGCGCTTAATGCGGCTAGGAAATACCTTTTTATACGAGGCGGGAGTCTTGAAAGGGACAAATAATTTAATACCGCGATTAAAAATTTCTATCATAAAGGAATAAAGGCTATTAACATTATCAAAACTTTGTAAATTCCAATTTGCATTTTGAAAATATTCCCGTAAATTACTAAAGTTTATTTTCCTAAAATCTGGGAAGGGTAATGTGTTCTGCATCTGCAATTTAGAAATCGGCCAGAGGAAATGAACTGAGAAAGACAGGACGGAATGATCACTCCTCCCCAAAGGAGAAAGGAACTCGATAGAGTCTAGTAAAGGTGAAACATTGGTAAAGATAAGGTCAAGACAAGATGGATGGCTTCCAAATCTATAACTGGTAGGAAAACGGACATGTTACTGAAAAACATGTTTGATATTGAGTTTGAGCAGACTGTACCCATTGAGGGTATTCCAGTTAATTAAGGGAGCATTAAAGTCTCCCATTATACCAATGTACTTATGGGGGTAGGGAAGCAAAGGAAAAAAGTTTTTTTATTAGAATTCTATCTGAGGCCTTCAAGAGAGAGGGGTCTATACCGAATGGAAAAGAGAGCTAATTTTTCCAAAGCCAGTGGAATCTATAGATGCAGAAAAACATACCCACCTAGCGGATCACCAAAACCTGGATTGAATATGGGGAACTGTATGGAATCTTTGATGTAAAAAGTACATCCTTCACACTTACCTTTATTTGAATCTCTTCTAACAATATTATACTCATGGATATTGATTTCACTATCTAATAAATTATTAGAGAGCCAGGTTTCTGTGACCCTAATGATATGAGGTTTATCAGAAGTGGCTATACTCTTAATCTCAAACAATTTGTTCCTAAGGCTTAGTGCATTTGTGTATATCACTCTGAGAGTGACGGAGTCCTTAATAACGGAGAGTTTTGTCTTAATCGATGTATTAATGGGACGTAAGTTGGACCCCGAGGTAAAACGGGAAAATCCTGATTAATTGTATCTAGCCTTAAGGGTGTTAATTTAACTACAGTTAATTTAACTATAGGATGGATTTAACACACTGTTGGGAATATTATCTAGTGAAATAAACCACTTAGGCCGTTTTTCAAGCGGCAGGTCTTTAAAAAGTCTAAGTTAGAAAGGTAGCGAATTTCTAATACTAAGCCATTTCTTAAAAAGGTCTAGTACATGTTGAGGCGAGGGGAATTTAACGAGTAAAGGCGGGGGGCAGTATGTGTAAGTTTGCAATGTATCCTATTTACTTTAAATGAGGGTATATGATTAAAAATGTCCTTACACATAGATATAATTTGGTGACAGTTTATCACTGTTTTAGACACATTCTTTATAATTATATTACAAGATATTTGATAATCAGTGATAATGCGGGCCCACGTTTGGCTTCGCTAATTGTCCACTGCTAAAAGATGTTTCTCATAAAACATTCATAGTAGTAAACATAAATAATAAATAATAATAATAATAATAATAATATCTTTAGAGGCATTAATAATCTCTTCTTGGGAAAGTTTTAACGCACAATTAGCTATTGCATTAGAAGGGTAGAGCTTTGAGATTTCAGTTTTTAATCTATTATTTCCTCATAAATATTCCTTATATCGATTGTAAATGCTTTAATTTTCTGTGCAAGAGCATCAAATTGCTTACATTCTTTAGTATTATTAGAATTCAGGTAATCTTTTAGGAATTTATAAATGTTGTTAACTATATTGTCGAGCAAAGAGGCCCCAGTTTCTTTATTAAGTTTGCAGTTTTTATGCAGGTAATCCCTACAGATAAAGTCTTCTTCTAAATGGGCATAAAAGGCATAACTGGTTACATAAAGACCCGTGCAGCATTCATGGAACCATAATTCACATGAGGAGCACATTATCCCAATTTTTACGGTTTTGCTACACCCACGCCGCCCACAATAATTTGAGGATGACATCATTTATATATAAACAAAAAAAATTTTTTTAATAACAAAAACAATATTTGTTTTCTAAATGCCAACAATAAAAAACCTAAATAATTAAAAATATGCACTATGCAAACTGATTCAAGAGAGGGCAAATAAAATCAAACTTATTGTGAATCGAAAATCGCACGCATATAAACATACTTTAAAAATTACTTACTTAATGTTGAAATATAAAAATATTAATTAATTAATTATTTTTTAAATATAAATTAATGTTTTTTAATTTTTATTTTTTTATAAGGTAATAACAGCATAAATTTTGTGCTGCAGAAACGTAAACTTAAGGTATTAAAATGCATTTTTGAATAATGATTTTAAACACATTAATTAAAAAATTATTAATTATTATTAAAAAAGTGTTAATTGCGATTAGTTATTCCATTTATATAGGCTTTGTTTTTAAAATATGCTTTTTTGGCCAACTTGGCATTTTTAAATAAATATTTTTAAGTAAATATGAATGAACTATTAAATACTTAACATTATTTTAAATTCTTAATAATTTTTTTTACAGAAAAACATTAAAAGATAACAAATAAATTTAGATTATTTTGTTATTTTATTATTAACACTAATTTATTATAATTTATTATAATTTAAAAGAAAAAGAAAACATTTTAAAAATGACTTAAGTTAAATTATGTATTAACTTGTACTTAATTTTAAACAAAATAATGAATAGTAAAATTAATAGAATATCTGTTATAAAGTACATTTTACTTATTTTATTTCATTCACATTAATAATTATTTATATTTAAACAACTTACTAAAAGAATTATATTATTTATAAATATTTTAAAAATTAATATGTATTTATTTTTTTATACAATTTTAATAAAAAATAAAAAATCTTTAATTGGTGAATAATATATTTGTAAATATTTATATATTGTTTTAATGTCTAAACGTTATAAATATTATGCAATGTGTAAATTTAAAATTAATTTTTAATAGTAATATTCTATGATAGATAATAAATTTAATTTAAGTTTATAGCAAATGTTTGGAAAAACAAATAAAGACTTTACTAATAAATGTACAGATAATTGCATTTTTATAGACGAAGAAGAAAATAATAATAAAGAATTTAAAGATGGGTCTAAAGATAGCATTTGGTCCGTTGCTATTGAACAAAGTTTTCGTGAAGCTTTAATTATTTATCCACCTTGTGGAAGAAGAAAAGTTATTTTGTCAGATGAAGGTAAAATGTTTGGTAAGTTTTAATTAATTTTATTTATTAGTTATTTAAAAATCATCTAAAATTATTGCTCATTAAAAATTTACATGGATTTTAAAATTGTAATACGTATTGAATTTATTCATTGTTAAAATAAAATTAATTGAAATAAAATAGATTGGTACTTTTAACATTTTTTTATTTTCAAGCATAAAAGTAAATAATTTTGCATTATTAAAAAATAGTTAACACAATAAAATTTATTTTTTACTAAAATTTTGTTAAATATTTATTACTTTGTAAACAAATTTGTTTTATAAAAGATATTTAAAATACAATTACCGTTTTAAATAAGTGCTTTATTAATATAATTTATAAAAATTATCTTATAGTAAACGTATATTTTTAATTTTAAAGTATACTTTGAATTAAAAATATTAATTAAAACGTAACATTTGTAGCAAATCTAAATTGGGAAATTTTATTAACGCAATTTAACTTTTAGTTACAGGTTACAGGTTAATACACGAGTTGAGTAGGAGTAAAACTCCTTTTGATGATATCAGTAAGATTCGGGGGAAATATGAAATGGATGGTGAGGTAAAGGGGGATTAGTCACAGAAAAAAGTATTTGAAATCAAGATAAAATTAAGGTAGATAGTGGAAATGAACAATTATAGAAAACGAGCAAAAATTATAAATATAAAAAAAATAAAAATAAAAACAAGTGTCTATTACAATGCAAAAAACACCGTAGTAATCTTCAAAAAAGAAGAAAAAAGAAAAGGATGAATGAAGCTCCAATGGACGTGTAGTGTGACGCGCGCCTTACCTCGGGGGCTTTTTACAATTACAAACATTTAATTAATTAATATTGTCAATAAATGTTTATAAGTGCAAATATAACTAAGGCACCGTAACTGCGGATATATAAGCATAGATTTGAATTTAACTACCGCTGCTAAATAGTAGACGTCATTTGGCTAGGTTAAGCAATTACTTATTAAAAAAGTGCTTTTAGTAAAACATTTAAGAAGCTATATATATATATATATATATATATATGCAATTTGTGATTTGCATTTATTGAAATACCGTAGTTTTAATGACTATGTCTTAAGGCTATTTTTTATTACTGTAATTAATATAAACAACTCAGAACCAATTATATTTTGTTATCAAACAAGCATTGGATTTAATGAACTTGCTTGATCTTTGTATTTTTTAAATATTTTAAATAAGTATACGTAAAATAATTTTTACAAAAAGAAGACCTCTAAAAGGTAATACACTTTTAATCAGTACTAAAAATATAATTAATAATATTTTTTAATGTATATAACAATTTTAAATCCAGTTTTAAAATGTAAAACTTGTTGGTTTTTATTTTAAATATTTAAACAAATAAAAATTTAAATGCTATGTAAACATTAACAGCATTTTTAATTAAACTCATTTAATATATTTTATTTTTAATGCGACAAAAATAGTTACTTTTAAAATTGCCTTTTAATTAGACTTTATTAGGGAAATATTGGCTTATTTTAATTAATAGAATAATTAGTTTAATATTTTAACGTGTACACTGTATTATTATGTTGTATAATTAGATATAATAATTTAAATAAATATTATTGATATATAATTTTTGTTTTAAAATTAGTTAACTATATAATTTAAATAATACAAATTAAGCAATTTAAATTTAGTTATTATTTACCTATATTATCAAAAAATTGATTTTATACAATTATGTAAATCATTTTTTCAACGTGTAAATAAAACTGATAAATTACTAAATTTATATACTGTTTATTTTATTTTAAAAAAATGTAAATTATATTTGTGAATATTAATTTATAAGATAATTGTAATTATGATAAGTTAATACTTAATAAACTAAATTGTTTTAATATTTAAAAAAAAGTAACATATTTATTATAAATAAAAAAAATGTATTGTTTATTTTAATATTTATAATTTTATTCTAAATAAATATTTAATTGATTAAATTTTGTAGGTTAAATAAATTAATACACAAAAATGTATTTAAGACATTTAAACTTTATAATAAATTAATTTAATAACGTGATAGAAAGGTTTTGTTATAAAACAATTTACAAAAAAATAAAATAAATATATGTTTATTTTTTGATACGCTACATATTTTAATTTGCAATAAAATATTAATTGTTGTTTTAATAATGAACATTTTTAAATAATAAACTAAATTTTATTTAATATTGAAACAACTTAATTTTATTAAGTATATTTTTAAAATAAAATTTTAACTAAATCTTTATGCATTTGTAAAAACACAATTGTTTTTTAACTTATTTAAACGTTGTAAATTTAAAAAGATGTACGTTTGTTTTAGTTATATAAGAATTATAACAACCAATTTTGATTAATGTAAAACAAAAACAAATAATTATATTTTTAAGGGTTTACCAATTAAATGTTTAGTCCAAAATATATTTGCTGGATATGAACATTTAAAAAACAGCATTTACAATAGTAATAATTTTTATAATCCCAAATATAAGTATTAAAAAAGTAAGCTGTGAGACAAATGCATTTTGTATATTTTTGTCAGTCATAACATATAAAAGTTTAGTACATATACACAAAATATTTTAAATAATTAAAACTTTAACACTATAATACAGACATTTAGAAAAACGTACATTTAAACCAACTTAATAACTTGTAACCAACACAAAGTTTAAAAGAATTAAAAACTATTTTTGTGTAAACAACATGGGTTTTTATGTGTAAATTTAAACAACTTTAAAGGTTTTAACATATGGAAAGATTAAGTAGCTATTAACTCTTTTAAACAAGTATTGAAATTGACTTAGTAATTTGTTTTTAGTAGTTAACGTAATATAAGGTCAGTGCATAAATATAAAATTTTTGTTCAAACTCCTATTGATCTATTTAGAAATGTTTTTTAAACATGGTTAACTAAACAATAAATTGTGCCTAATAAAGATATGTGTTATTCCAACTGCATGTAAACTGATGAATACAGTTAAGAATAGAAAATGTCGAACAAATAATTATATATATATATATATATATATATATATATATATATATATATATATATATATATATATATATATATCAGCAGTAAACATTTTAGCAAAGCTGAATGTAGGTCTGCATTTAGTGCCGGTAATAGGATTTGAACCCATATCCCCTAGGTCCAAGTCGAGCGCTGTATATATATACATTTTTTAGTTTTTAAAATTTTTTTGAACATTATGTAGTTAGAAAGAAATAAAGTAAAAATGTTAAATTATTAAAATAATTAATATGTAAATATTACATTTGTAATAAAAATATTTTGTTATTTAAATTTTAGATTAGTAAAAATAAAGTATTTTACGAAGTTAAATGTTTAAATATTTAAGTTATACATTTTACGCAATGATGTTATATAGTTTCATCTTAACTATTTTATTAGAAATACCTTTTACCAAAATATAAATAGGCAAAGTTTATGGTAGTTTTCTTTTAACACACTTGTATTTTTAGTTTAATAAATAAAAAGAAAAAGCATTTAGTTAAAATAAATTTTATAAAATGTAAAAATAAATTATCTTTATTATAGTGATGAAACTTATATATAGTCTACAACTCTCACAACAATTACTGCAAAAAAGTGATTATTTAACTAAAACCTTTCTAGCAACTACATAGCATATAAGAGAAATGTCACTTTGATTATAAAAAATACAATACTATATAATAATTAAAAAAGCTATAATTATATATACATGTACATTGTAAATAATAAAAAATTGTGTAAAATATCAACTGGTGCATAATCGAAAATGGAGTAAAATCATTAACATAATTTATAACGTCAACTATTAATAAAAATACAGATTACATGCAATTTTTTTAGTTATCAAATGATTAAAGACATTACAAAGTTCAAAAAATTCAATAATCTATGTGATCGCCTTTCTTTTGAGCAACTTGATCCAGGCGTTTTGGAATGCTGTCAATAAGAGTGTTGATATATTCTTGTTTTATCTCATATTGAACAACAAACCGAATGCGGTCACATAAATCCTCAATTTTAGTATGCTTATTCATGTTGCGCTTTAGCATACTGAAAATATTTTCAATAACATTAATGTCCGGGTTGTTGGGTGGCAATTGAGTGAAAGATAGTTTTTTCGGTTTTAGCCCCTCTATTGTCTAAATGTAAATATAAAGCAAATAAAGTGAACTTAGATAAATATGACGTTACCTTTTTGGACGCATGGCATGAAGCATTATCTTCAAAAACAGTAGTAACCCTGGTGTAAGTGTGTTCCATTTCATAATGAAAAACATCCTTTATAACTGAAACAAATTCTTTACTATTTAAGGTACCAGATATAATTCTCTATTTGATAGGTTGATTATACTTAATACCAAACCAACACATCACTTGTCAAAGGTGGGCTTTCTTTTTAACAACCAGAAGTAAATGTTTTTGAATACTTGACCTACACAACACTTTGTTTTTGTAGCCAAATGGTTCGTTACCAATCATTGTTTTATCGGCAAAGTATACGGAGCGCCAATAACACAAGTGTCGTTCACTCCACTATTTACAAAAGGTTAATCTATCATCCTTTTGTTTTTTAGTAATTGATGGCTTTACCTTTGGTAATTGAAGCGTTAAACCAGATTCGATTGCTCTGTTTCTTATTGTGGAATAAGTAAAATTGTTTAAACTATTTCTTTTGGTTACTGAAATAGGTTTATTATATATTTTTAATTCTATAGCAATTTTTTGATTATCCGTGTTACTTGTTACACGTTTTCTTCCAAGATTACCATAATTTTGTGGTTTTTGACCATTAATAATCAGATAAATTGTTAAAAGGTTAACTCTGTATAAATTTGCCAATTTTTTAGGTGAAAATCCTTTATTTTTTAACTCTTTAATGACACGATATTCATTTTCGGTAAAATAAAAACATTTTTATCACTACTGTCCATTTCACAAACAATGCAATCAGAAAGCAAAATTAGCAAATGAGCGGAATTTCAAGGTTAAACGTAAATAAGAAATTATTCAATTTGTTTTAAAATTTTTATTAAATTTTTTTAAAAACTATTTATTCATAAAGATTAGAATAATTAAATGTTTATTTTGATAATCACTATGGCATCACAATCAGGGCAGATTTAAATGTGCGTTTAACATCAATTTTAAGAATTAGTTATTGTTATTTTTAATGAAATTAAGCACACAAAATAATAATGGGCTAATTATTTAATAAAAATTATGTAACTTGTTATCCACGTTTATGAAGTAGCTCTTAAAATATACTATTTTAAATGACTCAGCCTTCTAAATAATTATTTCTCAGTATATATAAGTGACTATTAAGTACTTGACATTATTTTTAATTCTCAATATTTATTTTTACGAAAAAACAATTGGACATAACAAATCATTTTTTGAAATGGCTGTATATCAAGTCCGTTTTCAGGAAAGAAGGAATATCCAGGTCGTAAAGTTGATAATTTACCTTTTTCTGCAAATACTTTATTACTCTAATAATATATACAATTTTCAAAACTGCGTTACAATTTAAAAAGAACTAACCAAAGTTCTGCAAAATGGTTGCGTTTACTCAATGTTTTCTTAGCAACGATAGAACTTAAATTAAGCTAGATCAGTTAACAAAAACGAACTATTGTCACAGGTACATCTATTCAATTATTACAAAAAAATTATTTATGGATAGTTAAATGTTTAATTGTAACATTAGAAATTGATTTGTTTGATAAGTAAAAGTCAACTATAGTAGACTAACTAAAAATCATTTAAATTTAACACTTTGTAACAAAACATAAACTTGATTTCATTTTTATTACCAACCAAATTGTCAGTTTGTTTGTAAAAAAATTAATTACTTTGTTTTTAAACCTTTTTTTAATTGTGCATTGTTATCATACCAATTTATAATCCCTTTTGTGTTCTTCTTTTTTAACATTTATAACCATATGTTTATCTGTCCGATTCAATTTAGACCTTTTGCAGTTATCACACACACAACACACACACACACACACACGTCAGCATGAGCATATTAAAAACAAATGAAAAATAAGCTTGATTAAAAAAATTTCTTTGGTATTATATTTATGTCTGTCTGTATTTTTGGTTGTGTTCATATGTAACATTGCAATTAAAATTTGTTAACATTCAGTATAGACGGAGTTGAACAAATATGGCCTAAAAGCATTTTGCCCACAACAATACGGACTTTGTTTTAAATAAATCCATATGGTATTTAAACCGACTGTTGAGTCATAGTCAACATTTTAGCAAAAACCACTTTGTTCTATTATTCAATTCGTCTTCAAATAGTTTTGTCAACATGCTTGTAATGCACAAAATTGGGACTTGTGGTGTTCGACATTTGTTACACGGTACGAACAATTGAATTTATGTGCCGGGGTGGTCTAGCGGTACAGTGCTTGACTCAAACCTGGGTAGACATGGTTTTGAATCCCAACATCAGCATTGAATACAGGTCCACGTTCGACTTCGTTAAATTGTCCACTGCTGAAAGATGCGTTTTCCGTAAACAAATTAAAATAGTAAAAACAAACAAATAAAATTAAAATAAAATATGTGGTAATTAGAAAAAATATTTAGTCTACTATAGTCTTTGACAAAGACGTAGAGCTGGAGTGCTGGAGGTTAAAAACTTGACTGGAGCTGATAATAAACTTGGCCTCTTTTAAAATTAGATAATAAAGTTACACTAAAACTGAAGACAGTGAAAATAAAAGAAAGCCAAATTAGTATTATTATTATTATTATTAATAAGCTTTAATATCTCACTATTTTGAATGTCAATATCAAAGTACAATTACATAAAGAAGCTTTGTTGTTCCGTGCTTTTTCGAGCTCAAGGGGTTTTATAATAATGATGATAATAATAACTCATGCTACAATTTATAGGACTATGGGATAAAACAATTTTAGATGTAACGCCAATTAAAAAACAGAAATGTTCAAAGTGCCAACAACTATTAACATAGTAATTATTATTGAAATATGAATTTTGTAGGGTTTTTTGTACACCTTTCTACTTTTTTAACTATGAATCAACCTGCTCAATTTACTAATGATTTCCGTATTTAGATGCAATGCATTAGATATATATATATGTATATATATATATATATATAGTTTCAATTTTCAGACTATATTTATTGTTTATGGCAGCTTGAGACTTAGGCTCAGTGATCAAGTGGTTTATCAGTAGGAGTTTTGTCTCCGAAATGAAGGCAAAGAAATTCGATTTTTTTCAAATTTGCATTCCGTACAGGCTCAGACAAACATTAATTTACGAACAATTCTATCGTAACTGATCCCAAGTCCGGTTGAAATAAAAAGAATGGTTTAAACGCAAGATTAATAATCTGGTTTATGTAAAAAAATATATTACTAAACAAGCAACATGGGGACACAATTTCGTTAGACTACGGCAATAAAATAATTCCGATAACGAGGTTTGGCGAAATCTGAATAGAATTTTTATTGTCACGATTTTATACTATTTTAAAGTCGAAAATGTATTGTACAATGGTATGGAACAATCTTGTTGTTCCATGTTTTTTTGAAGTGAAAGGGCTTAAATGAAAAAAAAGGTTTAGACAATCCAACATTATAAGAGTTTTAAAATTATACGTATACGTGAGACCAATAAATTGTGCTGTTGATTCTAGGTATGTTTAATTAAACCAGCTTAACTAATTGAAGTTTTGTTTAAAAATTGAGTCCCAAAATCAAATAATTTGAAATTCAAATCTCAGTCCAATTAATGAATTTAAAGTTTACTAAATATAAAGTACTGAAACAATACATTTATTTAATAACAATATTTACTTTTTATCTTTCTTTTAAAGAATCAAAGTTATATTCTTATACTAAATGATGATAACTACTTTGATATTTAATGTTTTTAATACTGATTTTTAGCAGTTCTTTTATGAAAATTGTTTGTATATTAATAACATAATAATTAAAGATTTATAATTATACTTTTAAAGGGTAGGAAGATACTTATATAGAAGTTTAATCTTATAATAATTTTAATAACGATATAAGACAAGTTATTGTTATTATCATTAATAATAATGTATTAATATTATTGTTATCATTACTATTATTATTATTACCATTATTACTTAATTATTATTATTATTATTATTATTATTATTATTACTATCACTATCTATATACTATCTATTCTATTATCATTATTATTATTCTTACTATTTTTATTACATTAGTATTATTACTATTACTATTTTTAATTTATTTGTTGTTTATATATCCTTTTCGAATATTTTAATAGGTCGTAATGAGTTGATCGCACGATATATTAAATTGAGAACTGGAAAAACACGGACACGTAAACAAGTGTCAAGTCATATTCAAGTACTGGCACGTCGCAGTTCGAAAGATCCTAACGAAAGCACTTTCGATCCGTTAGAAGTGGGAACTTCGAATTCAGATTTTGAAGAACAAGTTGAAGATGGTGATTATCAAACCGACTGGATGTACGAACCAGCATCCAAAGATGTCATTTATGAACAAGGTACGATTGTAGATATTTTAGTTATTGTTAGTGTTATAATTTTTTTGCTTTGAAAACAATGAGGTGGGGACAATGATAATGTTTTTTGTAAGTACATATTTTGCTAAAGTACGCTTCCTACGTTACAGTCATTTTAATGATGCTTACTGTGAATAGGTTTTAGTTTTTGGTAGTCTACTAACCTTCTTTACTACCATCTTTAATTTTTTATTCTTAATCATTTCTTGTTAGTCTTTTGGGTGGTAAATGTACAAGTTAATAATTAGCGTTTTGTCAGATTATAATTTTACAATGCAGTGACTTACAGTCAATCCATTTTTATTATCCCTTTAATCGTAAAATATTACATTACTATAAAATCTTTTAAATGCTTCCAACACACCAGTAATAAAAAGACCTACTGTTTTACAAATATAAGATATATACAAAAGAAATGAGTTTAACTTTTTTGATGCTACACATGATTGAATAATTAATTTTATAAAATAGTTTTTAAAATTATTAGCATTCTACTACAAATTGAAAAAGGTGTATGACAACGGCAATAGATTATCAATCTTCTACCGTTCTATTTATTTTATGGGTAGAATATTTTACACAAAACTTGATTACTGCCAATAGTAAGACTTGGAATATTTTCCACTCAAAATTTGATATTATTATTATTATTATTATTATTATTATTTATTCGAGCTTTGATATTTCAATCTAGTTAATTTCGAGCTATTTATATCTTAATCAATTATGAGTATGTAACATCATTTTTTTTTGTAAATGATGAATTATTTAATTTATTTTTTACGGGAAACATTTTTCAGCGAGTGGATATTTAGCGAAGCCAAACGAGGACTCACACTTAGTGCCGGTAGTGGGACTTAAACTTATACCTACCCACTCTTATAATCACTATCAATTATTTTTGTTGCAAACGTTATTTGTGGACAAAATTCGTTATGTATAAATAACCGGACTATTCATATGCATGAAATATTAAAAAAATTATTTCATTTTTATATAACTTTTTAAAAATAATCCAACTATCTACCGGTAGTTATTCTAGTAGCTGCTAACTGTAGTACAAACATAAACTTGTTAAAATACTAACATCTAAATATTATTATTTTATTTTTCTGCTTTACATGTTTTAGGGGAACCATTTTTTTCAGCAGTAGACATTTTAGCGAAGCCGAATGTGCGCCCGCATTTAGTGCCGGTAGTGGAGGGGGGATCGAACTCATGCCCACTCAGATTCGAGCCAAGCACCGAACTGCTAGACCATCCGGCCAATATAAAAACTTGTTATAATGTGTAAAACTTTTTAGCTGTTTATATATATGTGCATAATAATTTATTGTATTATTAATTACTTTTAAAATGATTTTAGCTGATTCAGTTGATCGAAAAAATGAAATTGTACCGATAATAACAAACAATGTTTTACAACTTATTCACTACAATTTGGCAATCGTTGATCCGAATTCTGGATTGCATAAAGTAAGATACATAACGACACACTAATTAAAATTTAAACTTGAACTGAAAGCCATCAATTCATAGCATTTATGTGTAAAAAATAATGGTAATAAATAAAAATGTGTACTTGTACATGTAATAATAATAATATTATTATTATTTATGGTTATTGGCTTAGATACTTCAGTAGAAGTAGCTTTCAGCAATTAAAATAGATAAAATAAGCACATTTTTTGACTAAAAACAATCATTAGTTAAAAAATTTTGGCGCAATGTTCTACTTTTACAATCAAAATAAAACTAATTTTATCTGTATTAAAATTTTAATACAATTATTATTATTTATGTCAAATGAAAGCAGCGTGCATGATGGCATACATTTCTTTTTTCTTTTAAACACTCACTTTTAAAAACAGTGAAGCAAGATTAATCCGTATAAAGATTGAAATTATATCCAAATTTCGCCAAACCATGTCATTGTAATCATACTACTTTCAATTCTTTGTCTTAATTTAGTAGTATTTTTTTACTAAGAACAGATTGCTCATCTTGAGTTCAAACCTTCCTCTGTCTACAGTAGAGTTGCTTGCTTTCGTCTTAATTAACTGTGGGGTTGGAATTGCGATAGTTAGTTTTAGTTTTGTTGTCTCTAGGGTAAGTATTGGGAAACATTTCAAACGGTTTACCCACAGTTTTGGTAGATACCTTTTTCTACAAAGGTAGGACCAAGTTTAAATTCCATTAGGCCAAGCAAATACTCATATTTGTTTTTTGAGATGTTGTATTAAGAGTTGTATCCTTGATTTTATTTTTTTAATTGTACTTCATACGCAGATGTTTTAAAAACATTACTATTTATTTGCGTCTTACACAGGTTAGTATTATGATTACGATTAGTCCGGAGTGTTTTGGCGGTACAGCGCTCGACTTGAATCCTGGCGGCTATGGTGTTTAAATTCCATTACCAACACCAAATCCGGGTTCGGCTTCGCTAAAATGTCCACTGCTGAAAGATGCGTTTCTTGTCAAAACATCTTAAGTAGTAAAAATAAAAAATAAAAAGACGTTTCTTACTTTCATGTTTTACAAAGATATATTTTAGGCAGTAAACAATTACAAAAGCCAAACAAAGGTCTGCATTTAGTGTCGGTATGAACGAGTCCAATTTACGCTTAGTCAGTTTTGATCCTAGTGCTTTAATAACCTACCTAAGTCACCTCTGCACCTTTTGGCAAATTTTATAATCAATTATAGTGGTTCACTTTACTATACTTATTTATTAATATAAGCTTTATTAGATCAATAGATACATACATAACAATACCTACATACATAACATATAATTAGTGCCATTAAACAAAAACAAAACAATACAAAATAAAAGTACAAAGTAGAAAAATTAGATAAACCAATCATTTTATATACCATGTGACATAAGATTATCGTTATCATTGTATTCGTTTAGCCAAGATTCTTAAATAAATGTTGAATTACTGCTGACACAATTTTTGCATTAATTAGTAAACGCAAATTATCAATTTTATCAACACTAGATTTTGCATTGAAAGATAGTATATTAGTAGCAGTGACATATTTTCTGGTAAAGTTGATTTTAAAGCACATTGAAATCAACTATGATAATATTTTTTGCGTTTAAAATGTTTTTAGATGCATTAAAAAAGGTATTGGGTACAAAAGGAAAATTAATTATACTATTAGATAATAACGATAATTATTTATTGTACAAAAAAAGAAAATAAATATAAATAAAATTATATATTTATGTAATTGCCAAATAAAAGTAAGTTATATATGTAATCATGGTAATCATGGTAGCACAGCCATTCGACGTTTCATATTTTACGTGCTGAATAAGTCGTATGTTTCTTCCAATCGACTAATACTAAAAAAAGTCATGCACTTGAATGTTGTATAACAATTTTGTTCCACATAGCATACCATAGTCGACTTAGATTTATCTAGACAGTTGGATCGAGATGATTGTGCATCGTTTCATCTTTCGACTAAATGCCTATCGAATCATTCTACCGAATTGACGACGCCCATTCCCATTGATTGGCCCACCGAATTGGAACTAGCTGGGAAACGTTGCTGTTTTGTTTTGAAGCTAAATGTAAGATTTCAATTTAATGACATTATATATATATATATATATATATATATATAACTGTTTGATAAAAATAACAAACAAAAAATAACAAACATATTTAGATGATAAAATTCAAGTGTTTAAAAAAAATTATATTAGTAACAAATTCATGTTATTTATAATTCATTTTGGTTGTTGACGTAGTCACCTCTTCACTATTTTCCATACTTATTAAACCATATTAAACCACCAACTTCGATGGCTAGATAAGCGTAACAAACATAGAGGAATAAGGAAGTTTTATGGTTGTGACGGCACCACTGTTGGCAAAGATTGACCAGTCCACGTGATAATTTATCAGGGTTATCTCCTTTAGCTCAAGAACTACATGTGGTATACGTATACCTTAAGATACTTTTTAGGTATCCTGGGTGTATGATTGCACCCATCCGCCAAAGCAGAAGCCTAGTTTTATCGGAGTGCACTCGATCGGCGTTTTTCTTAGACTAGATGCCTACGGGCACCTTGTCCAGGATGCACCAAGCAGAGGAACAGTCAGAATTATCATCATCATTGGAAATTGAGACCTTATATGCATTACTCAAATCTTCAGGTTTATTAGCATTCTTTTATTTATTGTATTCATATTTGTGTGTGCTTTAGAAAATTATTTATTTTTTATGGACAGCAAGCCAACACGTATAATGGACTGCCATGGTAAAGTCGGAGTAGTATAGATCACTCAATTACTTGTGACTAAAGCCCTAAGTTTGAAAGAGTGTGATCATAGGCTTGAGTCCTACTACTGATACTAAATGTGGGTCTTATCTAGGCTTGACTAAATGTTTATTTACTAAAAATGGTTTTTTGTGAAACAATTTTGCAGTAAAAACCACATAAATCAATCGATTTTTATCCTAGTAGGCATGATTTTGATTTTGCCTCCGGCATTATCATCATCACCATTGGAGATAAATATCCCCCAGGGTTGTCCAGATTATCAAAGGACCAGCAAAAACATCAACTTTTACAATGTGCACTTTGTGATCGACGCTTTAAACGTTAATTATGTCCCGAGTTAAATCCCCCCAGTAGTCTCTATTAACTACTGAGGGTGAGCAATCGGACATCTAATTAAGTAATTCACCTGCATGTGTTATAACATAGGATTTGCAAACCATATAAAAATGTTTTGCGTTTTTAAAGCCATATTATTTCCATTTAATGCAGTTTACCACCTACATGATATGTAAGTACAAGTTGACAGCACTTTTTATAATCAGATTTAAACAGGTGTTTATTTTTGTAGTTCAAATAAATATTTATGTTTTAAAATGCTAGATGTGCTTGTTTGAAAACTGTCAACCTACAATCGACACAGCAATTCTAATGAAAACAATGTAAGTTTTGATAAGTTAAAATCAAAAATATATTGTAAACAAACTCTATTTCGATACAAAAACCCTTTCTTTTCAACATTTTTGTTTTTTACAGCAAACAAAACTAAAATATTTTTTTAATTTGTAACAACTTTGTGTGTTTGTAAACAGAAATGGACAGAATATTGATAGACAACAAAGAACCGAATTAAAATTTTGCATTATTTAATAGGATGTTCACATGTTGGTTTGATGGATCTCTATATAGAAATGTGAACTTTTAAAACGCTTTTTAATTTTATAATAAATTCTATCAATATAGAACATTGTACTTGTAAGGAAAGATTAAAAATAGTGCACTGTTTTTCTAAGCTGTTTAATTATTTCCCAAAAAAAAGTAATTACATACTTTCATTTGCATATATACGGTGTTACTCAATTGTAAGCAAGTAGTAAGAAACCCACCAAAATTAAAAATTAATGCTTCAGGAATTAGAGTTTAGTTTATTCAAAAATTTGTTTCTACACTATTGACTCCTTGTATCCTTGTCAGTAGCCATGTATCAGTAACAAGTGTGCAGTTTTCTACAAAATTTCACGAAATGTTGTTTATTGGTCACTTGGAGGAATTTTAGTTGTCACCATTTCTACTCCACATCAAATAATTCTTATTGGTTGAATTTTAAATTAGGTTCTTTTGAGTATCAAAATTAACTGTTCAGTTGTTTGGGTAAAGAAAACGTTTGAACTGCTTGTTAAAATGAGGAAAAAACGGATAATTAATAGGGTGGCTTAATGGTAAAAAACCAATGATTAATAAAAAATTGTTTTAAATTGTGTTATAAAATCGTGTCGATCATAACAAGTTTGACTATCTTTAAAAATTGCTAAACCAGTTTGCTTTTAACGGAATAGTTAAAATTTATGTCTTCAAAAGGATTATTTAGCAAGTAATAAAAAAAGGTTTTTAGTAATGTTTAGTATTCACATGTTATCTTAGTGTTGTTCAATAAAATAATCATCTCACAATTTGCATCAATAAAATAAAAATTTTTTCATGTGCTTAACTTTTAATAATAAAATATTGTAAATATATGTTTTCTGTATGTATTATTTTAGCTTTAATTCGGCAAAATACAATTCTCTTGAACTAATTATAAAGGTATATACTTTCAATCAAGTGATTACTGAAACTAAAATAAATGTAAGTTAACTTTTATTATATCCAAAATATTTAATTAATCAATTAATTGCTAAAAACTGTACTAAGAGCGATTGTAGTTTACACTACTTAGCTTGTAGCTTGTAACATTAATAAATATAAAACATTATTTTTTTAATGTAAATATCTATACTACTTATTTTTTGTAAGTAGGTTATTTTTATTCAAAATAATTCCATGTAATAAAATTAAAATCATATATTTACCAAAAAATTAGCTTAAAAACACCGAAAAAGAACACGACTATGACTGTGTTTCTGACCTTCAAAATGATAATACGTACGGTTGGATTGGCTATTATAAACTAGAACAATACCTTACAAGTTTGTTAATTGATACATCAAAACCCGAATCTGACCATTCTACCAAATTGGCTCTGGAAAACACATACGTCCTTCAGGTAAAATTTGTTTAAAGATTGTAACATTTTACCCAGAAAATAATTACAAATATATGGAGCTTGTTTAATCCGAGTTCTGGACTATATATATATAGTATAGGTTCGTAAGTCACTACTGGTAATAGGTGATAACCTTTTGTTTCGCTTAATGTCCAGTTGCTGAAAAATATTTTCCATAAAAGATTCAAACAAGAATGCTAATGATCCTGAGGATTTGAGTAATGCTTATAAAGTCTGATTGACCAGTGATAGTGATATCCATTACTGTTCCTCCTCTATATGATGCATCCTGGACTAGGTGCCCATAGGCTGAATAAGCGTAACAAATGTAGAAGAATAACGAAGTTTCTTGGCTAGTACACGGCATTTTTGCGACAACACCACTGTTCACAGAAATTGATGATGTACTCCTTTTTAGAATTGACGTCAGTTGACGGATTCACAAGCCTAACTGGCTACATATGGTAAATGGTTACATTGAGATACCTTTTAAGCATCTTGGGTGTATGCTAGCATCCATTCACTAAACGAAAGTCCAGTAAAAGCCCACTTATACCGCCATGCACTCAGTTTAGATGCGCCACGTGAAGGACCAGTCAAGAATAGCACCATCACTTCAGGATGTCCTTTGATATTGAAAATTCTAATTTATTACGGATAAACATTAGTGAAAGAATGATTTTAGTATTATTTTTTTAAATGACGTATTTTACTTGCACAAATTGCACTTGTAAACATTAACTTTTAGATAGTGCTACACGGTGAAACAAAGTGCCCTATTTTTGCTTTTGCGACATTTTTCACCTGTTCTTCAACAAATAAATCGACGATTGATTCAGTGTACTCATTCAATTGACCACTTGATGTTTGGAAGCTTACAACTATTTTGTTTGGCAATTTCAGAATTAATAAATTACAACAGTGACATTTGCCCAGTTGTTGATACTTCACAATGAAACGTATGTTTTTCGTATTGCCATTGTTATCAAAAAACTGACGCTTAATATCAAAAGTTGATATAAAAAATTAACCCATCAATTCTTACAATGTGAAAGATTTTTTAAAACATAAATTAAACCATTTGATCCAATCATTTTATTTTGGTTGGTGAAAACGTGACCTCTTTATTATTATTGTTTGTACAATATATTCCAGGTTTAACTACGATGGCCTAATAAGCGTAACAATCTTGGATTAATAACGAAAGTTCTTAGCTAATAGAGAGCATCACCGTGATAGCGCAACTGTTCGCCAAGATTGACAAGGACGCCTGATATTTTGTCAGGGTTGTCTCCCTTAACTCAACGGCTACATATGCTATCCGTATACCTTTTAAGTATCCTGGGTGTATACTTGCACTCATCTTCCAAAATGAAAGCCGTTAAACCAATATGAACACGATCCATAATCCGTATTAGTCTTGGGATTACTTAGTCCAGGATGTGCACGTAGATGTGACAGTCAGAAATATCACCCTTATACGAAATTGAGACTTTATACGCACTACTTAAATTCTCAAAATCATTCACGTCTTCTAATCCAACATACAACCAAGCAAGACTTATCTAAATTTCAGTTAATAATTATAGCTCCTTTTATAATCCAACACCCAACTAGTAATGGTTTAATAAAACTTAGATATATAGGTATTAATAACGAATGACTGCAATTCATTATTATTCTTAAGAGTTTTTTTTTCTGTAGCAAAATCAAATCTCAGATGCCAAGAATTAAGAATAATAAACGGATTTAAATTGTATAAATATATGAAAGCGGTTTCACATCTAACTAGATCAATCATTATTGACGAAAATAGAGTCGAATCAACATTAGCTCTTCATTTGCACAGCATTTCAAACAAACGATTTCCATCTGTCACATGCGAAAAACTTCATGTAGACAACAAACACGTAAGACCAATAAAGTTATTCAGTCAATTAATCGCATCCTAGTGGCAACTCTGATGTGGTTGCTTCTTCATTATTTCTATATTTTGTACAGTATATCAAACTACCGACACCGATGGCTTTATAAGCATGACAAATTCATTATAGCTGGTGACATAGTCAGTATTTCTATGGCATATTAAAAGATCGATTTCAATGACTTGATATGCCTAACACACGTAGAATGGTTGGCAGACGGCATCTTCGTGATGATGCCACTGTTAGCAAAGATTGTCGAAGCCGCCCGATTTTTGTCAGGGTTATCTCCTTTAGCCCAATGGTAAACAAGATAGCTTTCAAGTACCCTGAATGTATGCTTGCATCCATCGTCTAAGATAGAATCCCAGTTGTACTCACTCCCTAATCCATGTTAGTCTGTGTACAGGATATACTATATAGAGGTGGTATAGTCAGAATAATTGCCATAATTGAAAAGTTAATCTTCATAAGCAATGCTAAAATCCTCAGGATTATTAGCGTTACTACCGGTAATGTAAAATAACTGCAAATGTTTCATCTAAAATGTAAAATCCACGTACCACCACAGTCTTCGATACACAACGTCAACTTTAAATAAAAATTTGTAAAACTGAATAAAGTTGGAAATGCTTAAACCGTTCTAAGCCTAAAGCTATACGACATTAACTTTGACTAATTGGCAACGTACCTCCTCCTTCATTAAAGAGTTAATAAAATAGATATTGTTTATAAATACAACTGCACTTATTTACACAATAAATAAAATCAATGCGATAAAATTAAAATAATAGATAAAACAGTTGCCAGTTTGTAACACCCGTAACCAAAATACATAAATGCAATGCAGGCTAATCGACAATCAAAGGGGACACTGTATTCGTTGGCGGTAGTAATGGAGCAATTAAATCGACAGAACTTGCTTTGTCGGACAGTTGATTTGTAGACTCGTCGGTGGGATCTTCATTCGATGGATTGCTCTTCAACTGCTCGTCAACACTGGATTTTTCTACTTCAGCTTGCAAATCAGTTGTCGGCTGGGAAATACGTCTTATCTGATCGCCACCCTTATCCGTAACATTGATACTACGACGTTCTATCGTGGCGGTGGTTTGATGTAGAGAAGGCAATGATGATGATACACTATTATCACCACTACCGGACCTACATTGAACGGTAATGCATTTGGATGTAAACGCAGTCGGAGTAAACGTCGTTCCATCTACTCGGCGGAGAGTTATGTAGACCCTTTTGACCGGTGGTATTTGGCACGTTTCCACTTCTTTTTGCAATTCGTCAGTTTGTGTGAGATCTATAGTAATTTGGTTCAATGATGCATTATCATTATTTGTGGCGTTTGTTGAACGTTGAATAACTACATTTGGACGAGCGCAATCGCGAATAAGGAGCGAATTATTTTTTTCAGTAGTCGCAACTTTAGTGTAGGAAGTGTCTTTCGCCAGTTGTGATAGTTGGGAAGACTTAATTATTGAATTGCGATTGGAATCGTTAGTACAATTTGTACTATTCATCGTCTGATTGATATAAGTTGACAGTGCACATGGCCTTTTGCTTCCACTATCCTTTGATAATGACTGACCTTGAACGGATACAATTTTATTGGGAATCAGTGAAGAAGTATCGCCAGTCGACATATTGGTCAATTTACTGCAATTGCCATCCAGGTAGGGTGTCCAAGGTTTCAACAATTTCAAATCATGTAAACTAACTTTCTGACGACTGGCAATATTTTTCGATCCGTACGGTATGCTCAATTTGTACGAGGCGAACAAATCGCCTTCGGTGCTGGTCGTACATCCTGGATACAACCACCAAGGAGCATGTTGCATCAAGCACTGACCAACGCGAAGAAAGTTGTCAAATACGTCGTGTCGAAGCCACGCTTCGAGTAGATCGTATTGACCCTGAATTGTTCCAATAAAATAGTCCAAATATTTATCAGTTTTCGAATCGATTTGGGTTGCAAAAATGGGAAGCCACGACTTTTTAATAACGAGACACGTATTTTGAACACAAAAATTGACATGCGACAGTTGAGTCTGAAACGTACGCATGTAGTTGGTAAGTTCCAACAGGTGTTTGTAAATTTTGCCGACAAGGTGCAAAAAGTCGGCAAAACGACCAATCGGTGGCGACTTTGAAAACGCATTCCATGCCTCATCGACACATTGTATCGCTTGTTCGATTGGTCCACTAACCTTGTCACCGCCGCAATCGTTGTCGTTATTGTGAAGCCACAAGTCGTGATTCAACGGACCGAGTAGCGAGTCGTGACTAAGTATGGTAAAAATGAGATTGGTCAGTTTGCCGAAAAAATGATACAAATAATTGAGTCGACTAAAATGATCTTGAAATGTGCGAACAATGTCGTCACGACGACGACTGCTGCTGATACCGCTCGAGTTAAGTGAATCGTGCAAATGTTTCAAACACAAGCCGATTTGGGTGTGGACCTTTTTTAGTGCATCAAATAGGTTGGGAACTCGATTGAGTATGGGACACAATGATGCTTTGGCTGTTGCAATACTTCTTCTTTGTATTATCAACTTGTTCAACACGAAATAGTGCGATCGTAACAAGCGACTCAACGATTGAATACATGAATTATCTATTGCAAGATTGGTTGACATAAAGTTGGAAAATAGTTGGGGCAAATAGTCATCCAAGTTGGATTTGGAATCGGACAAGGAATAGGAATGATTTGAAGTCGGTGGCAATTTTTGTAATCCACTGGATGCACCAACCAATTCGGATGTTCTGTCCCGAGGTTGTCTAGCAATCATTTGATCAGTTTGTATCTTGTGACTTGATGATGATGATGATGATACTACAGATGGTGAAACTCCTGGATCCGGATCATCACCCGACAGATCAATTACTTCGGATTGGTCAATCGGAATGGTATTGAACGAACGCGGATTGGCTTGCATCGACCTACACAATTCGATCAATAATTCTTCGGCATTGGGCTTCAAAATAATACGCGTCACGTGATGGAGCAATGGCATTGGACAACAAAACTTCCACGTCAGCCGAGGCGTAAACAAACGGCGAACCATATTGATGGCCGATTTGACGAGGGAATGGGGAGTATTGCGAACTGTGAACAATTTCGTCTTCTTGGTTAGCATCAGTTGTGGATAGTCGGACAGTTGGAGATGTAACCATCCGCGCGACGTAATCATGCGTATGTCGCACAATGCAACACGGTGTAGTTGAGACAAGCAATGTTTGGCTACGTGCAAACTGAGCGAAAAAGACGGGGGATGCATCATCAAAAGGCAAATTATGCGTATTACGTCGCCAAGGAATATGTTCAGTTTGAAGTTACTACTTTATATACAGGGAGAGAAAAAGGGAGAATAAACATCAAACACGTGAATAAATATTTAAATAATTAAAAAGCATGTAAAGAGAAGCCATCAACTTAAAAAGTAACCTAGCCTATATATATATACATATATTGTTAATAAGTCAATTCATAATCAACGCAGTGATATTTTAAAGCATTTAGTATTTGCTGCTTATCTTAAATAAATCTATATCTTACAATTAGAAGCGAACCAGTTACTTATTCATATAAAAATTTATTTGTCTCTAGAATACATTACTTAGCATTTTAAAAAACTTGTTTTGTAAAAAGAAGTTTTTTAAGTTTACTATAACAAAAACAATGACTGTCTGTAATATTTAAACTTAAATTGTTTTAATTTTTAATATATAAATATATTAATAACAATTATTTTTTGGAAACAAATATTATTTTTTAAAATACGTGCCCCATATAAAGAAAGAATTTTGCACCGAACATTTGATTAGTCAAATAAAACAAGTTAATAATATAAATAATTTTAAAAATCCTTTGTTTTATAAAAATTGGTACAATAAAAAATAAGGCCAATGGCTAGTTTGAATATTTTGGTACATTTTGAGGTAATTTTGTCTAATTTATCCTATTAAACTACATAGAATTACGCTAAATTTTGATCAACCAATAAAATTAGATTAAATTATATATTCGTAAATTCGTAAAATAAATGTGTTTAGTGTGTAGAAAATTTTTGTGAATATACAAGCAAAAAGTCTGTTAATTTTATTATTACAAAATTAAAAAGAAACTGAATGATACAATTGAAGGAAGTAAACAAAGAAAACTTACAAAAAATTTAATATTCGATTTTTAAAAATACATAAAATTGCCAAAAATTAAAAATTTCGAGGTAATTCATGTTCTATTTAGCTGTACACAAAGATTCAGATTAATGGAGTTTACCAAAAAGTATAAAATTTATCTTAAATGGTTTTAAAAGATGAAATTGAAAATATGTGTGCTGTTATTTATGGATTTCGAACTCAAATTTTCCAAAGTCAAGTGTAGTGTGGATTTTGCTAAAGGTCACAATTTTTTGCAGAATAAGTTGCTTACGTGTGATCTCTACATAGCTAATGTATCAGGAAGTGTTTGGAGTTACAGCAAGATGTCTCAAAAGATTTAAAACAATCAAAATTATGCTCCGGTGTACAATTACAGAATGGCAATGTTTTTTACTATAACTTACAGTTTACTATATGTTTGACCTATTTAGACTGCAAAAACCCTGTTAAACAAAAAACGGACCTTCATACATTTGATCCTCAACATTAACTTAGGTGATTATGAGTTCAATTCCTAACGCCTGCAACTCAAATTTTCTCAAGCGCTTATTATGTCGATTGGAAGCAGGTGTAAATTGCTGGACGAGAGTTGAGGGAGCATACACAGTTGTCTTTCAGCAAAAGGTAGGAAAAAAATTACAGATGTTATTTATAAATATTTCCAAGTTGTGTTCTTTTTAAAACCACAATTTTAAGTTTATTTAACAAGAAGAATTTATTACTTGATGAAGTCTTTTGTTTTGCGAAAGTAATGTGCATATGTAATATGTACAATTTAAAATTTGTTTCATTTAGAGCTAAAAACAATTTTAGAAAGTCTATTGAGCACGAAATTAATCCACGAATTATTTTTTCTCAATGTTCTACGTAATGTTATTACTTCTTTTAAAAGCAAGTTGTTTTTGGGCTATTTTAAGCGTACATAAAAGAATTACGATCGTAATGGTTTCTGGATAAATATGAATTTATTGAACATGTTGGTTGGGATGCGTTCATATTTTATATGATTTTGATATTTAAAATTTTAGCTCTTAAGTTTTTATCAACAATGTGTTTATTTTTCCTGGCTTAGAGTAATTCGCATAAGTAAACATTTATGCAAATACACAAGACTTATATGAAGTCATTGCTGCAGTAATTGCAAAATGTCCTATTGCTTTTCTATGTAATAACTATTCACACTACAGTTGCGCTATAAATATTTAATAATCTGTAAAATCTCTAAAACGGGTTTGTCAGAAGTAACAAATAAGATTATTTGAAATGCAATTATTTTAATAAGTACGAAAGAGTTAGCAAGAAACTAATAGCGCAATATGAACAATAATACTATTGCTTTGGAAAACAGTTTTCTTCCACTAAGCAGTAATTATGTTTAACATTTATAGAAACTAAATTCCAGTTAATGTTTTCAGTGCAACTAGTTAAAAATGTGGTTAACATTATATGATAATGGAAATCACAATAATAGTAATAATAATAATAATAGTTAATAATATATGATAATGGAAATCATAATAATAATAATAATAATAATAATAATAATAATAATAATAATAGGGAATCTAGTCACGTTATTTTGACAAAATGATACATTTCATCATTCAAAGAGATGGAACGTAGGTGAACTAGGTAAAGGATTATTACAAACGAAAAATAATTTTGAACAATTATTGCACCTACTACAAGTGTACAAGTGTCCATTTATTGGTAAATTAAAATGTTTGTGTAATGTTATTGATGGCTAAGCACATAAAGTGTATTTTATTTCATTCTGACAATGTGAAAATGTTTATTTATTAGCAAAAATAATATCTTAGTCTGGTTTAATGTCACTTATTACATGGTACAGTAAAATAGTGTAATTAATAAAAAACAATTCTTTATTTCAGTGAATAGTAAGCATGGCTGAAATTATTTATTTATTTTAAAATTATGTTCTAAATAAACATTCATTCACTAGTATTTTGGTAATAGTAAAATGTCGGTACAATTATATGACACTTATTACATTGTAACAAAAACTAACATAATAAACGAAAAATGATCCATTGTCCAATTTCATTATAAGCATCAGTAAACTAAAGGCCTCAATATTGTCCTCACAGATACGCCACAAAAAAGGTATGCTAAAAAGCACGTTACTTTGTTTAACATATGTATTGGAGCATTATCTTGAAAAACCACCAAATGCCCTGAAGCATTGTTAGTTATCTGAACTTAATTCCACAATATCCATGATGGATGTGCAATATTTATAACAACGCAATTGTAGTCATCCACATACGAATAAGCGAATATGAAAAATTACATAATTGTTTTTTATTTGTTGAATAGAGTTCATTCTATTTTTTTTCAATTTAGTAATTATAAGTGGATCATCCCGTTTACCGGTAAAAGGTACAGGTCCAATTAATGTTGTTCTTGGACGTTTATAATTCTTTAACTATATACAAGCCAAGTACTTATCATAAATAAATCTGCAATTTGTTCAGTAGTTAAACCAAAATTATGACTTTTATTCGATCGTAATTTTTATCGGTTGGAAATGTTTCCACTATCT
Organism: Cardicola forsteri; assembly: GCA_025895645.1. NCBI lineage: Eukaryota > Metazoa > Platyhelminthes > Trematoda > Strigeidida > Aporocotylidae > Cardicola > Cardicola forsteri. The sequence continues at coordinate 866,247 of JAKXYG010000912.1, read as the reverse complement.
AAACTCATCGTAATCACGTGCCGTTAGTGTTCAAAACTATGTTCAAGTTTAAGGGGTCAAATTAAAAAATCTGACAGGTCGATAAAAGGTCAAGTTCTTAAATTTTGTTTCATCTCTTCACACCATAATTAATGTTAAATTCCATATAGATACCAAGTTTTTAAACAAATTAATTTGCTATTAATAAAATGAATGCAGTAACGTGTGGACTTGTAAAATTATGTCAAGTAGTAATTATCTTGTTTGAAATTACTGTTGTAAAAACAGATGTTTCCCGTAATATATTCAAAGTACCTAACATTATATATATATATATATATATATATATATATATATATATATACTGTTCACAAAGATTGACAAGGCCACCTGATTTTTTGTTAGAGTTATCTCCCTTAGCCCATCGGCTACATATAATATACGTATACTTTCTAAGTATCTCCGATATATGCTTTCACCCATCCGTTAAAGCGACGTTGACGATGCTGTTCTTCTAACCAAAAATGAAGATTAACCGCAACGTGCATAGGATTTGCTTAAAGTTTCCGGTAAAATGGTTTAAAGATCAATCCAAAAACATTAGTCATCACAAGCTCCTGATGCAAGGATTGTATTAAATGATATTGTGCTCCCCAATGTTAAGCAATTTACATATTTGGGCTCTTCAATTACTTCTGACGGTGGTTCATCTAATAAAGTAAATCATCATATTTGCTTAGCTGCTGATGCGTTTGGAAAGCTTACCAATCCACTTTGGAGACAAAAAAGTATCAATCCAAACACGAAGATGAACATTTTATCTTCATTGGTTTGCACAGTGCTTCTGTATGTAGCTAAAACCTGGATTATTACAGGGTCAGAGATCACAAAGCTCAACCAATTTGAAGCAAGATGTCTCAGATACATTAGGTACAACACCCATTTTGCATCCTCAAGGGATTGGACGAAAACGATCAGCACCGCCAAATTCGACATTCATTCATCATTCATTTTGGTTGGTGACGAGGTCACTTCTTCATTAGTTCCCATATTTATACGACATATAAACAATCGATTTCGATGGCTTGATAAGCGTAACAAACGTGGAAGAATAACAAAGTTTCTTGGCTGGTGGACGGCATCCTTGTGACGTCGCCACTGTTCGCAAAGATTGACAAAACCGCCTGATTTTTTGTAAGGGTTTTCTCCCTTAGCCCAAGGGCTACATATGGTATCCGTATACCTTTAGATATCTTTTAAGTATCCTGGGTGTATGTTCGCACCCACCCACCGTAGCGGAAGCCCAGTTATACCGCTGTGCACTCGGACTCTGCTGTTATTAGTCTAGATGCCTATAAGCATCTAGTCCAGGATGCACCATGTGGAGGACAAACAGTCAGGAATATCACCATCATTAGAAATTGAGACTTTATAAGCATTACTCAAATTCTCAGGATCATTAGCATCCAAGATGACTTCTAATTTCACGATCTTTCTTCATTGGTATCGCAACAATGATTGCGCTGGTTCTTCGTAAAATCCTGATGCAACCTCAATTACCGTACTTCTAGCCTGTCCAAATGCCGATTGAAAGATAAAGAAACGTGGTCAGAAACGTACTTGGATGGATGCTGTTCGGTCCAATCTTTACGCTATTTTGGCCGGGACTTTATCTTGGAAGCAATGGCAAAGTTGTTAGACTGAAATGTCTGTGCGTGCCTGCAAAAACCGTGAACAGTTGAAGGGTATTATAAGGGATGATAAGCAAACTTGGAATTAATAGAGGTGGCTTTGTCATCAACATTTGTTGTTGTTGCTAAAGGAAGAACTCAGATAAACCGCTGTGATGTATATGAGTACCTAGTCCACGATGCACCACGTGGAGGAAAAGTGAAGAATATCACCATCATTGGAAAGTAAGACTTTACAAGTTTTACTCAAATCTTTAGGATCGTTAGCAACCCATCCGAAAATTATATTCGTTACCTACTATATATATATACTATAATATTACATTAAGTAAACAATATAAATTGAAATTACCAGAAACTTACCATTTCGAATTTCCTATATTTACATAGATAAAATTGGGAAGCCGTGGAAGTTTCAAACGTAGACCTTGATAAAAATCGTGAAAACATAATAGCCGTAGGTTAAGATTGTCATCTGCGTTATCTACATGAAAATGCTTAAAATGTTCAAAAAGAAAAAAAAATTAAAAAAAAATTAATTAAAACTAAATAGCCCATTGATTATATATATATATATATATATATATATAGGTAAACCGGTTAAACTGTCAATGACCTCTAATTTTTAGTAAAATTAAAATTTTTTGTGCCGGGGGTAGTCTAGCGGTAGTGCTCGACTTGATATGGATTAGAATCCTACTACCGGCACTAAGTGCGTGCCCACGTTCGAATTCGCCAAGTAGTGAAAATGACTTATACAAAAATAATATGGACTAACAATAATTAGTTAATTGCTTTTTAAGTTTTATATAAATAAACCTTAGAAATATTATATTATTATTATTATTATTATTATTATTATTATTAAACTTTAATATCTCACTAGAGATACATTCAGCATAAAATACATTTTTACCATCAATATAAAAAAAGTAGTAGTACAAATAATGGGATCAAAATGAAATAGAATGTCATATGTTAATGAATATAAATATAGTCTATATAGTATGCATGTGATTTAAATATATATATATATATATATATATATATATATATATATATATATATATCAATAATTTCAAACAAGTTAATAATTACTTTACAAAATTTTATAAGTGCTTACGTAACTTAGTATACGTTAATGCATTCATTTTATTAATAGCAAATTAATTTGTTTAAAAACTTGGTATCTATATGGAATTTAACATTAATTATGGTGTGAAGAGATGAAACAAAATTTAAGAACTTGACCTTTTATCGACCTGTCAGATTTTTTTAATTTGACCCCTTAAACTTGAACATAGTTTTGAACACTAACGGCACGTGATTACGATGAGTTTAGATAGTGGAAACATTTCCAACCGATAAAAATTACGATCGAATAAAAGTCATAATTTTGGTTTAACTACTGAACAAATTGCAGATTTATTTATGATAAGTACTTGGCTTGTATATAGTTTAAAGAATTATAAACGTCCAAGAACAACATTAATTGGACCTGTACCTTTTACCAGTAAACAGAATGATCCACTTATAATTGCTAAATTGAAAAGAAATAGAATGAAATCAATTTAAAAAAATACGAAAGAAATCCGCCAATCTGGGGTTAAACAAAACATTAAATAATAAAAAACTGGTTTACATTCAGTTACCTGCATACAACCCGAATATCAATGTAATTGAAAACATTATTAGTTATCTTAAGTAAATCGAATGTACAATTGTAGCGCGCTTAAAGAAATATTTGGTTATTTGTTGAGAAATCAAATTCCACAAGATAAAATTAATAATTTGGTTACTTCTTATCGAAAGCGTTTAAAGGATGTTATAAAAACCATGACTATCATTTGAACTACTAAATATGTAAAGTTGGTAATGTCTATTTTTATATATGTATATATTTTATATTTATTTTTAAGCATATAATGTAGTAGTATTTTTATCTTGACGAAATGTGTAAATTCTGGGTATTTCGTCCAAGCGAGATTTTGGTAATGCTATTTGTAAAAATAATTTCCTGATGAAGTTATGTAATGTTAAGAATGCTAATCATTTATGCTCTTGATTCTGTTAGCGAGCGATGCACCTACTGCAGTATAAACTTATGTTTTAACTACTTAAGATCGTCTAACCCAAGCTTCATCCGGTAAAAATCGTTCGTTTTAAAATATTGACGTTGTATATTAACAATTTATACAATTTCACAATTATATATAATATATAAAGAAGATTTATACTAGGCATTGCTACAAAACCTGTCGTGTTTTGTATTAGGATCGATGATGATCTAAAAAATCATACATTACGTAATCTGAACACAAGGTAAACATTTCTCGTTAATTTAAATTTTCATCCCTAAAATCACTGTTCATGCCAATATTAAACGAAGGTTTGACCTCTAAGAAACACAAGAGTTCAATTATATATATATATATATATATATATATATATATATATACGGGTTAATTTGATTATGGAAACTTGTAGTGTCTAGTGTGTAAAAAAATTTAAAGAATGAAGGGTAGGTGATAAAATCAACCTCAGCCAACCTTTGTAAGTGAGTCACGTTGGTGCATATTTCTATCAAAAGGAGTTTGTAGATTTATTCGAGATAAGTACAAGGATTATACTACTCGTCCAAAAGCAGCAGGAACTGGACGTGCACCACCAAAAAGTAAACGAGATAATTTGATTATAGTTAGCAAGTTCAAAACAAACAATAAAACATATTTTCTTATTCGCTTATTCGGAAACGGATGAAATCCGTTAAACAGGGCATTTAGTGGTTGTTCAAGAACATGCTCCACGTCGCAAACAATGGAAAGGGATTGATCGAAATAGTATGTGAATTTGGAATTAATGAAGATGTGGTTTTGGCACTAACTTTTGTTGCAGCAATTTTTCATCGTTTTTATTGTTGGTATTGCTAAAGTGATGTTTAAGGGTTATTTCACTAAAATGTAGAGGTGCCTAATATACATAAGTGATGTGAGGACAGTCAATTAATTTTAATGTGCTAATTTTGAAAGCCTCATTCATATACCATATATATATATATATATATATATATATATATATACTGATTATGAGAATTTCCAAAATCTACATATGGCATACGTATGCGTTAAAATATCTTTTAAGTACGCTTGCACCCAACCCACCAAAGTGGAAGGCCAGTTATACCGCTGTGCTAGTTCAGATGTTCGGATGCACAACATAGAGGAACAGTCAGGAATTTTATAAGCATAACTCATAACTACATATCACGCTATCACCATATTAACTTAAATCAATTAACCCAATACACACATGTATGTATGGTTTTATCTGAAAAATAAGATGTGTATGACGGCACTCACTCGCCGTAGCGGTAGCAAGGTTATACAGCTATGCACTCAGTCTCTGCTGTTATTAGTCTAGATGCATATGGGCACCTAGTCCAGGATACACCACGTGGAGGACGAATGGTTAAGAATATCACTATCATTTGAACTTGAGACTTTATAAGCATTACTCAGATCTTTCGAGCCATTAGCATCCCTGTTATATAAACCAAAAGAAAATCAGAGTATATGGAATATTAGAAGTATTAGGATTGCAGAATAATATATGTACATGGTTTGGGCTAACAGTGCATACCGATGGGATGCTAATGATCCTGAGGACTTAAGTAATGCTTAGTCTAAAACTTCAATAATGGTAATATTCCGAATGTTCCTCCTCCACGTGGTTCATCCTGGACTAGGTGCCAACAAGCATCTAGATTAATAACAGAAGGAACCGTGTGCACAGCGGTATAACTGGGGTTTTACTGGATTCCCGATCAGTGAATGGGTACTAGCAAACATCCATGATGCCTAAAAGGTATCTCAAGGTATCTATTTACCATATGTAGCTGGTTAGGCTTGTGGATCCGTCAACCGGCGTTAACCCCCAATTTGCTCGAAAATCACCTCGTCAATTCCTGTGATTACTGGCGTCGTCACAAGATATTGGTCTTCCAGCGAAAAAACTTCAATTATCTCCCCAAGTCCACTTCGTATCCGACAAATTCTTTGTATAGAATTTCGAGTTGGAACTTGGAATTAATGAAGAAGTGACCCTGCCACCAACTTATGTTATGCTATAGGTTAACAACTAGCGCAGTCTACTTCATACTACTGAATTTCTGATCCCTGTTGAATAAACACTACAGTATATTGATTAAAAAAATATAATATACAAACTACTACTATTATTATTATGATTATAACAATTCAAAAAAGGATTCCAGTGTATAGATCAAACTTACAGAATCTGTTAATGCATTGTGGGAAGTATTCAAACAGTCGCCTTGCATAGTATGTATAATTTCAGGCGGGCAGACACCATCGACGTTGTCTTGAGTGTTACCGACAGACTGTGAATTTGACATGTGAAAATTAGCCTGTCGTCTTTTCGATCTGCAGTCTCTTTGCCGTCGTTTGGGTAGTATTCGTTGTTGCATTTTAAATGCTGCAAACAATTTTTAAACAATCAAAACATCAAATCATGACATATTTTAAAAATGGTATAGTAGACACCGACATCAACAAATCAACTTCAGCCGACAAAACAAGGAGAAAATTTATTCATATTCAATCAAAGACAAACATCTATCATGATTTGTGCATTTCTTATTTGGCAAGATAGTTAACCAACCCTGAACTTGTAAAGAATGAACTGTTCTTGTATCTTTCAAATATTAATTACTGTGTTCTGATGTCTTCACCTCAAAGACTGTTTATCTTTTTCTTCATTCCATATTGTGTATCCAACGTCGCTGAATATTCTTCTACTGAAGTATTTAAGCTAAATGTAATTGTATTGCACACAAACTTTGAATGTAAGCCAAATGTCAACACTATAAATATTTAGAAGTCTAACGTACCCTAATCTCTACTTACAATAAAAATTACTAAACCTATAAGCATTTTTTAATCATTGGTTAATGATGTAGTTGCTTCTTCATTATTTCTACATTTGTACAGCATATCAAACTATCAACACCGATGGCTTTATAAGCATGACAAATTCATTATAGCTTGTGAAATAGTCACATCTTCAAAATTTCTATATTCGTACGACATATTTCGATGACTTAGACAGACACAGAAAAATAAAGTTTCTTGGCTGGTAAATGGCATCCTTGTGACGGTGCCACTTTTCGCAAAGATAGAGGCCGCCTGATTTTTTGTCAGAGTCATCTCCTTTAGCCCATAGACCACATATGGTATATATACCTTACAAATCCTTTTAAGTACCTTAAGTGTATGCTTGCACCCACCAGCCGTAGCGGAAGCCCAGTTGTACCGCTGTATATTCGGTCTGTTATTAATCTAGATGCCTATAAACACGTAGGCTAGGATGCACCAAATGGAAGAGGAACAGTCTTCGATATCACCATCATTGGAATTTGAGACTTTAAAAGCATTGCTCAAATCTTTACAATTATTAGCATCTTAAATGTACAATATAAAGTTTCTTGGCCGATTGACAGTATTCTTTTGACGCGCAACTATTTGCAAAGATTGATAAAACCGTTTGATTTTTTATTAAAACTAAGCCACTGTGCACTGTTTCAGATATTAACTTGATAATTCATGATGCGTTATGTAGAGGTTACTATTGGAAATTCAAATTTTACAAATATTACCCAATTCTCCAAAATTCTTATCATCCAAAGCCACAACTAAGACTTTATTAGTAATAGTATTGCAATGCTAGTCTAGACAAATCAATAGAAATAATTTCGTGAAGCACTACCAGATAATTTTATTAAAAAACAGTGATTGCGCTATGTTATATATTAAAATAGTCATATTCGCACTCAATAAATATAGCAGCTTTTAGTCAACCAAGGACATTGTACAGCTACTTCATCCTTGTTAGGAATCATCAATAGTGCATACCTTTCAAGTTTCACAATCTCAAAAGTGTTGTTTTGTCCAGTCCTAGATAAAAGGCGCTATCGAAGTTGAACCTCCCCCAAGACAACCATCGAGTTGGAAGACAAAAGCTTCAACCAGTCAAACTGTTTCCATTCAATTGAATGTGTTAATCGAATGTAATGTATCGTGAGGATTTGAGTAATCGTAACAAAATTTCCATTTTTTCCAATAATGGCAATTCTCCTAACTGTTCTTTTACACTTAGATTGACCAATCAAGGACCGAAAGTACAGAGGTATAAGTAAGCTTCTACCAATCTCCAGCTTCAGTAGATCCATACTAAAATATGTCCAATGTGCTTATAAGGGGAATACATTTACCACATGTAGCCTAGCTAAGCTTTAAGACAGACCTGCTTAAAGCTGTCCAGTCCTCCTAGTTTTCTATTCTTCCTTGAGGAAAATTGTCCACTCATCATGGAATAGCATTTGGTTTATCGCCATTTACTGGCATAGGTATATAACATCAACTAGCATTTTTGCATTCCGAAATATGAAAAAATACGATAACCATAATCAATGCCAACGCTTTCCTCAATAATTATAACTAAAAAAACCGATGAGCTAAATATATAAATAAAGATTTATACTTCTATCACAATCCATCATTTAAATATTTTAACAAAGTATACAAGGAAGACGTCAGTAAATCCTAGATTGACCTTTAAACAAAATCGCAAAAACGATGTGGGAACCGAATAAAATTAAATGATTTGGCGATCAAGTGCAATATCACAACCACAATATATTAAAAAATACTAATAACCTGGATAATTTGAGTAATGCTTACAGTATTAAATATGGTGAGAATTCTGATTATGGTGCAACCTATACAAGTTGCACCTAAGCACCTATGCTAGAACAGTATGGACCGAGTGTATAGCGGTATAACTGGGGTTCCGTTTCGGCGAATAGCTAGAGGTATGCAACCAGAATACTTAAAAGGTATCTTAAGGTATAGGTATATTATATGTAACCGCTGGGCTGCGATAACCTTGGCAAAAATTCAGGTGGTGTCGTCAATCATTACGAACAGTGACGCCACTACAAGGATTCCGTTTATCAATAAAAGGTTCATTATTTTCCTACGTTTAATATGCTGCACAAATATAGGAATAATGAAGAGGCGTCTACATCAACAACCACAATAAAAATCTTGATATATATATATATATATATATATATATATGTCTTAAGGAAATCATCCTTCAGCAGTGGACATTTTAGCGAAACCAAACGTGGACCCGCATTTATTGCTGGCGATGGGATTCAAACCCATGCCCACCCAGGTACAAATGGAGCACTGTATCACTAGACCACCCCGGGTATATATATATATATATATATTCCACAAATACTTACCTTTATTTCTTTCCGATAAATTCTAAAAATTCAAACAAAAAACATTGTAAAATTTATCAAACCATTAGAATCAAAAAATAATTAGTACTTTTTTCATAATACAAAGTCAATGTTTTTCAAATTCAATTTCAAATTTTAAAGATTTGTTAAAAATCATTTAACACATCGTAAAACATTTCCGTTCCAATTGTTTATTAATTATTATCTACTTAAACACCTAAACGCCATTTCCAGACACAGATAATGTACCATAAATCAAAAGAAAAATGAGATTGAACTCTATTCGCATAATTGTAAGCCATCCTGCCTACATATTAAAAATATGTAATCGACCATATATATATATATATATATATATATAACTTACAAGTGCCGTACGCTTAAAACCCCCATATTTAACGGTCATCAGTGTCGAATCACAATTCGGTTTCAATTGGATGCTATTACGAGTCAAACATTCATTCGATTTATCTGAATAGGATGCGGAATTTGTATTTAACTGGCGTAATTGAGCTTTAGTTAAGGGACATTTGTTGGATCGTTCAATCGTTGACCGAACAAAATCACTCGGATGCACAATTTGTAAATTAGAACTAAAATGACTTCCATCAATTTCCAAATAACCCTGATCAGGCAATCTACGATTGAACGACTTTTCTTGACCATTTGTAGACAATTCCAACTGATCCGGTTTGATAAGTCTAGCCATCGCCACCGCCAAGTGTGGTGGATATCGCAATTTCACGCATTTTTCATAAATATATTTAGATCTAATTGGATCATGTTCAAATTCTCGCAAATTTGTAAGAAAATTAGAATAACTTAAGGATTGTGATAACAGTAAACAATGTACATCCACATGATTTTTAGTACTAGTTAAAATCGATGAAGACAAATTTGGAGATAAAACATCCGATGTTTTGTGATCAAATGTTTGCAAATTCGACATATCAACCGGACCCTTTTGAAAATTGCCAGAACATACAAGTCCCGTTTCAATACTGGTTGATGTGTTTGTAAAACAATTTTGGGCACTTGAAACAGATGATATACTAATAGATTTAGAATTAAAACAGTTTGTTTGTAACAAGCTGTTAGGGAATGGTTGATTGGTATGCAATGACTTCGATGAACATGAAGTAAAAGAATCAACTGTAGCAATGGATTCAGAACACACAATTGAAGGGCGCAAAGTCAATAACCTATCTTCTTCAGGTTTAATCCATTGCACATTGTCGGAACCTAAAGAATTGGATACTGAGTGATCACTGTCTATTGATGTATCATCTAAATATCAGTGTAAAAAGAAAATACAACTATACAATTTTAAAATAATTAAAAAATACATAAATTAAATAACAAAATCACATTGTTAAACCGCTTCTGTCAGATAATATCTTAAATTTACGTAAACTTTAGCACCACAATGTGGATTTAGGATTGTCCACATATTTGATAAACCAAATATCTTCTAGTACTCTATTGTATATCATTTATCGGAGAGAAATAAGAGGAAAAAAAACGACAAATGAAATTTATAACAGAGAAAATTAGAAAATTAAGATTTTAAAAAATTACAAAGAATAAGGGATAAAACGACAAAAAGTAAAATTTTTATATTATTATGTAAACGTACTGTAATAATCTTTAAAAAACGAAAAGGATAATGCTTAAAATAACGCCCTATTAGGCGTCCGGCGTGATGCGCGCATTACTTAACAAATTGAATCTGTAAAACATTCCTAATTTTTTAAACCTTAAAAACATTATTGATTTAAGTGATTTAACATTTACATAAGTAAATAATTCAAAATCTTTACTTTAAACAAATATGATGGCGTCACTGTTTGCAAAAATTGACGAAGACGCCTAGTACTTTAAAAGTAATCTTTAAACTATTGGCTACATATTATATACGTTTACTTGGAGATACGCCTTGAGTACCCTGTGTGAATGCTTGCACCTACTCACTACAGCGGAATCCCGGTTATAATGCTGTGTACTTGATCTCTGTTGTATTAGTTTGAGTTCTTGGGAGCACCAGATCCATGATGCACCACGTAAATGTGAGTCAGGAACATCAGTATCATTAAACAGTGAGACTATAAGCATTACCAAAATTCCATAGATTATTATCATTCCAAAGAATAAATAACTTTGTCTGTATTCTTTAAACTTTATATATTAATATCATTTAAATTAATTCATATAATTAGATAAAGTAGCATTCAATGTATATATTAACTTTACAAATACACGGACACGTTATTTAAAAAAATAAAACAATGTCACATCCTTTAAAACTTAAATCAATATTAATTTGTTAAAAAATGTTATTAGTAGTATTGTTAGTAATCTTTTATCTTAACAATTATACGAGTTTAGTAAGCAATAATGGGATGCCAATGATCCTGAGGATTTGAGCAATGCTTATAAAGTATCAATTTCCAATTGTGGTGATATGCCTCACTGTTCGTCCTTCATGTGGTGCATCCTAGACTAAGTGCTAAAAGGCATCTAAACAAATAACAGCAGTATAACTCGACTACCTCTTCGGCGAGTGGGTATTAACATGCACCCAGAGTACTTAATAGGTATCTTAAGGTATACGTATATCATATATAGCCCTTGGATTAAGAGAGATAACCCTGACAAAAAATCAGACGGCCTCGTCAATCTTTGCGAACAGTGGTGATGTCACAAGGATGCCGTCTACCACGTTTGTTACGCTTATCAACCCATCGAGATCGACTGTTTTATATGTAGCATAAAAATAAAAAATAATAAAACGGTGATCGCTTTACCAACCAAAATGAATAAATGTAAGCATTAAATAATTATTTAGAACAAATATTTTTACGTATATCAAATAAATAAAATTGCAAACTTGTAAATTAACACCAAATCCATCAATTAAAAATAATAAATTATTTTAAATACTTCCATTAAATCTTAATTTAAATACCTTTTTCTACCTTAACCAATGTAAGAAGAGAATCAAATATATTTCGGCCCGAACCACAAGTGCCCATTGCTTTTTGAAATTAAATCAAGGTCTAACATAAATCTACGTTAGTTCAAAAGCTATTAATATATATTTTTAATTATTATAAAAATATTTAATTTATAATAATAATTAAAAATATTTGTAATTTGGTATTTTAAATGTATTTTTAAGTTTAAAATTATTTTAATTACTTCAATTTTCTAAATTCTTTCAGGATAGAGTTTCAGAGTTGGCTGTTATCTTTCTTGCCTGGACTTAGTTCTTATCAATGTCCCTATATAATAGACTCTATTTCTGTTCTCCCGCCGCTAGGTAAGAGTGATCATGCTGTCTTGACCTTCGAAGTCTATCTTCTCAGCCACAGCCCCCCCCCCCAAATTCAAATCTGCGCCTATTCCAGACTTCAGTAATGCAAATTTTGATGGTTTAAGGAATTATTTCAGGAGTATTGATTGGGCTTATTCTTCAACAGACAAAATTAATAGTTTTTACGGTTATCTTTTAAGTATTATCAAGTTAGGTGTTGATTTTTTTGTCCCCTTTCGTTCGCCCTCTTCCCCTAAAACTAAATTTCCACGGCGTCTTATTCGATTCATTAAGCTCCGTAATCGTGAGTTCTATAAGTGGAAATTTACTAGCCTTTCATGTTTTTACTATAAATATCTTACATTACGTAATAAGTGTGCATCTAGCCTTAGCCGTCTAAAACATCTTTGTATTCACAATCTACTCAAGAAAGCAAAGTCGGTTAAAAGTGTACTTTTTAAGTTTATTAAGAATAAATGTGGGAATTCCAACTCCCTTCCACTGCTTAAGGATATTCATGGATTTCCTTTTTCTTTGCGTGAAATATGTAATACTTTCAGCAATTACTTCCAATCTGTATTTAACGCAGATTTTATAGGAGATCCATCATCTAGTCCCCCACGTTTATCAGGGTCCCCTCACATTTCCTCTGAGATAGTCCAGAACCTCCTCTCCAAATTAAAATCCTTCTCCCGTGGTTCGAACGATTTAGATCCTAGAGTTCTCAGAGAATGTGTGGTAGAATTAGCTCCAGCACTAGCTTATACGTTTACCGTTTCCCTAATTTAAGGTAAGGTACCTGATATCTGGAAATTAGCTTATATCAGACCAATATATAAATCCGGTTGCAGATTTAAGGCTGAGCATCATGTCTGCCCCTAGTAAAATAATGGAAAAAATTGTTAAGTCCCATTTAGTAAACTTCATAGTTAATAATAACATCATAAACCCTGTTCAGCATGGGTTTATGCCATTGAAATCCTGCCTCTCAAATTTATTGATGTTTACGGGTAACCTTACTGAAATGTTAGAAAACTGCTATTCGGCTGATGTCATTTACTTTGACTTTTGCAAAGCATTTGACAAAGTACCTCACTCAGCATTATTGAATAAATTAAGATCTTTTGGGATCAGCCCTTTGCTGCTGGACTGGATTCATGACTTCCTCTCTAACTGACAATAAAGTGTAAGATTAGGTAACGTTACATCCGCAGCTGTGGACATCACCTCAGGGGTCCCTCAAGAGTCCCTTTTTCTGCCCCTTGCTATTTATTATTTATATTAATGATCTACCCGATGTTGTTCGTTTGGACATCTTGCTGTATGCTGACGATGTCAAGATCTGGAGTTCCAATCCCGAACAACTTCAACTTGACATTCTCAATATCTATAACTGGTCTTTAGTAAATGCGCTCCCTCTGAACTATTCTAAGTGTAAACATTTTTCACTTGGCAAATCTTCAGGCAATACTTTTAGAGCACCAGATTCTTCACAAATCACCCTAGTTACTTCGGTTAATGATTTGGGAGTCACTTTCGACCATTCCCTAAACTTCTCGATGCACCACAGGATAGCAGCCTCTAAGGGATTCCAACTCACTAAATTCTTTTATCGCAATCTTGGTAATGTTCCTGAGAGTTGTGCACAGCTACTCTACCAGTTATATATTAGACCTAATTTACAATATTGTATTCAAGTTACCTCCCCTTTTCGGAAGGCAGATATTAAGATATTAGATAATGTTCAACGCAGGTTTACTAAAGTCTCTAGACAGCTTAAGAATGAAAGTTACATTAACCGGTTAAAGTATTTTAAGTTCTTCCCTTTACATAATAGGAGGCTCCGGGGCAACCACATCTTAGTATACAAAATTCTAAAGTCAGATGGTTTGGACCAACTTTTTGTCCTAGCTAATAATTCTCGTAGAGGATACCCATTTAAGTTATCAAAACCTAGAGTTAAATCCCGTCTACAACTAAATCATTTTTCGTATAGGATCATAACTGCATAGAACCTTCTACTGAACCATATTGTCTCAGCGCTGTCTATTAATTTTTTCAAATTGGTGTACGATAAGTATTTTCTCCATGATAATATTTAATTGTGTTTATATTTTGTATCGTTTAATTACATAATTTATTTATATATTTCTTATACTTACTTAAATTCTCTTCGAGATTTTGTTGTTGTTGATATTTGATAATTTGAACCGAGTACTAAAAAGAGTTTTCTTCTATATAACTCGTGAATATACCTAAATAGGATCCTGAAATCCTAAATCCTGAATCTTCTGTTTTACCTTTGTTCTACTAACTGTTTCTTGTTATATTTGTCTTTTCCTAACCCTGCTTTTTATCTGTCTACTTATTAGTTTATTTATTATTAATATTATTATTATTTATTTATTCCTTTTAACCCTGTTTTTTGCCTTTTTTAATATATTCTATTACTTTATTTCCATATTTCTTCCCTATCACCGGAAAAACACTGATGTCAAGAAACGTGTTGCCAAAAGCTCCCTGACCTAATTAAACTGTTTTCAAACCTGCAAATCTGCAAAACTGCAAGAGTGTAAATTGACAAACCGAGATATAATCAGGTTTTAGGTTTATTTACGAGTTATGTAAGAAAAACATTCTTTTAGTCCATAGTTTCATGTTATCAATATTAAAAAAAGTTAAAATTTAAAAAATAATAAATTATAGAGATAATACTTATCATAAACCGTTTTGAATGAACCTAAATTTAAAGCTAAAACAACCTAAGTTGGTAAATTGTTTCACATAGTAATGACTCTATACAAAAAATTGTGTAGACGTAGACGGGATTTAACTCTATAATTTTTTATATTTAATGAGTGTTATTAGCAAGAAAATAGCCTTTTCAAAATTTTTAAATCACATTATGGTGATCGTCTGCTTGCTTGTTTTTTTGTTAAAATTGCATTTTATATTTGTTTCTGTTGCTTTTGTGTGTTCATTGTCATGTTTTGTGTGTTAAGTGTTGTTTTTATTGTTTGCGAGTATTTTTATTAATTTACTACAGATGAAGTCCTCAGTTTTATAATGTGGAAGGCGTGGTTTTGGCAGGGTTGTAAAAAGGTATGCTTTGTTCCTTTTGCAACTCTTGGTTTTATAAATGTTTCACAATTATAATATATAATAGTTATAATAGATTATGCTATAGCAACAATAATTTAATTTGCAGAGAATACCTCTACATTAAAGGCTGACATTCAAACCAAGTGGGTTTATGTAACATTGACAAGAAATTAGACAGTATTTTAAATTTACTAAAATCTGATAGAATGACTACCGAAAAATATCTTCGTTTAGGAAATTAAGCGATCAAACAGAAATGTGATATTTACAATAATTTAATATCGTTTGACAAGAATAATAAACGCATAGAAGAACTTGCGTTCAGTATTTGTAAGTTTTTAGCAGCCATTAGAGAAACCTATAATAAAATTTTGAATGTTTTTACCACAATCTCCAAATCCGCTCTAGCACGTTGTGCTGCTAGCATTGTCCTAAAGCTTTTTCTAAAAAAAATTATTAATGTTTCCAGAGAACTTGCTTCTGTGCTTAATCGATCTAGAAATATTACCATTAAAAGTGTTTTTTTTCAAAATTAGTAAAGAAAGTTTTAAGAATATTCTTAAAGTTGTTAGGATTCGTTGTAAAATGCTTTATACGACACCCCCGTTAATTGTCACTTTTCCCTGTAACCAGCATATAGATGATTTCTTAAAAGCTTAATTTTCTATCAAGAAATATTTTTTCTATTGTGTAAACTTTTTTAGGGATCCTTCACCAAATAGAAAAAAACAATATCAATCATTTGTCCCTTTTATAGATTTGTTGGCGGGAAATTTGAATGTTCCATTTATTAATAAATTGTTAATTCTTATTGTTTGACTCACGCGCATTGGGATAAATAATTAACAGCTAAATTCTATTATACCGCAGGGTTTTCAGGTTTAGCATTAGAGTCTTATCACCGTTCCGGTAAATTATAAATTAAAACAAAACACGTCTCTGTTAGAAAACCCTTTTATGTTAGGGAGGGTCTAAATTTTACGATTTGTACAATGTTAGTCTCAGACAGAGTCCTGTTTATTATCCTCTATAGATCTTCATTAATCTTTAACTCTTGACAAAACGTTTTTAAAGGAGCTTTAAGCAGTAGTCTATGCTTCTGATAAGATTTTAATGCTCTCTCTATAAACTGGAACATTTTGGATAACTCACAGAAACTATTTGAAACTCAGTTACTTAATTTTAGCATAGAACAGGCTTTTTAGCAACATGTCTCTTTGTCTACAAAGTTAAGATTTAATCTTTTATAATCCTCCTATTTTATTAGATAAAATTAATTGCCTTTAGAAAAAAAACAATCAATTCTTTAAAGTGCACCATTCCTCTGTCGTGGCTTGCTTTTTTAGTTAAAGCTTAAAGCCAAATCCTGATTTCCGTAAAGCTTACTTTTATAAGTTTAATAACTACTTAAGTAATACTAATTTGGATCTAGAGTCATTTTCTAACAAATATATCTTCTATTCCTTTATTGTTACAATTATTAGAAAGGGTATAAGTCTATTTGTTCCGTTTAAAAAGCAAAGACTTTCTAGGTATTTATTTCCGTGTTGCTTATCTTGATTAATAAGCAAAAAGAATTCGGCCTTTTATAGGTAAAGATTGACATGAGTTCCTTGTTTCTTTTGCAAATATATTAATATTCAAAATAAAGTTCTATTAGTTGTTAGGGTGTTAAAAAGAACTAAATTGTATAAATTATTCAATATTGCGAAAAATAATAAAAAGGTCCTGTTTAACTTTATAAAAAATAAACGATTACTTAATGTCTCTTTCCGTTGATTAAAAGGTGTAATGGATGTATTCTTTTAAAAACTATTTTAACTCAGTTTTTAGTCCGATAGATTTTGCCAATGTTAGCATCCCCGAGGTTTATGTAGTGTGCAGTCAAATTAGTATTAATACTGATTTAGTTTGCAAACACTTGATAAAGTTAAATTTTACTTCTTGTGGATCTGATGGCATGTATTCCATAATGCTCAAAAACTGTGCACATACTCTGGTACCAGTTATAAATATCTTTTTAAATATTCATTGGCAAGTAAAAAAATAATTTCTGTCTGAAAATTAGTCTATATAAAACTCATCTGTAAGTCTAATGCTAGAGATAGTTTAGAAAGTTATAGACCCATTAATATTCTTCCCGCCGTTAGTAAAATCTTAGAGAGGATTATCAGAATACATCTGATTTAATACCTACTAGCCAGTAATGTTATTAATTTTGTTTAGCATGAATTTTTGCTACATAGATTTTGCCTTTGAAATGTATTAGATTTTACAAATAGCTTCACTAAGTCCCTTGAGTTTTGCTCATCTATTGAGGTGATCTATTCCGATTTTTTGAAAGCATTTGATAAAGTGTCACATTTATTGCTTGTGGCCAAACTCAAGTCTCATAATATTGCCGACCCAAGTTTTAACTGAATTAAAGATTTTCTATTTAATTTTAGTTCTAGTGCTAAATTAGGTAATACATTATCATCCCATATGGGATAACATCAGGTTTACCTCAAGGCTCAGTGCTAGGTTCATTATTATTTTTAATATTTATTAATGACTTACCGTCAGTAGTTTGCTTTAACATTCTTCTTTATGCTGATAATGTTAAAACATGGGAGTCCAACCATGAGCTACTACAACAGAACATTAACGATATATATAACTAGTCAGTTAAAAATATGCTTGCGCTAAATTTTGTTAAGTAAAAGCACATTACATTTAGAAAATTCTTAAGTATGGTTTTTTAATATCTAGTTTGCACTTAATAAATACAGTGAAATCAATTAAGGATTTAGGAGTACTTTTTACTTCCTTTATCAAATTTCCCCTACATTACAAAAGAGCTGCCTAAATAGGTTTTAAACTAGTTAAATGTTTTTGTACATAATCTGGGACCCATCCCAAGTAAATGTTTACGTTTAATATTTATATTGTATGTCAGACCGCACCTTGAATATTGTATACAGATCACTGCTCTTATTCTCAAGGGGAACATACAACGTTTAGAGAAAGTACAGATGGCTAAAACTAATTTAAAGAATAAACCTTATTATAACAGACTAAAAATTCTTAAATTATTTCCTTTGAATAACAGACCACTCCGATATGATTTAATTTTAGTTTATCAGTTACTAAAAATTAATTGACTGACTAATTATTTTGACATTGCGCTTTGTCTTCTGAGAGATTATGAACATAAATTTAATAAACCTTGAGCTCTGATTCGTTTTCAGATTTTACCATTTCACCCACACCATAATCTCTGATTAGAATAAACTCCCCAAGCATATTGTTTTAGCCCCAACTCTACATTTGTTTAAATCACATTACAATAAGTCTCTTCTTCCAAAATTTTAAAAATTTTTTCTACTTGTCTTGGTCTTTATCCAAATTCGTTTGTATTATTATTATTATTATTATTATTATTATTATAAACTGTGTTTCCAAAAGATATATTAATATCTTTAGATATACTGAAAACCAAGGATTAAAAATATTTTATTTCCTATATACCTCGTGTATTGTCCTGTTCCTGTGCTGACAAAAAAGTAATTTACTTGTTTAGATCTCAATAACTTGTAGACTAAAATAAGGTCACCCCAAGGCCTTCTATTTTACAACAGAAAAAATCTGAGAGACTGTAAACGGTCTAAATAATTTACATTTTTAAGCTGTCTAAAAACTTTTGTAAAGTTTTTTTTGTACCTTATCGAGTATGTTAATGTCTGCCTTTAGGATAGGAGACAAGAATTAATTCAAAAAACCTTTTTCTAAATCTGGTTTAAAAGCATTAAGTATATTAAAAAAAAGAAAACTAGAAGATAAATGTAATTAACAATCCAAATAAATAAAACGCTAAAAATTTAAAATAAGAAGTACTGGGGACAGAAGTAGAAAATTATATAAAGCTTAAAACAGAGTATTTGTAGCAGATAAATTTAATTAAAAAAATTAATGCAATAATTATATTTAAAGGAAGATACTTTTATGATCTGTCAAACCGCCTTGCAAACATTAGATAATTACATTTAGACCAATTTATTGGAAAGAAAATAATCAAGTTTGTCAGTTAATAAACGGTATACAAAAATACAGAATTAGTAATATGATCATTTTTAAAAACTGAAGCTAGAATTCAGTTTTAAAAACGTTGGTAAGTAGTTATATAAAACGTTCTTTGTATAGCAAATATTTTTATTAAAATCCAAAGAAAGCAATGTATACCATAAATTAAAAAAAAATTACGTTAAATTATGTGAATTGGAAACGTCAGTTTGTTGGGTAACATATTAAAAAACTTTCAATTGGTTTAACCGTTAGTGTTTAAATTATTTAAATTTGTATAGGAAAAAATGAACGTGTTTAGGTAATTTTAAAGCAAATGTATTAATCTAACTAGTTCAGCTAATTGGGATTCTTTATGCTAGTGTAATATTTGTGTAAAATAAATAATTAATAATAGTTAAACAACATTCTACAAACTATATTTTTAATTTGTATAATAATTGTATTTACTCGTTATTCATCGATGTTAGTTAACGATGTTTCTTTTACTTGATTTGTTATATATATATATATATATATATATATATATATATATATATATATATATATATATATATATATATATAATTATTTGTTGTTTGCACTGTTTTGTAGATCTATGTTTTACATTTACTATTTTATTTAATTGAGTTTATTTTCCTTCATATGATTAAGATTATATAAAAATAAAAAGTTAAAAACGTTTGTTATTATAAATAATTTATTAAATTGACAATTAATAAATAAAATTGGATCTAAAAATAATAAACAATAGTATTTTATTTTATTAGAAAAATAACATTTAATTTCTGGAAACAATATTCTTTGAATATTAACATTTTTGTTTGAATGTTTGAATGACTCATATTGGTGGGACCGGCTATATAAACAACCTTTCTCACGCCGTTGATTATATTCACTCCAATCCAATCATCTTTCGTTTCCATCTTGGTTTTTGGTTTTTTCAATCCTGTCAATTTGGCAATGAACGTTTTTTTTGCTGTTTTGTGTTTTGATTCAATACTTCACATAATCAGTGAAAGCAGCTACGTAGCCTTCTTGGAGTCAATTCGCTAAACATTTATTATAAGTAAATACAAAAATAAATAGAATTATTTTTATATTATAAAGATTTATAATGTACTCTTATATTTAAATATAAAGTATTTTTATAAATCAATGATAATAAAATTTTCATTAAATTAAATAAGTCGAATAGTACAAACGTTTAAAATTAAAAAAATAGCTATAAAATTATAAAATATAGATTTAAACCATTTTTTTAAAATGTTATAATTTTCTTATTTTAATTAATAAACTATGTAAATATGTTTTAATAAACAAAACATTTTATATAAAATTTTAATTAGTGTATTTTAGTAAATTCAGTAATCAAAAATTCATATTTGTTGTTCGTTTTTTGTTGGCGTAAAACATTATTAAAATTAAAGTATAAAACTATATATAATTTAAGTGTTTTAAAATTTTATTTTTATAATGGTTTGTACAATACAATTTTTAATTAATTTTTTGACATATAAAATATTACATATTTTATTGTGTAGTTAGTTTTAAATATATCTTTAAATGTAAAAACAATAGTGCACAAGTTACACATTTTAGTCATTGCTTTCATAAACATAATTAATGTAATTATAAGTTACATATTTTTAAATGTAATAATTTGGGTATTTGATACTAAAAACGAAGTTTGTTTATTAGATAAAATTTGATTTTGTGAATAAGATACAATGTTAATTTTGAAATGCGTTGTACAGAGAAAACACAAAAGTTTTTATGATAACGCTTCACTTAAAACAAGTTAAACTCAATTATATCTAAACTTACTTATTTTACCTAAAATCTGAATTTGGACATTAAACTTAATGTTTTGCTTAATAGTCCTTATATTAATGTTATTAAAAATAATTTTGTTCAATAAATAAATTGATTATTTATATTAGGTTGTTAAATAATAGACTATACAAAACGTTAACAACTTAACAACAGAATACATAATAGCTTAAACAAAATGCAATGTATAATACAAAAAAAGATTTGGTACCTTAAAAAAAATTAATTTTTAACGTTATATTTAACGACAATAATTTTACTCTATCTTCAGCTACAAAGATAACAATAGCATTTTATTATTAATACATTGTACAAAAATCTAAATTCTTTTTGTAAAACGTGGTTATTAAAAACGTTTTTGAAATAATTTCCCCAGTTGTTGTATGTCACAATTAATTAGAAAAAACTTTAAACTGTACTTTAGCATTACAATTATTAGAATACGTTTAACTTGTGCAAATTATGTAAATTATGTAAATATATTAGTAAATAAGCATCTTAATCCTTTTCAAAAACATAGCACATAGATTTGAAAGTTCATATAATTTTATTTAAGAAAATTATATAATATTGAAAACGTTAGTAGTAGCAAATGCCCAGTTTTAATTATTAAATAGGGCACTGAAATTACATAATAATCTAACAAAAATAGAATCATGGTTTATTTGTTAAACGCTACAAATAGACACCAATAGTTTAAACAGGTAATTATAAATTATTATAAACAAAGTAGTAGTTTATTAAAAAACAGTATAAACAGTAAATTTAAAAAATTAAATTTTTTTTTGTTACAGTATACTTAATCAACATTTTATATTCTTAAATAATTATGTTTAATTTTACTACAAAAAGTATTTTTACAATTACATGTGTATGTGCATTACATATAATATATAATTAGTACACAAAAGTTTCACAATTTAAATTTATCAAAATTTTTTATAACAAACACCTATACTTAATGTAATTTCCTTGGTTAATTTTCATTAAGTTGGCATGAAAACTAATAATTTTGTTTTTAAACAAACATATTCATAATTTAAGAACATTACAATACCTTGGTTAGTAACGCTTAAATAATTTTATTTGTAAAAGATGCAAATTAACAAACTAAATTAGAATTAATGTAAAAGATGCATTAATTTATTACACTAATAGTTTGCATAACGCTTATATTGGCAAATTATTTTATTTTATTTTTTTAATAATAAGTAACTTGTCTTACTTTCTTTTGTGTATTCAAGTGTTTGAACTTTTTATTTATAACAAATTGTTCCATGTATAGTTCAATTATCAGAAATCTGGTATTCTATTGTATTATATCATTAAATTAAGAATAGATAACCTATTTAAAATGAAAGTACGTCTTAAACAATAAAATATTTTTCATCTTTTGTTTCAATTTACATTTTAACAAATAAAAATCCGTTTTATTTATTGTTACTTGATAAAACTCTCTAATATATATATATATATATATTGCATAAACTGATTATGTAAAATTGTTGCCTTTATTTTTTCAAAATTAAATTTTTAAATGCGAGAAATTGTTCACATACAAGTTGGTCAAGGTGGAAACCAAGTAGGAACTAAAGTAAGTACCTTCTAGCAATATAAAAAGTTCAAACATAAGGTAATTTTATTAAAATGTTTAACAATTTTTCTACATATTTTAAACAATTTTAAAATTAACTAAATTTGGTTTAAATTTGAAAAATAAAAGGGAGGTATAGAAGTAATGTTTATTGTTGTATATTTTTAAAAATTATTACAATTATTTTATAAAGTGCTTTATTTTCTATAATTAATTTGAAATAAAAAATCTTACAAAATTTATCAAACAATCAAATAATAGAATTTGCAAAAGTAAACATTACCGTAGCCGGTAGCAGGTCCGTTTGGGAAAGGAAAAAGGCTTAAGCTCAATTTTAGTAACTTTAACTGTTTTAAAAAATGATGATAAAAACCAAACACAAAAACATCATTATATATGACAGAGTCTAGCAAAATCCATATAGAAGCCCAATCTTTAATGCTAAAAATTGAATGTACAATCACATGGCATAATCTTGCTATCTCATATTCTTTAAAGAAAAAAGGTTTTCAAATATATATATATATATATATATATATATATATATATATATATATATATATATATATATATATATATATATATTTTTAAAACATTATGTAATTTTGTTTATTTCGGCCATATCTACATTTTGCTAAAATGAACCTTAAATAATACTTTTGCAATGTGCATTATAAACATCTACAAATTAATTTATAATTTTCATTAATTGTTATACTAGTAATAGAGTATAATATTAGTTTTTATTAAAAGTTTGAAATTGTTAAACAAATACCATACAAATAAAAATAAATAAATGTAAAAAAAGGTTTATAAACTTTATGATTTAATCTTTTTGAATGAAAATTTACCAACGTACCAATGTAGTTTCATAAAATAAATATTTTTATTGTTTGCCGTCGTAGACTAGCGGTACAGCGCTCGACTTGGACATAGTGGATATAAGTTTAAATCCTATCACTGTCACTAAATGCAGGCCTACGTTTGGCTTCGCTAAAATGTCCACTGCTGAAAACTGCATTTTACGTGTAAAACATTCAATGTAGTAAAAAAGAAAAGAATAATTTGATTTATTTCAGTTTAGTTAATATCTTTTCTCAATTTATTATTTCATTTATAATGTATTTTGTAAAACGATTTTAATTTGTTGTTTTATGGTTCCAAAATAATTTTTGCATATATTACAGTGCGACTTATACGTTACGGCCTTTTTCTTTATGTAACAATTTAATAGCAATTACAGTTAAAATATAATATTAAAAACTTTAATTTATTTAATTACATTTAACTAATTTGCAATTGGAAAACATGCAGTTCAACAAACTAATAAGTAAAA
Organism: Cardicola forsteri; assembly: GCA_025895645.1. NCBI lineage: Eukaryota > Metazoa > Platyhelminthes > Trematoda > Strigeidida > Aporocotylidae > Cardicola > Cardicola forsteri. The sequence goes on along the minus strand of JAKXYG010000912.1, from coordinate 842,007 downwards.
AGTCAAACCATCAATATTATTCTATAATATGTTAACAGAAAAAATATACTAATGTTTGTTCTACAATAATTTCTAGTTCTGGGAAGTGATTTCGGATGAACATGGCATAGATCCGTCCGGAAAGTACAATGGTAATATGGATTTGCAATTGGAACGTATCAGCGTTTACTACAACGAGGCCAGTGACGGCCAATACGTACCTCGAGCACTGCTTGTCGATCTCGAACCCGGCACAATGGACAGTATTCGATCCGGACCGTTTGGTCGTTTGTTCCGTCCAGACAATTTCATATTTGGTCAAAGTGGAGCTGGAAATAACTGGGCCAAGGGTCACTATACGGAAGGCGCCGAATTAGTTGATACTGTTCTAGATGTGCTACGCAGAGAAGCCGAAAACACAGATTCGTTGCAAGGATTTCAACTGACGCACTCGCTCGGTGGTGGTACTGGATCGGGTATGGGTACTCTGCTCATTTCGAAAATACGTGAAGAGTATCCTGATCGCATTATGAATACATTTTCCATAGTGCCTTCGCCAAAGGTATGCTTTTCCATTAAACAGTTTGACTTATTTGTTTTAGCATTGCAATGTAAAGTATTGTTTTAATGCAACGTTTATGTCAATTGTTTGTACACTGACAGGTGTCCGACACTGTTGTAGAACCGTACAATGCTACACTCTCCGTTCATCAATTAATTGAAAACTCGGACGAAACGTTTTGCATCGACAACGAAGCTTTGTACGACATTTGCTTCCGCACACTGAAACTGACCAATCCGACGTACGGAGATTTGAATCATTTGGTTAGTGCTACCATGTCGGGTGTGACAACGTGTTTGCGTTTTCCGGGTCAATTGAACGCCGATCTACGCAAATTGGCTGTCAACATGATTCCTTTTCCTCGACTGCATTTCTTCATTCCAGGATTTGCACCACTGACAAGTCGGGGAAGTCAACAGTATCGTTTACTGTCAGTAAGCGAATTGACTCAACAGATATTTGATGCTAAAAACATGATGACCGCGTGTGATCCACGTCGAGGCCGCTATTTGACTGTAGCTGTTATATTTCGTGGTCGAATGTCCATGAAAGCCGTAGATGAACAAATGTTGAATATTCAAAACAAAAATTCAAGTTATTTTGTTGAATGGATACCCAACAATGTGAAAACAGCTGTTTGTGACATACCACCCAGAGGTTTAAGAATGTCAGCCACCTTTATTGGAAACAGTACATCTATCCAGGATTTATTTAGACGGATTTCCGATCAATTTAGTGCCATGTTTAGCCGGAAAGCATTTTTGCACTGGTACACTGGCGAGGGTATGGACGAAATGGAATTCACCGAAGCCGAATCAAATATGAACGACTTGATAAGTGAATATCAACAATATCAAGAAGCAACTACAGACGATGTTGTTTACGATGTTGATTAAGAACATTTGAATAAATTTAAAAATTTTTAAAATTGACTTTTAATATTTATTTATGAATTAAAATTTTGGTTTTTTATATTTTATATCAAATTACAATTTTTAAATAATTATTTGATGTTGTTAATTTTAATTTGTCTAACGACTATTGCTTAATTCATACTGTGAACACTATGAACAGACAAAAATACAGTGTTTAATTTATTGTTATACAAGTGAATTATTTTTATGAAAATATTGTTGTTGTTGTTGTTATAAGTGTTTCACTTTGTTTCACGTATACTTTATTTTACACATAATCGTTATTTGTTAAACTTTAATTTTATATAAATGTTATATCATTGTTTATTAAAGTAATTTTAATATAATAATTTATTTATATAGCATCTGTTCAATTAGTACAATTATTCATTAAAACGTTGTAAAATAATGCTCAATTCTGTACGAGTTTTGACAAGTACAAGAATAAAATAATTTAAAAAAATAACACCACTGCTTTGTGCAAAGTATATCTTGAATTTTAACTGCAAAATATCATAATAAGAAGATTCATATGTATTATCATTAAACAAATACAAAAACTTGGTTTTAATTTATAAAAAAACTGTTGTTGCTTATTCAAACTTGGCTTTTACCTTAATTTTGTTGTTACTGTTTTTACCAATATTCCTTTATACATTTAAAAATTTTAACAAATTAAATTTTCTGTCTATTAATTTGAATAGGCATATTATCACTTGACTTCGCATTATCATTGTTATTGTAAAACTCGTATGCTTTAAAAAACATGTAGCAACAAGATAACAATTACAGAAAAAACAAGAACAAAGTCCTATAACTTACAAAAAAATATAAGCAAAAAAAAATAATTCAGTATGTTCAAACATTTTGTCTACATTTTTGTTTGATCTTATGAGAGTTTCATTTGCAGTTAGATCTTCTCAAATGTTTCTTAGACAAAATTTCTATGGTGTACCAACCTTTCTTTTGTCAGCAGATTTGAATGTTTTCCACATAACTGTTTCTCGTCATTTTAAAGCTAATAGAAAAGTGAAAAAGATAGGCAAATGGATGCTATAGAAGTTGACTGAAAATTACAAACTGTCCTGTCTAGAGATTTTCAAATCATTGTTTAATTAAAACCGAAGTAATCCGTTTTCTGCACCGACTGATAACTTGAGATAAAAAATGGATACAATATAACAATACGAAACAATTAAATGCAAATAAACCTCGCAGGCACTGTTCAAAACAACCTCTATAAGAAAGAAAACTTATGGTGATTGTATGGTAGAGTTATTTATTATTTGTTTTTGCAACAATGAAAAACAGTTACTACTGATACATATTGTAAAGAAAACTGCAAACTAAACATTTGGTAGTCCTCAACAAGTGTGGATCCATTTTACTTTACGACAATAAATGACCTCATGTTTTCCAAATTAACAGGTCTTGGATATAACATATGCCACACCCACCTTATTCACCGGATTATTATTTTTTAAACATTGAGAGCTATTTATACAATATAGAAAGTTTTCAAACCGTGAAGCTGTTGTTGCAGCTTTTAAGCACTTTATCACTTTAAAAACAAAGAGTTTTTCAAAAATGGTAATTATTCTTTGGCATTTCGTTGGCAAATGGCTTTTAAAGCCAATGGACCATTTTTTTTATAAGAAACTTTTTTGTTTTTCATTATCTATTCCTTATTCATAAAATGGGACATTTCGGGTGTTCCAACATAATAATATCTATCTCAAATGCGACTTGGTAAAAATAATTTATCTTCAAAATAAACATTTAAATTGACTTATTATATAACTATATTAATAAAAAGGATGTATTTCATTATTATTGCGAAAAATTATTAAATGTGCTACGTTTGTTTCCTTCTATCCACATAAACTCTTGTAGGTAAAATAAATAATATTATTTTTTAATAAATACAAAAGAATAACTTCAAATTTAAATAAAATTACTGAAACTATATAAAAATATTAGAACTATTTTTTAACCATAAAAAGTATTTTATTAAAAAGTTTAAAATTTATTGTTTAATATTAAAACTCCAATTGTTTTAAAAAAATTAAAGTTTATAATAAATAATATTTGTTTATGTGTTAATTAACTTACTGTGAGAAAATTTTACATAAAAACAAGGAACGTTAATAATTTAATAACTATACAGGTGTTGTTAAATTTATGCTGCATTTGTAAATGTTTAAAAATTTTAATTAAAAATAAAAATAAAAAGTAATGATCTTTCAATCTTCTTTAATTTTTTCAAAATGTTGAGGTGATCTAGTAGTACAGCTCTCAACCCAAACCTGAGTTGGCATAGATTCGATGTCCACCATCAGCGCTCACGTTCGGTTTTGCTGAAATGTCTACTGTTGAAAGATATTTCCCGTAAAACATTTAAAGTAAATAGAAAAAAAAATAAAAACAATTGTTTTTTATAATAAAAAAATAAAACTTAATTAAAATTAAACATGCTCACAATAAAATATTACTTTTTAGAATTTAATTGTTTGTTTCAATACGAAACATATATTATTATTATTTTGTTTCTAAAACAATAGTATATTTAACTAAAGTAAACAAACTATCTTGCGTATATATTAATAATAGTAGTTAAACAACAATCATCCTATTATCACCGGTTGTTTTATTGCATGAAAAGGTATTAAAACTTAAAAATTGTAACATCAATACCTATTTATATAACATTACATAATAATAATAATGAGATCATGAAAAGAACTGACTCTCGTTCACTACATAACATTATTACAATTAGACGAAGAAAATTACTTGGTTAAATTCTACGTTTACCGCCCGAAAGACTAGCAAGAACGGTTTTGGAATGGACAATTGTAAATGGTAAAAGAAAGGTGCTGCAGGGGACCAAAGAAACTTGGCTAAGAACTATTCGGGAAGATCTAATTGAAATGAATGTTTTATGGGCACAAGCAAAATGTTTGCAGAATGTTCAAATAGATGAAACATTTTGTTGTCTCATGTTCTTTGAATTACAAGACCTTGATGTTAATTTTTGCTGTAATTGTTATCTGACGCTCCCATGCTTATTTTTTTTAAGCAAAAGGGTTTTGTAATAATAATAATAGTAATAATAATAATAATAATAATAATTGCTTATAATAATTAATAATAATAATAATAATAATAATAATAATAATAATAATAATAATAATAATAACAATAATAATACAAATAATAATAATTAGTAGAAGCTGGAAAAATGTGATAAGACGCTTTTTTTCACCTTATAAAGTGAAGTAGTTGTATAAAGTCTTAGCACAACACTTTCAGTTTACATAATTCATTTTTAAATCTTAATAAAAATATAAAAAATATTTTTGATCTATATATATATATATATATTGCTTATAGTTTAAGCAAAGTAACTTAGTATTTTATTATAAAATCTTTCAAATTTTTAATAAATTTATATTTAGTGTATACAATTATAATTTAATAGTAAATGTTATACACATTAAAAAAATATATATAAACAAAATTTATATAGAAAAAAATAAATAATATATTTTGAAATCAAATTTACTAAAACAGCAGTTATGTAATTTTTTTAGAACATCACTAACTTAAAATTATTCGAGAAGAACATTAATTTATCAATTCAACTACTTATTCTGTTTAAGCATTTACTGAATAATGTATAAAAACCAATTTATTTAGATCTTAAATGTATATAATACCGTACATTTTTATATTAAAAAGATTGAAATATTAAAACATTGCAAATCAAGTTGTTTATGCTTTAAAATCAACTTTCTTAAAAATAATTAAATCATGGCAAATTGTCATGGCAAATTGCTATAAACAAGTAAAACGTGTTTCTATGTCAATGGACAAAAACTACCAATAAATACTTTTCTAATTTGAGGTCATTATGTATACTGAAAAAAGTACCAATAATTATTAACATTTTGACACCAGTTTTTAATTTAATTAACTTTAAATGTACTATTAAAATCACATTACTTTATATTATATATATATATATATATATATATATATATATATATATATATATATATATATATATATAAACAAAGATTTAATATAGATTTGAAAAAATGCGCGAAATTGTTCACATTCAAGTTGGTCAATGTGGAAATCAAATTGGATCCAAAGTTAGTTTTGTAGTACTCAATAATACAAATTTATAATAATAATAATAATAATAATAAATATTGTATAAACGCTTTATAAGAAATGTTTGAACAAGTATATATATGTAGCAAAGCAAAACGGGGCTTTGTATTTAATGCTAGTAATAGCACTTTCAATTGTTAAATAATTGTAAAAAGATTATTTACTTTAAAAAAATAAATTTTCTACAATGTACAACTTGTACAACATGTTAAATAAGCAAGAAAATTATTATTAACTGACAATCGGCTTTTTATTTTTATATTTTTAACAATGTTCAATTACAATTAATGTGATACGTTTAAAAAGTTCAAAAATTATGAACTTCCAAACTAGGCACTAATAACTGATTATTTTGTTTACATATTCTGAAGTTTTATTATATATATATATATATATATATATATATATATATAATAATTTAATAGCAATTGCTAAGTTAAAATAGATAATATTAAAAACTTTAATTTATTTAATTACATTTAACTAATTTGCACTGGAAAACATGCAGTTCAACAAACTAATAAGTAAAAAGTCAAACCATCAATATTATTCCCATATGTTAATGGAAAATATAATCATCGTTTGTTCTTATGAAGAATTTCTGAGTCTTGGGAAGTGATTTCGGGATGAATATGGTATAGATCCGTCCGGAAAGCGTTACTGTAAAAGATGGATTTGCATCAGCCTGTATCAGCGTTTACTACAACGAGGCCAGTGATTACGACACACTTTCGAGCACTGCTGGTTGTCGATCTGGAACCAGTGCGCATGGAGATATTCGATCCGGGACCGTTTGCTGCTTGTTCACAAGTCCAGACAATTTCATATTTGGTCAAAGTGGACGCTTAAAGAATTTAATGGTATCATACGGAAGGCGCTAATTAGTTGATACTGGCCCTGACAGGGCTACAGAGGCTTTGAACACAGATCGTTGCAAGGATTTCAACCGACGCACTCGCTCGGTGGTGGTACTGACCGGCACCAGTCACACTTTATATGTTGTTTTTAAAGATATCCTGATCGCATTATGAATACATTTTCCAGTGCTTCGCCAAAGGTATGTCATTTTGTTAGTTTGACTTATTTGTTTTAGCATTGCAATGTAAAGTATTGTTTTAATGCAATTGTTATGTCAACGTTTTGCATGTGACTTCGACAGGTGTCCGACACTGTTGTAGAACCGTATGGCTACACTTCAAGCTCATCAATTAATTGAAAACTCGGACGAACAGCTGCATCGACAACGAAGCTTTGTACGGACATTTGCTTCACACTGGAAACTGACCAATCCGACATTGCGGAGATTTGAATCATTTGGTTAGTGCTTTACCATGCTCGGGTGTGACAACGTGTTTGCGTTTTCCGGGTCAATTGAACGCCGATCTACGCAAATTGGCTGTCAACATGATTCCCTTTCCTCGACTGCATTTCTTCATTCCGTAGATTTGCACCACTGACAAGTGGAGGAGTCAAACAGTATCGTTTACTGTCAGTAAGCGAATTGACCTCAACAGATATTTGATGTAAAACACATGATGACCATACGTGTGATCCACGTCGAGGCCGCTATTTGACTGTAGCCGCTATATTTCGCGGCCGACTGTCGGTAAAAGATGTAGACGAAGAAATGGTGAAAATACAAAACAAAAATTCAAGTTATTTTGTCGAATGGATACCAAATAATGTAAAAGTAGCTCTATGCAACGTTGCTCCCCGAGGTTTACGAATGTCGGTAACGTTTATCGGTAACAACACCTCAATGCAAGAACCATTTAAGCGTTTGTCGGAACAATTTAGCGCCATGTTTAGACAAAAAGCATTTTTGCACTGGTACACTGGCGAAGGTATGGATGAAATGGAATTTACCGAAGCGGAATCCAATATGAACGACTTGGTCAGTGAATACCAACAATATCAAGAAGCTACAGCTGATAATGATTTATTTACTGATTCTGAATCTGATTAATGTTGTGACAATGTCTGATTATTATTTTAAAAAATTTATTTTACAGTTGAAATATTTTTAATTAGTCAGGCATTTTATTACAATTTAATAAAAATATTTATAAATTTGTCAAAAATTAATAGTGCGTTTATTTATTTTATTGTTTATAAAAATAATAATAATATTTAAATTCCTTATTATTTAATTATTAAAATGTATTTGTAATGTACTGTGGACACAGTTAATTTAGTATATGTTATACCTGTTAAACTTAATTAATTTATATTACATTTACGTGTTGTTATTCCTCATTAATTCATGTTTGGCACAATCCGTTATATTTCATTTTGTATCAAGTAAGTCTGCTTTAAATTATTTTATTTCTTTACAAATATACACTTTCCTATATTTAGAATTGCAATAGTTTTTATTTAATTTTAATTTTTTTTGCTGCAATTTTTTTAAATTGTTGTCCCATTAGCAGCTGTCAGTTTTACAAAGGTTAAGTACTACGCTTTCAATCTTTTTGCTATGTCAATAATTTAACTGTTAACTACTACTTGCAACAAATTAAGGTCAATTAACATATTGGACCAGAAATGATTCAATCTAGTTAGTCCCAAGCCTGGATAAAGGAGGAGAGTATGAGTCCAAGGTTCGCAATCTGGCCTCTGTAAAAAATTTGTATTGCTACAAAAACAATACAAGAAGACGCCATTCCGGCAAACAACGGTTAAGAAGTAATCTGGATGACAGAGTTACATAGATGACAAGGTTGAGTGCAAGTCGAGAGGAAGTTCAATCTTTGATTTGCAGAATGTTCAATACCAACGAGACTTTGTTGTTATTGTTGTTTTTACTGTAATTGTTGTCAACATAATGAAATCAATTTTGTAAACACATAGGCTGTTGAAAATGCTATTAAACGCACCTTAGTCATAACCTATTTTATTGTGTTTGTAAATTATAATTATTTAAAAATGTTGTATATGTATGGTGTATGTTATACAATTGTAACTAAAAAATGTACAAAAAATAATAAGTTTACAATTTACATTTATAACATGTTTTCTTAGACATTTTGAAAACAACATTTTGCTAAAATATTATATACAAATTGACAGAGTTGATAACGCATTAAAATTCAAAATAAGTAGAGATGAATTTTAGTCCCATCGTCGGCACTCAACGAGGGTTATTGTCCAGGGTTTTGGTAATTATCCATTTGTCAAAAAATAATTGTTGTCAAACATTTAAACAGTAGAAAACAAAAATAAAATAAAATAAATTTATATAAGTCAGTGGTTAAATGCTTAATCTTCAAATTAAACAGCCTATGTTAAAAATCTGAACATAAATTTTATTTGATTAACATTATAGTATTGGAATGCCAACAATCCTGATGATTTGAGTAATGCTTTTAAACTAATAACAGCAGGGTCCGACTGTACAGCAGTATTACTGAGCTTTTGTTACAGCGGGGGAGTGCAAGCATACACTGAACATATTTAAAAGGTATCTTAAGGTATACTTATACAATATGTAACCGTTAGGCTTAGAGGGATAATCCTAACAAAAATCAGGCGGCTTTGTCAATTTTTACAAACAGTGGAGACATCGCAAAGATGCCGTCTACCAGCCAAAAATCTTTGTTAATGTTTCACATTTGTTACATTTATTAAGCCACCAGTGTCAATTGTTTATATGCTGTACAGATATAAAAAATAATAAGGGAAGATAATTATCCAAAATATTTATGAATTGTTACTTAAAAATTGTTTCTATTGTTGTTAAACATATTTATAAAATTTTCAAAAACTATTGATAAATTTTGAAATCAAACAGAAGCATAATTTATACCAAACTTGGTACATCAGTTATCAAATATTATTAAAAGATTATTAACTTGGAAAGCGTTCAAGTTTGTTAATTATTATTTAATAACATTAAAATTGACAGTTTATGATTTGGAGGTTTATATTGTTTAATTGTTTTATGGACAACATATTTTAGCAAACGGACTTCGAACGAAACTAAACAAAGCATTACATTCAGCGCTAATGGAGGAACTTGAACTCACTCTTACACACCTAGATGTATAACTTTTAAGCCACCTCAAATCTTCGATTCTAGTGTCAATTGTATTAGAAATATATCTACAGTGTGCTCAAGTTTAGTGCGTGGTTAAATATATATATATATATATATATATATATATATATATATATATGGTAGCTCCACCTAGTTTAATTCAGAAAAATGTTAAATATTAAATATATTAACAGCATAATTGGAAATATAGAAAATAAGACTTATACAAATTAATCAAATCTATTATAAAGTGCCAAATACAATTATCGATTTCTCCATCAATTTTTTGGGCTTAAAGGTTTTGTAAAATATTAAACTGTTAATTATTTACAATAAATAATTTGGCATTAAATAGAACCATTGTAAATTAACAGATTTGGACTTTGCAGATAATATTGGTCTACTCAGTGAAACTCCAGAAATTATGCAAAATATGACAATGCGTCTCAGTGATATCAGTTCTCGTATTGGCTTACAGATTAATTGTTCAAAAACAAAAGTGTTGTGCATAATGTCAAACAATTATTTACCTATCAAAATTAGTGGACAAAATATTAATAATGTTGATTTTTTATATATCTGGTAAGCATCATTGGTAAATACAAAAAACAGAAATTAATGTTAAAACCAAACTTGGAAAGGCAATGTCAGTTTTTTATAGACTTAAATCAAATTGGTTATGTTTTTACATCAGACTGAAGACAAATCTTTGTTTATATGCATGAACAATTGTTCTACAGTAATATATGGGTGTAAAACGTGAAAACAGACAAATAAAATTAATAAGATGGTAAATATTTTTTATTGCCGTGTCTTAGAAGTATTTTAAAGATTATCTAGTGTAATCACAATTTTAATAATGATATTATGAAAATAACTAATTCTTGTTCATTACTTGACATCATTTAATTAGACGATAAAATAATACTTGATCAAATTCAACGTTTACCGTCCAAAAATCCAGCAAGAACGGTTTTGGAATAGACAATTTAAAATGATAAAATAGTTGGTGAACTACAAAAAAATTGGGTAAAAACTAATTGCGAAGATCTACTTAAAATAAATGTTTCGTGGGACCAAACAAAACGTTTGGAAAAATGTTGGAATACATAAAATATTTTGTTGTCTTATATTTGTTTTCAATTATGGGACTTTGGTGTTGCCACATGCTTATTTTTAAAACAAAAGGATTTCCTAATAAAAATAATTATATATATATATATATATATATATATATATATATATATATATATATATATATATATATATATATATAAATATAACAATGGAAATAATACAAAGTTTTTAATTTTTAAAATAAAGAAAAAAATTTACAATGTTACTATGACTATTATATATTATTACTAAGTACTGCCGATATATTAATTTTTACAAGGTAGGAATGTTTTCAATATATAATGGAAATAATGAAAACAAATAAAAAACAGTATAAAAAATTCTTATTTCAATATTTTTTCACATGATGTTTATTTGTACTTTTAAATTCAATTATGAGTTTAACGGTATAACCATATAAAAAATAAAAATAATTTTTAATTATTAAAAAAATATTACATCAGTTTTTTGGTTTTTTACTTGTTAGATGTTTGATGAAAAGCAGCTTTTTCTGTGAGGAATTATTCAGAGGAGTACAACAAGAGCTTATATTTAGTGTCTACTCCGGTATCCTTGTTTAAGAACTTAAACTCATAACTGAACAAACATAGATTTTAGTTTTACCACTAATATCTCTTATCATAGCTTTGCTAAAATATTTATTAACTGAAAAATGTTTTTTTTGAAACATTTAAATAATAATACTATATATATATATATATATATATATATATATATATATATATATATATATATATATATGTTCTGGTGTGGTCAAGTGGTACGGCGCTCAACTCGAACTTGGGTTCGATTCTTACTTCTTGCACCAAATGTGAGCTAATGTTTGACTTTGCTAAAATGTTTACTGCTAAGAGACGTTTTTTGTAAAACACTTAAAGTAGTATATATATATATAGTTTTAAACGTTTTACTAGCTAAAGTAATGTTTATTGAAACAACTCCTATTACTCCATAATAAGTTACTAAGCACAGCTTTCGCTTTTTTAGATAATAATTAATCTTTGTTATATTTTTTCTGTTTTTTAATAACAATATTGATTTTTTTATAAATATGAGAACTGGTGCAATCTTTAGATTGACTAAAATTGTATGTAAAAGCAATGTAGTACAAGGATAAAATACGTTTTTATAGAAATTATTAACTGTCGACTTTTAAATAACATTAAAAATTGTTTTTTTGCAAAGCATTTAATTAATTAATCAATAGTAATAATAATAATAATAATATTAATAATAATAATAATAATAATAATAATAATAATAATAATAATAATAATACAGTAATAATAATAACAAACAATTTATATTTGTATTTAATAATAAAAAAAAATCAAAATTTGAATAAATTATAAATATAATTAATTTTAATTACAAAAGTTTTTAAACATTTAAGCAATTGAAACAGAATAAATTTAAGTAGTATATATTAATTAGAAAAACTTTTACTATAATAATAGTATAAAAAACGACTAAATTTTTAGTAACAATAAAAGTAATCAGAGTTCAAATTCAGCTATTTTAAACTTATATTTAAAAATAATTATTTACATTTATTTTATTTTTCAACATAATATTTTTTTACAGTAATGCAATATATTAATAAAAATGTTAAAATTTCATGCAAATAGCTTTCGTTATACTATAAGAAACTATTTTAATATGTGAACAAATTAAAAAATTTGTACTTAATTTTAATTTAAATAGTAAAATTTTTTTATGTTTAGCAAAAAATTAAAATTAAATAAATCGGTAATAATGAATATAGAAAAAGAAAAAAACTTTTTAAAAATAGTAATATTTTTTTAAACATTTTTAAACGTCTTTACATTTTTTTACGATAAATAAAATACTGATTAAATATGGAAAGCATTTTGGGTGTTAAAATAGAGAATTATGTAGATCAACTTGGTACAAGTTTTGAAAAGTATATATTGGACAAAAGTTGAAATGGTATAGTATAAACTGTAAAATAGCTATCACGTATAGCAAATTATACCAAACGCTTTAAATATTGGTATTGTTGTTTTAATGCATATGTAGACTAGCGACACAATGCTCGCCCCGATTTTAAGTGATTATGGGTTCGAATATCACTACCGACACTAAATGCGGGAGCACGCTTGGCTTTACTCAAATATCTATTGCTGCAAAATGTTTTTCGTAAAAAAATTACGGTAGTAAAAATAAAAATAATAAGGTTAAAATGCTATTGTATATATATTATAAAAAACCTTTTGCTTTAAAATAAGCCTGGGGAATAAGACAACAATTACAACAAAACAACAACAACAACAATAACAAAGTCTTGTTGGTATTGAAAATTCTGCATATCAAAAATTGATTTTCCTTTCGGCTTTTACTCAACTCTGTCATTTGTGTAACTTTGTCATCGAGATACGTGCGATCTTTTCTTTGCCCTTGTTTGCTGCAATGGCGTCTTTTTGTTTGTTTCCGTAGCAGTATAATTTTTTTACAGAAGCCAGGTTGCTAACCTTGCATGCTCAAATCTTCCTCTTTTATCCAGGCTTGGAACTGGGTAAATTGAATTATTTTTGGTACAAACTAGGCGGAGTTAAAATGCTATACAATTATAAAATTACAATTGTTTATAATATTGTTATAAGTCACACACAAAATATTATTTTAACTTTATTTTAATTAACTAGACTTAACTTTTTTTAACAAAAATCTAATTACACAAAATTACATTAATACTTTTACCAAAAGCATACCAAATTACTTGAGTCAATTGGTCATAATAAAAGTGATTACATTTGTTATTTTTTTGTATTTTATTTGTTACTTGAAGTCATATTTTATGTTATTGATATCGGTCAACCTTCAATTATAAACTTGTTTTCAATAAATGCAATTTCACATTTTATTTATTTACTTATTTATACTTTACAATTACTATTTGAATGTTTTACATAAAACAGGTTTTGACAAGCAGACATTTAGTAAAGCCGACCGGAAGCTCGCATTTAGTGCCGGTAGTAGCAATCGAACTCATGCTCACTCATGTTTGAGTCTAGGGCCAGCACTAAGCCACTACCAATCTACTATACTAATAAAATTTTAATTACATTTTATTTATAGTACAGTGCCGTATGTTGTATAATAGAACTTATTTTTAAAAGTGATATAGTAACTAGAAGTGTTTTACTTTAAAAAACGACGTTATTTAAAGTAACTATTTTTTAAATAATAAATTATTTATTCAATATTAATTTTATTATTTTGTTTTTTAAATAAACCAAAATAATAAAAACTTTTTAATTGTTTTTTTTAACAAGTAGAAATTAAATACTACCAAATAAGGATTTAATTTAGTTTTAAAAATGAGATTATCTAATCCAGTTACCATAATAATAATAATAATAATAATAATAATAATAATAATAATAATAATAATAATAATAATAATAATAAAAATAATAATAATAAAAATAATAATAATAATAATAGTAGTAATAATAATAATAATAACAATAATAATAATAAACTAATAAAATAATAATAATAATAATAATAATATTAATGATAATAAAACTACAAAGTAAACTGTCAAACAGGTTAAAATAAAAGCTTAAAATATTATTTCTTTTAAAGTTCGTAATTACTTTTAAATTATATATTTAATTAACTATTATTTGAGTGCATGGATTAAATAGGTACCGTTTGTTATTACAATTAAATTGAAGTAGTGTACAATTTACTTAAGTTGTTTTAAATACTACATATGATTAAAATGCAGATTATTTTTTAAATTTTTTTAATAACCACGGTATATAGACATCACATTTAAAGTATTTAAAAAGAATTGTAAAATTAATAAATGTCATAATATATAATTCTTTAATTAAGTAATTCTATAAAGCTTAATAAAAATAAATACATTATATATGCAGTGAATAAAATTTATTTGTGTTTGTTTTTAAGAACAAATCTTGTATATTACAATAAAAATTTTTTGCGAATAATATATATATATATATATATATATATATTGGTATAGTATTATCTAAGGCATGCACTAATAAGTGTTAGATATGTAAGATACGTAACAAGTGCCAAAAATTCTTAAATATAATGGCAGCTCAATATAAAATTCGGTCTTATTATTGACTGTATTTGTAAAAAAACATTTTTAATAATTTTTTTGCCGAGGTAATCTATTGGTACAACGCTCGACTTAAACCTGGGTAGGCATGGATTTGATATTCACCACCTGCACCAAATGCAGGTTTCTCTAAAAATGTCTACTGTTGAAGGATGTTTTTATAAAAAACTTTTATAGTATTAAAAATAGAAATAAATTAATATTGCCAAAGTGGTGTTTAAGAAATATTTTAGTAAAATGTAGATGTGTCTAATACGTTTATGTAATGTAAGAAAATGTCAATCAATTTTAATGTGTTAAATTTTACAGTGGTTTATTTAAATACTGTAATTGCTACAACCTTAAAAATATTTTTGCAATTATTAATAATAACAAAATTTAAAAAATATTCTGTCAATATTTTTTTAGTTAATTTATGAATACTACTTTGAATGTTTAACGGAAAGCATCTTTCAGTATTTTATTATTTATTTTATTATTTATTTATGGTTATTGGCTTGGATACTTCAGTAGAAGTAGCTTTCAGCACACACAAAAATATGTACAATTATTAAAAATACAATACAATTAGCAGTGTATAACATCAGTCCAAAAAAAGTAAAGTAAGGTTAAATTACATAGGCTAGAAAAAGAAAAAAATTCAAAATCAAAGTATATTCAAAAGTCATGTTCAATATGATATGCGTAAAGAGGCATGGTATTATTTAGGGGACACTATGTGCAAATATGTCAGTATATATAAAATGCGAATGATTCATGACTCATGAGTGAGCATGGCTAATAAAGTAATGCCCTGGATGAAGGTTAATAAATGGTCACAAATTAAAATGGGCAGATTACAAACAACGGTAATTGGTCAGACCAAAGAAAACGAAAAAAGCACTCATGATTTGGATAGGCTAATGTAAAGGTCACTTTGAACTTTGTTGGGATTGGATAGTAACCTTGCTAAATATGGCAGACATGAATTTAAGTACACATTGGTTCTGCACTTAACGTGTATATGTGATCTTCTCCTCATTCCCGATGCAAATGATTTGCTGAAATCACGATAAAGTGGATGATTGGAGTTGTTGGAAATACGACTGATTAATTGAAAACATTCCTTGAAGTGTCGATGAATTATTTCATAAAGAATGTCATTGTAAGGAGTACCTGATGATTGGCTTATTATGGTAATACATTTTTTTAACTTCATAAAATCCTTTCTTTTTAGTCCCGGAAATATTACGGGGGAGCAATATAATATTATTGGATAAAATGTAGCTTTAAAATACGTATTAATAACATGTTGGCGAACACGCAGGTTCCTTAAACGTCTTATGTAGTAACATAAACCTCGAGTTTTTGTAAACAAATGGTCAATGTGATCAGACCAGGTAAGTTTGCTATTTAGTAAAACACCGAGATATTGAAAACTATCACAAGTGTCAATTTCCACATTTTTAATACAAACCTTTGGATAAAGTTGAGTCAATTGAGATGAAGGTTTGTATGAGCTAAAAATTAATTACTTTGCACTTTGTAGGATTTAATTTTAGACTATGTTTTGTTGACCAATCAACTAATTCATCAATTGACTCCAGAAAATGTATATTATCTTCGGTTGAAGAGATGGATTCACATAACGCCATGTCATCCGCATATTTGAACAGTACAGCAGGCTCTTTTGGTCGAAGAACATCCACGTATGATGAAAAAAGAAAAGGAGATAAGCCCGCACCTTGTGGAACACCTTTATTATTTTGAATTAAAGTGGATTTTACACCCGATTTGGGTGTATTGTGTTCTGTTTTCAAAATAATTGGAAAGCCATTTGATTGTGTGATTAGGAGCGTTGAGTTCAATAAGACGCTTAAGCAGTTTGCTTCTGCATATGCTATCGAATGCGGCTTTATAATCAACAAACAAACAGCTGACGAAGCCTTTTTTGTTATCGAGTGATTTTGCAACGTAGTTAACCAGACTGGCTACACAATCTAGTGTAGAACTATTTTGCTTGTATGCAAATTGACATGGATCACTACTTGCTTTGAATGTATCACTTAGTTCATTCAAAATCAATTTTTCAGTCAACTTCAAGAGTACTGACGTGCATGAAATTGGTCGAAAATCTTCTACTTTTTTAATTGTTTGTTTTTTGGAACTGGCACAATTTTGGAAGTTCTCCACGATTCTGCTATTCTACCTTCGTTCATTGAACTGGTTAAAATTTGTATCAGTGGAGAGTATATTGAGGACGAGCATAGTTTTAGCATTTGCATACTAAGCCCGTCTGGACCTGATGACGTTGTGGAGTTAGAGCTTTTTATAATCTTTTTAAGCTCATGTATAGATATTGCAACATCAGGTCCGTTATTGATGTTTATATTGTTTAGCTGAACTAATTTTTCATCATTGCTGTGAACAAAATGTTCATTAAGGGAGTTCACATCAAGTGAGGTAGTAACAGCTTTTGTTTTTCCAGAAATTTTGTTAATATTGTTCCAAATATTTTTCGAGTTGTTGTTGGGAGAAAAGTAGAAGTTATTGATACATTTTTGAATGAAACTAATCTCGTTTTTTATTTTAAGGCTTAAATGTTTTACTAAGGGGCGGTCGTTAGCTTTGTATGCTACCTCCTTTTGCCTGCGTAGCCTTTTTAGCTTCCTCAATGTTATGTCGGTGGGTGTTACAAGTATTTTAATTTTTGGACAGAACTTTTCAAAATGATTCTTAACCAGTGTAACAAAACTGTTTGTGGCGATGTTCAAGTCATTATGACTGTTTGTAGTAATACAGTGTTGCTCAAGAGATACCTTTAGCTCCTTTATATTTTGTTGTGATAGGTCTCGAGCGAACATATATGATTTTGATATGGGTTTAGTAAATTGCGTATAATTCTTCCTAGAATAAATTGTAGGAAGTGCTCGAATAATTGAATGGTCTGACGAAGCCAATGGAGCAAGTGATTTGGCTTTGTAGAATTGGGGAGCATTAGTAGAAACGCAATCTAACCTAGAGTTACCTCTAGTATTGAAGTTCACTATGTTGGTTAAACCCATAGACAAAAAATTATCTGTATTAGTGTTGTTGAAATCACCGGCAAGTAAAATCAAATAATTGTCACAAACAGTTATTAAGTAATTAAGAATATTTTGAAAAAAACTTCACACTCGGAGCGACTTGCTAATGGTGGGATATACGTATTAATAACATCAATACTTTTTATAATGAGATAAAAATGGGCACTTACAGTTTACACCCAAACTTTCGATGCCAAATTGCGAAAATTTAAATGATATACTGGAATTAGAGCAAAATTCTTTCCTTATGTAAGTGACCAAACCACCACCACGTGTTTTAACTCCGCTGCTTCTATCGAGGCGATGTGTTGCAAATCCATCGATTGATATTAAGTTGTTATCAATGTATTTGTTAAGCCACGATTCTTGAATAAATAAGAAGCTACTGTTTTGGTGTAACCTCTCGTTTAAAAGCAGTTTTAAGTGATCCATTTTGTCCAAATAATGACCGTACATTCATCGATAGAACTAACGGCAACGTCATTTTCTTTATAGGAATGTTTTTCAAAGCTTTGCTTTGATAGCCAGAGTGATGACATTTTCTTTTCTTTGTTTTAATATTTGATTGTTTGTAACATATAGGAATAGTTAATTGTATATCCGATATAAGCACTTTTTGTTGAAGTAAAAATGTTCTATTAAAACGAATTCTTTGAGAAGTAATCATAATCGTTATAATTTAATAGAAAAAACATGTGTATTTTAAATGTTTTAAAGAAAAAAAAGAAGTACTGCTAATCAATGTAAAATATAATTGTGCATATGTTTTGTCATTTTCCGATGTTTTTGAAAATGTAGCGCAGCCGTTCGAGGGCCCGCCATATTGTGTAGTGAACATTTTAGCATAGCCGAACGTGGGCCTGCATTTAGTGCTGGTGGTGGAATTCCAACACAAGCCTACTCAGGTCCAAGTCAAGCGCTGTGCCACTAGACCACTCCAGCACATTTATATTACATCTATCTTTATTAAAATATTTTATTAAAATACTGAATTTAAATGTTTCTATTATAAAATTAAAAGTATTTTGTAAAATAAGTATTTGGTTTTGTAACTGTATTTGATTATGTAACTATTATTAAAAATAAAAGATATTAATGTACTTTCTATAATATTGCTGTATTATATTATTTTAAAAATATCCGTTCTTAAAAAAATTATATAAACATTATTTATCTCTCCAATATTATACAATTTGTTAATAACTAGAAAATATTTTTTTAAAACTACCATTGTTTCTTCCATTACCTTTAATCTTTTAAAAACGTACACAATAAAATATAAATGTAGGTTTAACCATTATTTTTGTTAACATGTTTTAACTATGCTAACGTCAATTTAATAAAAAACATTTAACTAAATATAATATAACTTTTTAATACATCTATTGTTTTACCTTTACATACATCCGCACACCTTTGTATGTATAATATATATATATATATATATATATATATAGCATTGAAAGTTATTTATACCAAAGTAACTATGCTAATAACCACAAAAATAATAACAATAATAATAATAATAATAATAATAATAACAATAATTTTAATAATAATATTATATATTTAAATTATTGGTTGTGGGCTAACACCCAAATCCCCCTATTTAATTATCCTATCTTTAAATAAATGCAGTATAAACAATAACTTCATTACCATAGTTATTAGGATGTAAACATTTGTAAAATTTATAAATACAATCTTGTAACATTATTTTCTTTTAAGCGCTTTTCAACTTATTATTTAATTTATGTATAATTAAAAAAAACTGGAAGTTACAGACTCTGTTTATTATGATTCGAGTATTAAAAAATAACAATTTCCTGTTAATCAATGTAAGTTTTATAATGCAGTTTATACAAATATTTTGTTTATTTATTGTCGATAGGCAATTTATGTAACAATAAAATAATTTAATACAAATCGTATGTTTTTTACAATGTTAGTAAAGTAATTTAGTAATTATTTCTACAATTTTATGTTATTTATATATTTTGTGCAAACTGTTAACTAATGAGTTATTCCACTGCAAAAGTTTATTTTGAAAAACTATAAAGTTATATTAGTTTGTATGTCAATTAAATAATTAAAATAAAGCGTGTACAAAAACATAGTAAAGTACTTATATCTAAGTAAATAGTATGTTTAGCTTATATATTATATATATATATATATATATATATATATATATATATATATATATATATATATATATATATATATATATATATATATATATATATATATATATATATATATATATATATATGCATTTCTTGTGAGTTTACTATTTTTAACATTTTAACAAAATGGAACCAGCGCTTGTATTTAGTGCCAGTTGTCTAAATTAAACATATTTCCACAAAGATACAAATTTATTATTTCAACAACTAATGCCATTTAAACACAATTTTGATTCCAATAAAATTTAAAATGTACTGCATTTTAAATTTTAAAAAATTAAATATTAATTGCAACAGATTGTTTTGTTTTAAGTAAATTCAACATTTTGTATGTATAAAGTTAAGTTTATTGTATAATTATTATTGTTCTGTAAAAGTATTATACATAAGGTTTTTATTAATATTTCAATAGAAATTATTTATTATAATATTGTAACAATATTTCAGTTATTTATTTTGACTAGTAAAAAGTAAAAATTTTTATTTTAAACAAAAATCCATAAAAAAACCAAAACTTTAAAAATGATTATTTTAACTATTTAGATATTTATTGTAACATAAATGTTTTAAGTTTCAGAAAACCACACATATACAAAAGTATTACTTTATGGTATTAGTACTAAAGTTCCAAAGTTTTATTTAAAAATTATTGTTACATGTTTTTAAAAATAAAAATAACATGTTTGATAATATATGGTTTGTATAAAATAAAACAAAACACTTATAATCTTTTGCTTTTAATTAAGCAATTCCTATTTTAATAAAGTAATATATATATATATATATATATATATATATATATATATGACTAGTGGTCGTACTAATTTACATACATTGATTTTATTCCAGATTATTTGGATTACGTTTCTGAAATATACAGGTAAATATGTGCATTCACTTTTTATTGTTTAACTTTTTATAAATCTAATATAATTTATAGTTTTTTCGGAAGAGCCTTCTCTGTACTCGAGATATGATAATACTGATATGTTTGGATATTTTCCTGCATTTTTTGACATTTATGAGGTAAAACGTGTATTGCATTTTTAAAAAAGTGTAAATATATTGATCAATTTGCAAAATTATAGTTGCTGTTGTCTGATTTACTAGGTTAATTTGACTTTCGTTATATATATATATATATATATATAATATGTATATGATTTTAAGAAAATGCATTTACGTAAGAGTACCAGTTGTTTAAAAAATGGTATTCCATTGTGGATAAATAAATTATTATTAACAATATTATTTTTTCAGCATGGTAAAAATTTATGTCTAAATTAATAAATGACCTCTCAACACTAAATTTGTTGTTAAAATAAAAGTACACAAGACTGTATAAACAGCCTAATCAAGAGCCAAATAGTTACAAAAAAGGCGATTACATTTGTTATTAAGTAGTTTGTGTATAATACAAAAGATATTTTATAACTTTAGAAAATCAATGTTATGTATTTTTTTAATATTTAACATATTTTATGTTAATAAACTTATTCAATCTTTAATTATAAAAAATAGATATTTAATATGACTGCTTTGTAATTTATACGTAATAAATTACTGTATAGTGTGTAATAAAACGGGGTTCTTACTATTAAATAGGCAATTATTAATAATTTAAATTAAATAACTACTTTAATTGCAGGGATGTTTTTAGAAGTTGTACTAGTTTATAAACTGACTACTTGCAAAATGTACTGTATTAAATAATATCATTTATTTATTTATTATTTAACTATTTTGTATCTTAAGAACAGTTTTTGTACATTTATGCAGTGATTAATTGTACATAACAAAAAACAATGATTATGGAAATATGTTTTGTTTATTTTGTAAATAATACAATTCAATTAATAATTATACAATTTTGTATTATAAAAGGACGAAAACCTTTCGGAAAGATGCATTGTCAGTTGCAGAAATGCAAATTTTTTATTTGCTGCTACAGTTGGTTCCTCTTATTGTTTTTGTGACAACAATGAACCACAAAAGGGTACAGCAGTCATTGAAAATTGTCACGATTTTTCAATATTATCAATTTACAAAGTACCGGATGAAATTGTTACAGACATCGTTGAAGTATGTAAACATGTATTTTTAAAAACGTTTTCTTTTAATTACTGAAACATTTGCGTAAAAAACGTTTTGGGCAGGTAAACTTGTAAAAATGTCATCGAGTACCGGTAGTGAAACTCGAATTCATTGGTACTTGGTTAAAATTTAATCAATCCAACAAACATACCATTTAACAAATGTAGTAAATATTTTATTTATGTTTTATACATATTATAAACATTAGAGTTTTTGTTATGCAAAATGTCACAAAGAATAGAATGCATATATTTTTGTTTTATCTAATAGCAAATAATAATAGATTTTTATATGTGAAAATCAATTTATGGTTTACACTAAGTAGACCTTTTTCAAAACAATTAAAAATATTTTTTGTTGTTGTATACACATGCATCAAATTTAGATTTATTTAGAAAATGGCCAAAACATATTGGCTGTGGACGAAAAAGCTGTGGTCAAATTTGAAATTCCCGATACATTTAAAACGTCGATCTTAAAAAAAGTCTACAAATTGGATTTCGGTGATAGTCTAGGCGAATTCGAAGAAATAGATATTGATACATCAGTCTATCTTCAATATAATAAACCGGGTGACCTTGTAGTTAAATTTAAAGCCGAATTGTTATCAGAAGTATGTAATTTTATATATATATATATATATATATATATATATATATATATATATATATATATATATATATATATAAAACTGTATATAAATAAAATGTCCTTAAATAAATTAATTTATACAAAAGTATTATTGCAAAAATTGTATTGACAAAAAATTAATTAAAAGTATAATTGTCACCACAATTACTGCAAAAAAGTGATTATTTAGCTAAAACATTTCTAGCAACTACATAGCGTACAAGAGAAATGTCACTTTGATTATAAAATATACAATACTATATAGTAATCAAATATATATATACACATGTATTTTGTAAGTAATAAAAATGAGTAGGAATTATCAACTGGTGCAAAATCGAAAATGGAGTAAAATAATTAACATGATTTATAACGTCAACTATTAATAGCAATACAGATTACATGCAATTTTTAGTCACCAAATAATTAAGAACATTAGTTCAAAAAATTTAATAGTCTATGTGTTCGATATTCTTTTGAGTAACCTGATCCAGGCGTTTTGGAATGCTGTTAATAAGAGTGTTGATATATTCTTGTTTCATCTCATATTGAACAACAAACCGAATGCGTTTACATAAATCCTCAATTTCAGTATTCTTATTGATGTTTCGCTTTACTGAAAACATTTTGAATATCATCAATGTCCAGGCTGTTAGGTGATAATTGAGTAAAAGATAGTTTTTTTAGATTTTAGCCCCTTTATTGTCTGACTGTAAATATAAAACAAATAAAATGAATCTAGGTAAATATTCACTATTTTAGGTACCAGATATAATTCTTTATTTGATAGGTTGATTATACTTAATACCAAACTAACACATTACTTGTCGAGGATGGGCTTTTTTTTAACAACCGGGATTGAATGTTTTTGAAAACTGGACCTGCACAACACTTTGTTTTTGTAGGAAAATAGTTAGTTCCGAATCACTATAAAAATAATGTAACTTAAGTTTACTGTCCACATTTATATAGAAGTAGTTTTTAAAATATACTATTTTGGCTAACGCAGCCTTTTTAAATAAATATTTCTAAGTATATATAAAGGAACTATTAAGTATTTGACATTATTTTTAATTTTCAATATTTATTTTTACGAAAAACCAATCGGATATAACAAATTAATTTAGATTTAATACTCTTATAAATTTTAGCGTTAACTTTTAAAATGGGAGTATATTGTACTAAAAATTAACAAATAAGTGCAATAAACATCAATGTTAAACTAACCAGTACAATTTTATTTATTTATTAATATAAGTTTTAGTACATTAATAGAGGTGCATTCAGCATGTACATACATATGTACATAACATATACTTGGTGCCGTTAAACAACACAATACAAAATGAAAGTACAAAATAAAAAAAGTTAGACAAATTAAGCAATTTACTTTACGCATAATTGCAATAATTGGGGCGGAATAACCTTATTGTTTGTTCCTTGTAAGATGTAAATTTTAACCCGTTTAAGTAACCGTTTAAGTAATGCGGTAGATAAACATCTTTGAGAACAACAAACAGGTTTTTGAAAAGGAGCTGCTTGTATTAAACAAATACTCACCCTCCATAACATTATTGAACAAATTCAAGAAATTTAGAAATTACTTACAATCAATTAAACTAATTTTATGAAAGCGTTTGACAGTGTTCATCGATAATCCTTGTGGAAAATCGTTAAGTTATACGGAATACCGTTAAAGTATGTCAATATTATGCGTTTGCTATACCAAAATTCAAGTTGTTGTTTTCGAACAAAAAGTGGTCATACTGCTATGTTTGAAATTGTTACGGGAGTACGTCAAGGATGCATTTTGTGACCGTTTTTGTTTCATTATGACTCAATCCATAAACAATTTGTTTTATGGTATTAAATGGATTTTACTAAGATGATATTGGTCTAATAAGTGAAACTCCAGAAATGATTCAAAATATAACAATGAGTCTCAGTAATATCAGTTCCCGTATTGGCTTACGGATTAATTGTTCAAAGACAAAATGTTGTGCACTAAGTCAAACAATTGTTTACACATCAAAATTAGTGGACAAAATATAGATACTATTGATTTGTTTACATATCTGGGAAGCATCATTGGTAAAACGAAAAAACCGAACTTGATGTTAAAACTAGACTTGAAAAGGCTATGTCAGTTTTTCATAGACTTAAATCAATATGACCATGTTCTTCCATCCACCTAATGACAACACTTTGTTTGTACGCATCAATAATTATTCCTACAGCAATATATGAGAGTGAAACGTGAAAGCAAACAGACCGGATTGATAAGATGGTAGATGATTTTCATTGCCGGTGTCTTAGAAGTATTTTAAAGATTACCTGGCGCGATTACATTTCAAATAATGAGATCATGAAAAGAACTGATTCTCGTTTACTCCATGACATCACTACAATTAGACAAAGAAAATTACTTGGTCAAATTCTATGTTTACCGCCCGAAAGACCAGTAAGAACGGTTTTGGAATAGACAATTGTAAATGTTAAAAGAAAGGTTGGCAGACTACAAAAAACTTAGCTAAGAACTATTCGAGAAAATCATATTGAAATAAATGTTTTATGGGATCAAGCACAACGTTTGGTAGAATGTTTAAATACGTGAAAATATTTTGTTGTTTCAAGTTCTTTCTGAATTATGGGACTTTGTTTTTTTTTTTACTGTAATTATTATTTTATTGGCCTATGCTTATGTTTAAAACAAAAGGGTTTTGTAATAATAATAAGCAATTTATATAATTGTGAGATAAAATCGGGTTATTATTAATGTATTTGTTTGCCAGAATTCTCGAATTAATGTAAATCAACTGATGTCATACATTTTCTCATTAATTAGTAAAAGCAAGTCATTAATTTTATTAACAATAAATCTTGCACTGTAATAGAGGATTAGTAATAGTGACATATTTTGTGGAAAAATTGGTTTTAAAGCACGTTGAAACCAACTATAATGATATTTTTTTTTACTTTTTAAATGTTGTTTTTAAAATACATTTCTAGGAAAAAGTATTAAGAACAAGAAGACTTCTACTTTTGAGGGCCCGCATCATAATGACAATATTTAAAATGTGTATGCATTATTAATGTAATCTTTAAGTATAAAAACATTTTAAATAAAATTATATTTACTATATTACATAATTAATAAATTTACGATAGCCGTTCCTAAATCCGGTTGAGAAAGGAGGAAGGTTTGAGTTCAAAGTTAGCAACTTGGCCTCATCAAAAAATAATAGTGCTAAGCAATAACAAGAAGACACCATTCTATTATACTACGCCAAAGAAATTAATACATTTAATAATTTGAATGACAATTCAATAAAATCCGATTAAACGTTTAAAGTCAAAATGTAATACACAACAAAATAGAATAATTTTGTTGACACGTTCTTTTTTTGAAAATAAAAATGAATAATTAGTAATGCAAACATGACATTGCCAATGCTGTATTAAATTTTTTTCATTTAATTTTGAGCAATTGTCAATAGTAGTTCATATTGAAGAAATAAATAAAAAATACAACAAAATATTGGTGAAACATATTTATTCCTTAAAATGTTTTTTACGTATTTAAAAAAATTACAGTAGCATCAATGGCTTGTACAATTTGAATAAATTTAGATTTTTTGAGTTAATCACCATATTTTATTCAACAAAGGTTTTGCCATGCATTATTTAAATTTATTTTTAAATTTATTTTTGCATGTATATTCAATAATACAACTATTGAGTAAACGTTTGGTGTAACTTTTTATTAATGTATATTTTTATTCTATAATTAGGGAAACATTGTGCACATATTGAAAGGTAGCTTGGGTATAAACATTTATCAACCTCCAACCAAAGAAAACGCAGAGCTGATTTGTGACGAATATATCTTTGATGATGTTAACTGCATCTTGAATGTATATATTGGAAGTCATCTACGAGTGCTTAGCAATTTTGAATATCCAATTAGGTCATTTATTATGGCTGGTAAGTTAGGCATTTCATTGCAAAATGCTTTCATTATTTTATCAATTTACTGTTTTGTAATGTATTATCCTAACTTTGCATTTTACTATTGTGTAAAGCAAAATTTATGTGTTCTCATTGAAACAAATCAACATTAGCAAACTTTCACTAGTAACATTGTAATCCATAAATACATCCCGGTAATTAATGCGATTATGAGTGCAGTAAAGGAAAATGAGAAAATTATTAACTTTAAATATTGTAACTAATAATAATAACATAAACAAATTAAAATAAATTTAAAAAATTAAAATAATTAATAAAAAATATTTCATAATCAGTAGTGATGCTTTAAGACAATGCCAATAATGCAGAAATACAAATAAATTAAATGGACGACAGTATTAAAACAGGAAGGTATTTTTAGTGTAGCGATGACAATTTCTGAAGATAATTGAATCAAAAATAATATACAATACTATTTTATTATAAAAATAAAAATTAATTTCTGGAGATAATATTTTACCAATATTGACCATTTTTGTTTAAGTGTGCTATTAACATTTATGGGTGGGAACGGCTATATAAACAACCATTTTTCTCGCAGTTTTCGTTTCAGTTTTCCTTAGTTTTCCATGATTTCGTATGTTGGTCTGTAAATTGGCAATAAACGTGTTCACTGTGTCTTGTATTGTTATCCGTTATTACTAGATAACCGATACTGATATACATTTTTGAAAAATCGACTAGTCTCATCCTCGCCCCTTGATCAAGCGACGACGCTTGCCAAACATATTAATTAGGAATCCAACTAACGTCGCTTATCAACTCAATCTCTAAACTGTCCTCGAGTGTAGATAAATTCAGTTTATTTAAATGCACATATATGTATTTTTTTGATTGCTTTTAGAACCCGAATATGATTGGATAGGCATGACGCCCAAAAGAATGACAAAACAATTTGATACTTTTTCAACAACGGATGCAGTTATAACCGGCACACAAGTTCGTTATGCAGGAATTGCCAAATCAATTGCTATACATGCAATCAATACGGGTGTAGTACACATTTATGTATGTGTATTAAAAATAATGATATTTTATTCAATCTAACATAATTATAACATTTGCTGCGGTGGTCTAAAGGTACAGCTTGCGACTCGAACCTAGATAGGCATAGGCTTGATCTCTACAACCAGCATCAAATTCGGCCCATGTTTGGCTTTGCTAAAGTCGCACTGCTAAAAGATGCTTATTGTAAAACGTTTAAAAGTAATAAAAAATAAAAAATAAAAATGTTTTTTATCTATTAATATAAATAAACATTTGTTGTTGTTGTCAGATGGATAGAAATCCATGTAACAAAGATATTTTTTAAAATTATTATTATTATTGTTATTATTACTATTATTACTATTATTACTATTATTATTATTATTAATGCTATTATTATTAATGCTATTATTATTATTTAGTTATTTGGGAAATAGGACATTTTTGCACAAATAATAATTTTAATTCAGATTCTTTGTCCTTTGATAGCTTTCTCTTGTTAGGATCTAAAGTAATTTCTTCACTGGAGCATATGTGATCGTGATCCAAATTTGGTGCGGTTACAACATATTTATCGTTTTTAAGTCAAACTGTAAAACGTACGGAACAATTTAAATTTTTAATTCTGCAAAAAATACATAAAAATAAAGTTACTTAGTTTTACGAAGTCCTGTGCCTTCTAATAAAACGTGCATCTGTAAAAAAAACTTATATATATATATGGGAATCTTCTATATTCTCCACGGTTTTGTCAAGATACACAGTGATAAAACTCACTGTTGGTATCTATTTTTTCACATCCTTCTAATTAGAATAACTACGTTGAGTCCATTCCGGTCCAAAAACAAATGCCATTGCAAATGAGGCGAGTTTAACAAAATTTACATTAAATAGTGCCCGAAACAACCAATCAGAGCTCAATTTTAAAATGAACTAATCAGAGAACAAAACCTACATCCAATAAAATTTACTTAGATTTCGACCAATTAAAAATTATATAACGTCCAACATTTTAATTTAAGAAACATGGAGAAAAAACATTGTTCCGTGTAACTGTACTTTAAATTTTTGGCAAAAATCTCCATTTAATTTATGTTTACGACTTTAAATATATTACAAGAAACACATCTTTTAGCAGTGAACATTTTTTAACAAAACTGGACGTGCCGCTAATGGGATTCGAAACAATGCCCATCCAATTTCAAATCGAGCGCTTTACCGCTAGATTCCAGGTTGCTAATCTTGCACACAAATACCTCTACTACTATTGACTGGAGTAGAGACCGACTAAGGTGGATTTATATTGCATTTTTATTGGTTTGACTAAATATACATTCGCTTTAAGTTTCAGGAAAATGATTTTATATTTGTAAAACATCCTGGAGAAACACCAAAGAAATGCGGATAATAATATTTATGTAAAATCTTTTGACATTGAAGAATATGGAGCTACAAGATTGCTCTAAGAGATTGTACGTTACATTTTTGAATTTAACAAATTGATATTCTGTCTGGAATCATACTGCTTTCAATTTGTTGGTACAGTTAAATAAAATGTTATCCTCTTATTGTTTATTTAACAATATATATATATATATATTTGAATACCTTGCGTTTAAACCGTTTTCATTTTTAAACCGGTGGAGGTGCGAATAATAATAATAAACGTTATAATTTATCAAACACAATACATTATATTTTGTCAAGCAATGTTTTAAATTGTTGATTATTATTTCTACTAGACAAAATTATTAATTTGCAACGTTTGCCAAAGTAGTCTCGGTAACTAAAGCATTAGACTTTAAACAAAGCAATTATCGATTAAAATTTTGTCACTACTTAGCAAAATTAAAAGAAACCTAATTTTGCTGAGTGTCTACTTGCTAAAAAGTGTTTTCCGTATACAATTCAAATACAACAAGATTAAATTAAGATTATAAAATTAGAATAAATACATATGATTATGTTGTAATTAGAAACTCCGAGTTAACTGCGCGGGGGGCAAGTACAATTTTGAAAGTAATTCATGTTCAGCAAACAAACCGAATGAAATTCAATGTGCGGATAATGAAGTGTTTGTTGACTACATTCGACAATGTGTTGACAAAAATAAGCCAACATGTGCCAACTTAAGAGGACTCAAATTGGATGCACCACAAACTATTGAACCGTATTCTTATCTAGTCACAGAGGTCAGTTTTAAATTATTTGAAGAAATCGGGTATTTAAATGGTTACGCTACAATTCCATAATTTGGAAATTTAACATATTTTGGCGTTTGTGTTATATATGTATATGTACAATCCTTAAAATATTAGTGCAAAAATTTAAAAGAACTTTAATCTAAATTGATTTATTATTTCTAATTGTTTTTTTTTTAATAAAAATAAATATTAAGAATTAAAAATAATGTATAATAGCTAATGGTTACTTTATATTTACTCAAAAATATTTAAATAAAACGGTTAAGTTGGTATTTTGAAACTACGTATTTTTTAAAATAATAATTAATACATTATTAATTTATGTTTAATATTGTTATTTAAAAATGGGTTTTAATACTCAAAAAGAAAAAGAAAAAAGATGAGGAATACTCAATGTTTAAGTTTCTACAACACAAAATTTAACGTTGTTGTTACTTTATAATAAAAATTTTAATTTAAAAAAAGGTATATTAGAAAATAATTAATTAACTATTTTTTAATATTTAGTTCTTAAATAAGTACTTTTCTAAATATCTTTATAATAGAATGTTACCATAGAAATACATAATTGAAATAATTCCAAAAGCGATTGCTTTTCAATTACATCAAGAATAAACGTGAGTGTATTAATTATTTTCCCCAACTTAAGGATGTCCACAGGTTACTTTTTTCTCTACCTGAAGTTTGCAATATTTTTGGTAAATATTTTCAATCTGTCTTCAACGTAGATTTTACTGGAGTTTTCTTTCCTGTTCCCTCTTCTCCCCTCTTATTATCCCTGAAATTGTTCGAGATCTCCTTTCTAGATTAAAGTCATCTTCCCGAGATGTGGACGATCTATACCCGAGAGTGCTTAAAGAATGCGCCTCAAAATTAGCCACAGTCCTAGCTTATACGTTTAACCTTTTTTTAAACCAAGGCAAGGTACCTGCAATCATTAGGCCAATCTATAAATCCGGTTGCAGGTTTATAGCAGATAGTTATAGGTCTATCAGCTCCTAGTAAAATTATAGAGAAAATTGTTAAGTCCCACTTAGTCAATTTTATAGTCAATAATAATCTAATAAACCCTGCTCAGAGTAAATTTATGCCATCAAAATCCTACCTCTCCAACTCATTGGCTTCTACTGGTAGTTTTACTAGGATGCTGGAGTACTTTCAATCCACTTTGATTTAACAAGGCACTTTATACAGCATTACTGAGTAAGTTAAGATCATTTGGGATAACTCTTCCACTCATCGACTGGATACGCAACTTTCTCTCAAATCGTTAATTAAGTGTAAAATTAGGTAAGGTTACCTCAGCAGCTGTGAAAATAACCTCAGGTGTCCCCCAAGAGTCTGTCCTCGGTCCCCTGTTATTCATAGTGTATATTAATGACCTTCCTTCTGTTGTTCAATCGGACATTTTGCTTTACGCTGATAATGTTAGGATCTGGAGTTCTAATTCTGAACAACTTTAACTAAATATTACTAGTATTTACAATTGGTCTCTAGCTAATGCGCTCCCTCTGAATTTTTTCAAGTGTAATCATTTTTCTTTTGGTAAATCTTTAGGCAACACGTTAACAGTCCTTGACTCACTACCTATCACTTGTGTTAATTTGATTAAAATTTTAGGAGTTACCTTAAATGCTTTTCTAAATTTTTTGATACACCATAGGAAAGCTGCTTCCACTTGCTTCCAACTCACAAAGTTCTTCAAGTGCAATCTAGAAAACATCCCTGTTATTTGTTTGCGTCTACTCTACTACTTATACATTAGACCACATTTTAAATATTGAATCCAAGTAACATCCCCATTCTAAAAGGCAGACATTAAGATTTTAGACAAAGTACAACGTAATTTTACTAAAGTCCCTAGACAGTTCAAGAAAGCAAACTACTCTAATCGTTTACAATTCCTTAAGCACTTTCCTTTACAAGATAGGAGGACCAGGAGCAATCTCATCCTAGTATATAAATTATTTAGATCATGCAAATCACCTTTTCGTTCTTGCTAATGACTCTCGCAGGGGACATTTTTTAAAGTTAACTAAACCCAGAGTAAGATCGCGTTTGTGCTTAAACCATTTCTCGTATAGGGTCATATCTGCATGGAATCATTTACTGATCCATGTTGTTTTAGCACCGGCAATAAACTCTTTCAATTCGGCATACGATAAGTATTACCTTTATGACTTTTTTTAATTATTTATATTTTCTTATATATATATATATATATATATATATATATATATATATATATTTCAATATTTGGTTTCTATTGACATTTGATACTTTGAATCGAGTACCAAAAGGAGTTTTCTACTATATAACTCGTAAACATACCTGAACCTGAACCTGAACTTTTAAAACGTTAATTTGTTTTTTAATTAAAAATATTGATTTGTTTTTAAATTTAAGTTAAAACTTAATATTTGCATTAAAATAAAAATAAAAATGCAGTACATCTTGTTAAAACAATTTTAAAATTACATTATTGTTTTTAAAAGAATTTTTTTTTTAATCTTAAAAACTTTTTCTTATTTGTTAAAATAAAAGCAATAAAATGCATTAGTTTTTTTAAATATAAAATATAATTAACATAATTTTTGTTGTTTTCTAGTAAGGAGCCTAAAAAATTATATGTTTTAACTTTTTAATAGTAAAAAATATAGTTGCATTTTTATTACTGAAACAACGCTAGAAGTGTATTTTCTAATATTTTAAAATGCACAGCACTTTTTTGTATTTAATAAAACTCTTATTTAAAAATATTTATATTTTGCATACCAAAATAAGGTATTATGTATAGTGAACTTTGTTTAAAACTGTCTTTTAATACTTTAAAAATCTTTTTTATGTAAAAAAATTATATTGGTTTTGTAATAATTAGAACATAACCCTTATATTATAATAACAAATTATGTTAATCAATTAAACCAGTACTGTTTTATATCAAAATTTAGAAATATTTAAAAATCTAAAATGCAATTCCTTATGTCACAGATGCAATTATTTAATAAACATTGTTATATGCTACTTGTTTGCAAAATTAATTTTAGCTTCATTTAAATTCCTTTTGTTTGAATAAAAAAATCAATTTAAACACAGCAAGTAAAAATAAAAATAATTATGGGTTTAAATATTTTTTTTTAATAGTTCTAATATTAGTTGTGTGTATTTTTTTTGAGTAATTAAACAAAACATATGTAAATTTAAAAATAATCAAGTTTTACCAATAATTTATTAAAATTATAATTACATAAGACTTTATAAATATCCTAACCAATAGTATACCAAGAACATAAGCCAAGTGTTTACAAAAAGAAACAATCAAATGTGTTATTTAATATTTTGTAGTGTATTATGCTTTAAATAATTTAATAACCAAAAAAAGTAGATATGCTTTGTACTTTATGTATTATTTGATGCTATATTCCTTGTTCCCAATTTTACTCAAACCAGTTGTAATTTTATTTGATTTTTTATTATCTACTACTACTATTACTATTACTACTACAATAATAGTAATATAAAACTCCTAAACCAATTACTGATAAAAACTTAGTTATGAAAGTAAAACAGTTTAGCAACCACATAGCTTGTCAAAAGAACTTGGTTTAATCACACTATATACAAAACTATATAGTACAATTAAACTGAGCTTTTTCACAAGTTATGTGAATGCTAGAAATGTTTTAGTTTAATAACTACGTTTTTATCAGTAATTGTATATAATAATAATAATAATAATAATAATAATAATAATAATAATAATTATTATTATTATTATTATTAATATTGTTATAATTAAAATTAAAAGTATATATTATTAATACTAAAGTAGGAAAAACATTTTTTAAAGTTATAGTTCAAAGATTTATTATAAACATGGAACAAATTTGTACACTTGTGTGTCTTTTTGTTGTTTTATTACGTTAGTTTTTCTTAATTTAGAATATAATACTGACCATTTCTCAAACGGGATGGCAAATTCTGAATTTACCACAAGTTATGTTTTTTGAACCTGGTGACCGAATCGCTTTTCAAAGTAATGACAACGTACTGGCATCGTCAGTACCTGGAAAATATCAACCAAGTGATTTGAAAATTATAAGTGGTAAAAACCTTGAGGTAAATGCAGCAATTGGTAATAGCGACGTACAACGAATAAACAATAATCGATACGAAGTATGTGTTATTAATACTTTTATCTAAATGTCGAGTAACAGTCAATATATGTTTGATAAATTGGAGTTGAGTAAAATTCACTACGCTATTTGTTAGCCATTTGTTAACTGTTTTTTTTAATTTTAAGAAATTATTTTAATTATTTTTACACTCAA
This sequence comes from Cardicola forsteri, assembly GCA_025895645.1. Classification (NCBI taxonomy): domain Eukaryota; kingdom Metazoa; phylum Platyhelminthes; class Trematoda; order Strigeidida; family Aporocotylidae; genus Cardicola; species Cardicola forsteri. Next base: position 807,551 of record JAKXYG010000912.1, on the reverse strand, counting down.
AACAAGATTTAAAACGTCAATAAATTAAAAACAAGAAAATTTGTTATTATTATTATTATTATTATTACAAAAGCCTTTTGCTATAAAAATAAGCATGGGGCAATAAAGTAACAATTACAACATAAAACAACAACAAAGTCTCATAATTCAGAAAGAACTTAAAACAACAAAATGTTTCCACATATTTGAACATTCTGCCAAACGTCTTGCTTAATCCCATGAAACATTCATTTTAATTAGATCTTCCAGAATAGTTCTTAGCCAAGGTTTCTGTAGTCTATCAAATTTTATTTACCATTTTCGATCTTATATTCCAAAACCGTTCATAACTTAAATAAAACATTAATATTGTTATAAAAACCTAAAATATTAATTAAGTATATTTTGTTAAAGCAATACCTAAATATTATTGCTTATTTCCAAATTATATTACTTTTTTGTAACAACCAAACAATTTCTTTTTTGTTTGTTTAAATTAATTATTTCATAACTTAAAACAATTAAATACAATAGTTTTTGTAATTACAAAATATTATTAACAAAAATTCAGTTATTAACCAGTAATGAGTAGAAAAATATAATGATTTAACTTTTTAATAACAGAAAGTCTAGTTGATTTTTTATTACAAAAAGAAAACATCAAAAGTACATACGTATATGTTATAATAGTAAAATGAATTTATTTTAATATTAGTTAATTTTAATTGTAGGTAATAAATTATTAACGTTTTACATACCAGAATAAGGTAATGCGTATAAAAAAATTTGTACAATTTTTAAATTTTGTGTTTGGTTTTATAAAAAGTATATAATAACCATTATATAGAAAATAATATTAATTAATATAATCAATGGTATTTTTATGGTAAAATATTTTTCATGTTAAACTAAATTTTTTTTGCCAGAATGGCAATTGTTTATAAAAATAATAATTTGTTTTATAACTTTATTAAATTTTAATTATATTTAACTTTAATTTACATAAAAACCTTAATTTAAACACAACAGAGGCTAAAATTAAATTAGTATATTTTTGGAAATTGTCATTTAATGGTTCTGATATTAATGATATTATTTTTGCTGTATAATAAAAAGAAACATGTATAAATACATTTAAACTGAAAAGTTATTTGTCCAAATCAATTGCTGTTAAAATTTAGATTACACAAAACTATATCAACATTTTAACATAGTGGTTACAAGCACAAGTCATCATTTTTATTTTTTGGTGAAGTTATATATATATATATATACATATAATATTTAAAGGGAAAGTCATACACTTTGTAATGTAAACAATTAATTTCTTTTTATAACTCCTGCCAGCTGTTTTAAGTCTGAGACTTCCAATATAGATTTATTCTAACCATTGTTTAATTGTAAGAAATTTACCAAAAATTCTTAACAAATTATTTCAGTTGCTATTTTAACAAGATGCTTTAAAGCAATAAAATCTTGTTCAAAATCATGTTTCAAAATACACTTTAGAATGGGTAGTGTTTTTTAGTATATATTACCACTTACTATAGGTTTAATTCATTTAAACTGCAAAAAACTTGTTGAGCAAAAATCCGATCTTCGTACATTTGATTATCTACAGCGCGGATTTAAACGTTAATAATTTTGTTTTGGGTTGTTTTAAAGGCTAGGTTAACAAGTTGTAAAATAACGTATTACTTATAAAGCAAATCAAGTTTCAAAGGATTTTATTGGTACCTTGATAGTCTTAAATTTAAGACGGCTAACAAAAGTTATAAATAGAAGTGAATGTCACTTAAATTGTTGACATTACAAAGTTTTTAACTTTTTCTTTATATAATGTATGTTGGTTAATAAAATTCTTTTTTTAACAAATTACGTGTTTTTTTTTAAGTTTTAAAAATTAGAAGTATTATAATTTATTTCTAAAACGACTGTTGCTGTATATCATAATTCCAAAATTTTATTGAGAATAATATTTTGTATATTTTTTGATAAAGGTTCATTTAAGGTATTTATTAATATGTGTTAGATATATCTAAGATGAGCAAAAAGTGTTAAATATTTTTAAATACCATAGTAGCTTAATATAGGATTCAGCTTCATCACCGACTGTATATATATATATATATATATATATGCTGTGGTGGTCTAGCGGTACAGCGCTCGAATTTGGACTTCGGTGAGCATGGGTTTGAATTTTACCACCGCTACTAAAATGCGGGCCCACGTTCGTCTTTGCTAAAATGTCCACTGCTGAAAGATGCGTTTCTCGTAAAACATTCAAAGTAGCAAAGATCAAATAAAAAAATAGAAAAATGTGTGTGTGTATGTGTGTGTGTTTTATTTACAGATTGGAATGTGGATTCGGCCGACATATGCAACAAGGATGCAAGGTACTATAAATAAATTTGGTCCTTATACGTTGGAAGTCAAAATAAACAGCTACTTGGATTTGACTTTAAAAAAAGTCATCATTCTTACCCGCGATGTAATTAAAGGCGACCTTGTCAATGACGAAAATAAGGTGACTTGCAATTTACTAACAAGTACGTACACAAATATATACTTTTAAAAATAATTCATTTACAAAACAGTTCATAAATGTACTAATTAATTGCTATTCATACAAATATTAAAAGCATGTTTTAGATACATGTCTAAATAAAAAGAAGTAAACTATTAAAGAAATTTATTTTATATATTCTCTTTTACATCACAAACATTATATATATATATATATATATATATATATATATATATATCAATAATATTATTTCAAGGCTTAAATGTTTTACTAAGGAGACGTTATTATCTCTGTATGCTACCTCCTTTCGTTTGCGTATTCTTTTTAGCTTCCTCAATGTAATGTCGGTTGGTGTTACAAGAATTTTGACTTTGTGGAATAACCTCTCAAAATGACTTTTAACTAGTGTAACAAAACCGTTTGTAGCAGCGTTCAAGTCACTATGACATTTTGTATTAATACAGTGCTACTCAAAAGATACCTTCAGCTCCTTTAAATTTTGTTGTGATAAATCTTGAGCAAACATATATGATTTTGATTTGGGTTTTGTGAACTGCCTATTATTCTTCCTACAATAGATTGTAGAATGTGCTCGAATAATTGAGTGATCCGACGAAACCAATGAAGAAAGGTATTTGGTTTTTTAGAATTGGGGAATGTTAGTAAAAAGGCAATCTAACCTACAGTTGCCTCTAGTATTGAAATTTACAGTGTTAGTTAAACCCGTAGACACAAAGTTATCTTTATTAGTTGAAATTACCGGCAAGAAAACTCAGGTTATTGTCACAAACAGCTATTAAGCAATTAAGAATATTTAAAAAAATATTTCACACTTGAAGCGACTTGCTGGTGGTGGGATATACTTATTAATAACATCAATACTTTTATAATGAGATAAAAGTGGATACTTATAATGTATACCCAAGCTTTGAATTCCAAAGTACAACAATTCAAATGATTCACTGGATTTAAAGCAAAATTTTTTTTTATGTAAGTAACCAGACCATCAACACGTGTTTTTACTCTGCTGTTTCTGTCGAGGCAATGTGTAGTAAATCAATCAATTAATTTTAAATTATTGTCAATTTATTTATTAAGCCACATTTTTTGAATAAGTAAGAAATATTGTTTTGCTGTAGCCTCTCGTTTAAAAGTAGTTTCAAATAATCAATTTTGTTAAATAATAACCGTACATTCATGGATAGTACTAACGACAACGTCATTTTTTTTAGGAATTTTTTATAGCTTGTTGATAGCCAGAGTGATAATATTTCCTTTTTTTTGTTTTTATATTCGATTGTTTATAACATATAGGAATATTTAATTGTACATCCGATATTACCGTTTTTTGTTAAAGTAAAAATTTCTATTAAAGCGAATTTTTTGAAAAGTAATCATAATCTTTGTAAATTGATTTTAAATAGTTGTTGTATATTTTAAATGTTTTAAAGTCAGAAAAATACTGCTAATTAATGCAGAATATAATTGTACGTATATTTTGTAATTTTCCAATGTTTTTGAAAATGTAGCGCAGCCGTTTTAAGACCCACGGGCATATATACATACTGCTTTTACTTGTTTTTAGAATGTGTAGTTGTAAGAAAAATATCCACTATTATATTCCAGTTTATTCCGGGCACCGTTTTTAAAGCTACTCTCAAGTTAGACAATGCACCCGTAAATATTGATATTGATTATGAAAATGGTTATATTAAATCCGAAAATGTATCTTTTTTATCGGATTTTGATTACAACTTGGATATTGACTATGGAAAAAGCATTAAAAAATTCAATGGCATTATCAAAACGCATCTGGAAGAACTAAAAATAAAAACTATTTTAAAAGAAAGGTAAGCGGTGATTGTTTGTACAGTTTATTTTTATAAAGAGGCCAGCAATATTATTTTCCTCTATTGCAATTTTTCCCCTTCTTATAAAGAGTTGCTGTCTTTGGTCATTTTTAGTTACTTCGTTTTGAATTAATTACTTTTTTTCTATATTGGTTAGTTAAGATTATTTTTAACAAAAATGCTTTATTAGACTATTTAGTTTTTTACTGTATATCTAAACTTTAACAAGTGTTTATTTAAAAGATCAGTATTGAATTAATTCAGTCTTTTAATCGTTAGAATAAAATTCAGCAGCAAATAAGCAGTTGCTATGGCTTTTTTTAAATAGAAAACATATTTATATTAATAAATATTTCCATTATTTTTCCTAGTAGTAATAAACATTTTTTACAAAGGTTAGCCCTACTACTTTTTGGCTTAAAACAGCTATAATATTGTTCTAAAATAAACTCTGATAATTTATTAATTTAGATGTTCCAGTATTTTAATTGAATATTCCGACTAGAAGCTTACATTCAATGATAATTTCTATAACTGCTGTAACAAACATTTTGTTTTTATGCAATTGTTTTGTAAAATAAATTTTTCTTTATTTGTATAGTTTTATTGTAATATTATTCATTTAAACTTTATCTGAGTTTAAATACCAAATTTCTGCACGTACATGATGTTGATTATGTATTAATGTATTTTTAAATAGTTTTATTTTGTTGGAGCATTTAATTCAAAAAGGACAAATGTAACTAGATAAATTGTGTGCTTATTATTTTAGTTCATCTACTAAATAAATTGTTCATTTCGTACAAGAAAAATGAACTAAATGAAGTAATGTTTATGTTTTCAGTAAAGTTATATCTGGTTACTGATTTGATTTTGCTTAACAGATTGTTTTGTTAATAAAAAATGGAATACAATAATTTTTATTAATATTTAGCAACATTTTATTTTAAATAAGTAGCTAATACATTTGAACTAAAACGCACTTTACTTAAGCCACGGTCACAATTGCTATTAAAACAATATTCTGCAATACATATTTGCTAAATTAATTTTAAATGTATTGTCATTCAATTTAAGCATTAAAGCGGGTTTGAATAAAAATACTTAAACAGTAGATATAAGCATATCCAAATTAAAAATGCATAAAACTTTATTAACAGATTATATATATATATATATAGTTGTTCAAACTTAACTTAATCTATTGTTTGACTTTAGATGAGCAATTATTTAAATAAAGAATTCTAATGTTTCACCTGTGAAAACCTATTAGACATAACCGAACCGTGCTATATAGGCTATAAAATCTGTGCGGTATGCCAGGACCAATATAGTAAAATCCCTAGTAGAAGAGATTACTAACTTGTTGAAGCATTAGTAACGTAGAGCATTTAAGAACACTGGTCAATTAACATTGATCAGATTTACTATAAATAAAAAATTTACAGAGTCAGATTTAACCAACCGTACCTTAGTAATTAAGGCATTAGCCTAACACTAGATAAGACATGTTTTCATGTTTATGTGTAAGATTTGAAAGGTGTGCACTCTGACAATTTTAAACAAAGATAAAACAAATGTACAGTGATCCTGGTTGATCGAAATCAAGTGAATCTGACAATTCTAATTTTTCGCTGTTGAAAACCCATAGATAAACATTTAATATTTCAGATCTTTAACACTCGATTAAATAACGTTTAATTTAAACAAAAATGTTAAAAATATTGAAAATATTTTATTTCCACATTATTGTAATAATTTTGTTTTTATTGTACTCCAGGTGATTATTAATAAAATATTGTAAAATAAACTTCTAGTATAATTTATGTAACTTATTGATAATGTTGATTTATGTACGTAGCACTTATTTAATAACTTAATAATTTTTTGAAAACAATTTTAAGTATAATTTTACAATGCGTTTAAAAAATTTAATAACTATTAACGATTGTTTTTAATTTATACATAAGAGAAATCAACATTGTGAATAACGTTGAAATTCAAGCAATTTTCACTGGTAAAGTTGATTATTGTACAATTGATTGGGACGATGGCCATGTTCAAAATATAACATCCGAATTGTTAGCATCTAATCATAACATGTACTCGTTTACCAAATCCTATATAAACGCGTCCGAATATACAATCACACTTACAGCTGTGAATTGTTTGTCGACTGAAGTACAAAAAATCCCTGTTTATGTTATGGCACCAATTGGACAGTATGAAATTGATTTGGCCAATCCTTATTTTTCAGTTGGCGATACATTTGTTCTTAAGTTGGTGTTGAAATCTGGACAAAAAGCAGTAAAAACACAAATTTACATAAATTGGGGCGATGGCATTTCAACTTCTAATGGAACCTATTTGAGCGATTCTCATTATACACATATTTACACCGTGTCTAATAATTATGATATTGTTGTTCAACTTACCAATACACAAAATACATTAAAGATTCAGAAAACTGTTCTAGTAAGAAACGGTATGCCCAATTGGAACTGCAAGGTTACTCAAAGTACAATTTTGGTCAATAAAGAAGCAGAAATCGTTATTTGTTATACTAGTGCAACAAATATAAACATAACATACAATTTGGACAATCAACGGACGTCAATTGTGAGGCATTTTGCCAGTAAAACAAGTATGCTCTGTTTATAATTACTACTACATTTAATCCATGTATATATATATATATATATATATATATATATATATATATATATATATATATTATTTAAAACGAGTTTCTACAATTTAATAATAAACAGTGGTGTTGTTTTATACAATAAATAATAATAATAATAATAATAGTAATAATAAATATAACAATAATAAATAAATAAATATTTAAATAAAATATTTATAGTTAATGGTAGAACGAACTCTTTATTAATTTCAAGTATGGGTCTCAACTCGACTAATTTTTTTTGTTGTTAAATTGTTTTCATTATTTTCCATTTAACCTTTATTTAATAAATTAACAAATCTAATAGGAAATATAATCTCGTATGCATTTTGTCGTACCAAACATTATTTGAGTTGCTTGACTCAAACCTCAGTATATTCAATCCCTACCACTGGCCAAAATATCTACTGATGCAATATATTTTCCGTACAACATTCAAAGTAGTTAAAATAAAATAACTAAATCTACAATAACTGTGGTTGCAAAATAATTAATTATAATTAATAAACATAAACTGTATACTTTAATTATAGGGTATTTTAAATGTTTTCAGTATTTTTTTAATCAATTTTTATGTATGCAATAATTACAATATATTTTTTTAATAATTTTTTTAGGTTCTCAAGTTGTAACTGAAAAGTTTAATTATACATCAGTTGGCAGATATGTAGAAAAAATTGTTGGCTGCGATGAAATGGTATGCAGAACATGCATGCTGACGGTTAACGTACACGCATCAACATCTAAAATTACATTGACATCTAGGAGTATACAGACTTATCCAAACCGTACGTTATTTTTAATTTTTGTTAAATGAAATTTCAATAAATTAGTTAAGAAAAAGTTATTATCGATGTTTTGATGTTATTTATTGGTTGTATGTCGTTTATTTAAGGTTTAATCACGTTGAGTATGAAAAGAATATCCAATACTCAAATGATGGTAAATTATACCATCGATTGGAAAGATGGATCTCCATTTTCAATTGGTGTAATCAATTCAGAGCAAGAAGAAAAGAATGTAGATCACAATTACGGCAATCAATTAGGCATGTTTAATATATCGGTTCATTTGTATGAAGAAATTGGCAGTAAAGTGGAGTATTTACTTGTAAGTATAGAGGTGTAAAATTTTATTTTATATAATTAATATTCTTATTAACATAAAATATTATGTAATTAAAATATTTAACTTCAATACATATAATTTTAAATTAAAACAAACTGTTGTTACATTGAAAAAATGCAAGTACCTATTTATTTTATTCCATTTCAATTTAATTTAGCTAAGCAATTTTGCTCCATTTCAAAGGGCAAGTATTTTAATTAGAAATTCTAAAACAAACGAAGAGAGTTTTGGATTAAACCGTGATAAAATAGTACGTAACGTTGAATGGAAATTACAAGGAATGACTGACAATGAAGTCAAAAATGTGGAATCTATAATGATCAAAATTACTGAAGTGGATACAGGAAATCTTATACAAAATGAAACATCTAGTTCAAACCTTATTTTGTTTACATGTCCTAAGGTATGTTCCAATGAATATAAAATGACAATAGATGTAAATGTTTTGGTATATATGTATATATATAAGCTAAACTGGAAGGTGTAGAAATTAACACATTAAAATTGATTAACTTTCCTCACATCATTTAAGCATATTAAGCACTTAAACATTTTACTAAAATAATCCTTAAACATCACTTCAACAAAACTAATAATTAAAACAAATTTTTTTTTACTAATAGCATTACCAAATTCTCGCTTAAACAAAAAACACAGAATTTACTACACATTTTGACAAGATAAAAATACTACTACATTATTTGCTTAAAATAAATTACATTATAAAATATGTAGATATATAAATAACGGATATCATCAATTCTACAAAATTAGTAGTTCAAAGAATAACCATAATACTAATACTAATAATAATAATAATAATAATAATAATAATAATAATAATAATAATAATAATAATAATAATAATAATAATAATAATAATAATAATAATAATAATAATAATAATAATAATAATAATAATAATAATAATAATAATAATAATAATAATGCTTTTTTATAACTTTTTTAAAATGCTCTGGATAGGAATCAACCAAATTATTGATAAAATCTTGTGCAATTCGATTGCTTAACACCTAATCAATTTTTTCTTTAGGCGTACCTTATTTTATATGTAATTTATCTCTCGTTTAAGATAACTAGAACAATTTTCAATTACATTGAGGTCCGGGCTGTATGAAGGCAATTGAATGATGCTCATTTTTTTGCAATTTAAAGAATATTTAGACCAAACAATAAAAATGGAGTTAAATTCTAAATTATGATAAAAATCACGTTAGCCTTTTTAATGTATGTACTGGAGCGTTATCTTGAACAACCACTAAATACCCTAAAGCATTTTGTCGTAGTTTAGTTTTCAAAATGTTTTTAAAAATAGTTACAATTTCTAAGCTGTTTCAATGGTTATTTGTTTGAATCTATTTTTGTAGTTGTTCGTACTTAATTCCATATTATCTATGATGCACAACCTCTTTAACAGTACAATTATAGTCTTGGGTTAATTTCGAGACCACAGATAACCATGGACTGCACGCCCATGAATTTTATTTTAATGCACACTCGTCAGCAAAAATCAATCTCTAAAAACAGATTAGACGGTTTTTATATGTTTTTGCAAAGTTCACACATTTTTTCTATTCTGTACCGTTAAAAATACCTTCTTAACGTTTTCGTTACCTGCGAAATGGCTGATTTCATCCGATTGCAAATAAGTCAATATGAAAAATTAGTTAATTCTTTTATCTGTATTTGTTTAATAGGCTTTATTCTGTTTTTTTTTAATTCGGTAATTATAAACAAATAATCTCGTTTACTATTCACTGCTTTTAGACGTGCATAATCCTATAAAACTCTGTATACAAGCTTTGTACTTATCTCAAATAAATCTGCAATTTGTCCAATAGTTAAACCAAAATCATCACTTTTTTATTCGTTGGTAATTTTTAGCAGTTAAGAAAAAGCTTCCACTATTTAAACGTATTGTAATCAACTGCCGTCAGTGTCTAAAGTTGTGTCAAGATCAAGGGGTAAAATTAAAATTTTGACAGGTTGATTAAACAAAAATGGGTGTCAAGTATTTAAAAATTTTCTTCGAGTTCTTCACACCACAATTAATGTTACATTTTATATACATACAAAAATTTTAAACTAATTAATTTTGTTTAGATAAAATATATGCAGTAACGTGTGCTGGGTTATGTAAACATTTGTAAATGTATGTAAAGAATAATAGTTTTTTTGAAATTATTATTGCGTAATTGTTTTTTGTGTTTAAGTTAATATGTATATAATTTTAAAGTGTAGCTATTACCATCTACTCATTTGAATACTATTTATCCAAAAATTCGAAGACATTAAAATATTTATAATTATAAAAAACTTAAAAATCAATTAAATTGAAAAACTGATAGCCCGTATTAGCTAAGCATAATTATTTTGTTAAAAAATATCTGTCTAGTTAAAACAAAAAATGAAAAATAAGATTTATTAACAAGTCCCATTTTGGGCCCTGTATATACATAGAAAAATAATTTCTATTAATAATGTACATTAACTCTTATTTTAGCAATAAAGCATAATACTCACCATCGTTTACTAAAAGGTAGAAATACATAATTTATTTAAAAATCACTCTTTTGGAAAAATACATATGTATGTAAAACAAACAGCAAGCTTTATCATCTTTACAATTTATGTTATGTTAGTGGTTTTTTATAATATTAATAATTTTTTGCAAGTAATACGTTATTATTCAAGTAAATAATTTAGTGTTTTAAAAAAAAAATTTTTAAGTCAACTTTTAATGAGTGTTATCTGAAGGGAAATGTACAAAAGATAAGATTTTGCTTATCAAATATTTTGTATTATAAATAAGTTAAACACAAAGGATAAATAAAATAAAATAATTATTTATTAAAGTTACATTAAAAATGACACTATCATTTATAACGTCATTAAATTTTCTTTTCAAATCATTAACAGTAATTTAAAATAAGTGGTTTGATAAAGTTTAGCAATTTTTATATTAAAATTTGTATAAATATAACAAATCTATGGAGAAAATAGAATATTAATTATAAATTACTGTTGTTACAGTTAAATCTCGGTAACATTTACTGCCTTGTGTGTACGCAAGCTAATGTAAAAATGCTAAAACTGGTTACTAAAATAAATAAAAGTAACTATAAACAAAATATCTGTAAACTGATTTCAAGTATTTTTTGTTTACGGTTAAAAATGAACCACTAACATAATTATTAAAAAAAAACTATTACATTAAGTAAGTTGAATAATCAATTTGAGTCAAAAATACTATCATCATAAAAATTTGATGTTTTATAAACATTACTTAAATCCTTAAAATTAGTAGGATCCCAAGTACAAAACAAAGTTAATTATAAACTAAATATAGTAATTGTTTAATATATTTATTTATTTAATTTCTACTAGTTAATTTTTTAGATAATGAACATAGGGTAAAGTTAAATGTAGACCCACATTTAGTGTTGGTAGTAGAGAGCTTTAATATATAGGATGAGCATGGAGTTGAGTTTAGTGCATTATCTACTTTGCAATTTTGACATTTAAAATTTTAACAATCACTTGACAAATAAAATAATTATTTTATTATTACTTTTATTTTATGAATATGAATATTTAATATTATGTCTATGTTATATTTCTTTCCAGTCTGGATCATATTTAATTGAACTGATGGCATCAAATCCATTAAGTACAGCATCAACTAAAAAAACAGTGCATTGTATTGGAATTATTCGAAAGCTGCAAGTGAGTCTTAAAGGCTCGGGTGTTTTAAGAACGGTTGAAACTGGCCATTTGATAATTTCATTAGAATATTGGACTGAAAACACACACATTTGTGTAACCAAAAATGATATAAAGGGTTCTGTTTGTTATTCAAATGAAGACAATACGTGTGAGTCGTGTCCAACGTATTTAAAATTAAATTTTCTTGCTGGAATAAACCAATCGTTGTCCCTTGACACTTTAATCCAATATAAAAATGTAGGTAAAAAACTAGTCGAAGTGAGAGCAAAAAATAGTAACACTGAACTGAAAAAATTGCTGCATATTGCTGTCATTTCAAATGATGCACTCCAAATGTCTGTAAATTTGAGGTTGCTTAATCCCAATTACTTGTCTCCATCTACACCGCTCGAATTTTTGAGCACAACAACGGTAGCAGTCGATGCAATTGTTGACCTAAAACCGCTACATTTTGATTTCAATGCCAAAGTTCAATGGACAGTTGAACAAATTGATGAAAATACATTGAATACTATTGGAAATTTTATTAACATTTCTCACTTGAATAGTGCAAACACGATAAAACTAAATTTGCCCGAAAAGTTTCTTTATCCAGGATGGTATTTGGCTACATGTAGCGTTACGTTGGAAGATACAAAGTCCAAACAACCCATGTTAGTAAAAAACGTTTCTGCTTATTTGTGTGTTCTTGAACCGCCAATTATTGTACGATTGATTGAGTCAAATAATGCTATGTTGACAATTGGTGCCAATGTCGAAGTGTTATGTTTGGATCCTGGCAAACATTCGTTTGATCCAGCATTAAACACAGTAAATGCAAATCAAGTATGTTTTTTGTTGTGTGTGTGTGTGTTGTGAAAAAACGTTTACTTCTATTATTATTATTATTATTATTATTATTATTATTATAGTTATTATTACTATTATTATTATTATTATTATTATTATTATTACTATTATTATTATTACTATTATTATTATTATTACTATTATTATTATTACTATTATTTCAGTTATTTGAGTGAAAGTACATTCAATATTACAAATGATGAAAGATTGCACTTTTAGCGTAAACAAGAAAACCAACAAATATTAATAAAAAATATAATGGTTTTAGTAAAGCGTTTTATAAATCCCTCAAACTGTATGGCTCCATATAAAATTATTAGAAAGTGGTCATAACAATAATATATTTTCTTGGTTATGTTAAAAACAAAATGGAAAAATAATTTGATAACGTAAAGATAGGCAATCATCATTAAAGTAAAAACACCAAAATAACATCAAAAACATTAATGGGTATATGAAAGACATAAAACAGTTTATTTACCATATATTTTGAGTTAGTTAATAATTTTGCCAAATATAAAACACACAACTTACAATAGATATTTTAAAATTAACTTTAAGTAAGCAATTAATAACATGTTGTTTTTTGAAAACAGGAACGTTAATACTTTGTAATGCACATTCAAATTGTAAGCCATTTTTATTTTAATTATACATAATTTTGTGAGTTTATATTCTTTAATTTCCTTAAAAACAGAATATTGGTTCACCACAGATTAGTTAGGTACGTGCATACACGGTCAATTTTTAGAACTATTAAATACAACAAGTAAAACATATAAAAGTAATTTAAACAAGTATAAAACAAAATGTTTACTTATAATTAATTAATTAATTCTTTTTGTTATTTTAAATGATTTATAAAAAACGCATCTTTCAGCAATAGACGTTGTAGTATAGCCAAACGTAGGGCCCACTTTTAGTGGGCCGGTCATGGGCGTCAAAAATATACTCACTCAGGTTCAAATCAAACGCTATACGTTGTACCTCGGCACTTATGTGTGCTTACCGTATGTAGCAGAAATGTAGTGTATAGAGACGGCGTTTTTATATGATGTGCAAGTTTTGCTTCTAAAACTATGCCAGTTTTTGCTCCATAATTATTGATAAAAATGATTCTTAATTTAACACATCTTTGTGTTTTGGAACAGTTAAAAATTGCTACATATCTTAGATGTATGCAATTTTTAGTAATTGTAGTTGAAACAATACGTTTTAAAATATGTATTAAGAAATAGTATTAATAAAAATAATTTTTATAAATAACAATTTTAGTTTAACAATAAAGTGCAATACAATTTATAATTAATTAATATTTTTAAAAACTGCAATAAGTTAAAAATCTATTATATAATAATAAAATGTACATTTTTGTACGAGTTTTGTTAACCTCAACATATTGATGACTGTACATTTTAATTGCAAAAACTAAATGTTATATGTAGACAAATTGGTGCATTTTTGAATCTGAGTAACCATGTAGGTAGTGACTAGACTTAAGCCTAAATAAACCTTGCTTTTATTTTTACCTCTAACCCTAAATGCGGGCTCGTACTTAGTTTTATTAAAAGCAAGTATCGGGGTGGTCTAGCGGTACAGCATTTGATTTGGACCTGAATAAGAATGGGTTTAAATCCTATTACCGGCACTAAACGCGGGTCGACATTCAGCTTTGCTAAAATGTCTACTGCCGAAAGATGTTTCCAGTAAAACATTGAAAAGAGAAAACATAAAATAAAAAATATTAAAATTGAAAATGAGGTTCTTATCAAACATTTAAATAATTATTATTATAAAATTGCATGTTTAAAATTAGGCTTTGTAGAAAAAAAAATTATTTAGCACAATTTATATTTATTTTCAAATTAAGATTAACAAAATGTTTGTATTATGCTGAATGCTGGGTGGTTTGAGGTACAGGCCTTGACTCAAGCGTGGGGGTGCGTAGGTTCGATCCCTACTGCTGGCATTAAATAAGTGCCCACGTTTGGTTTCGCCAAAATGTCTACTTTTAAAAGATGTTTCTTGTAAAACATTTAAGGTAGTAAAAATAAAAATACCAAAGCGTAAATAATGGTATTTTGTCTACAATTGTCAAGTTAAATTTTGCAAAACATTTTTAAACTTAAAAATAAAAAATATTTAGAAATGTGTTTTTTTATTTATTATTTATTATTATAATTATTTTGTTTTGTAATTATATGTTCAAAATTATTTATATTATTTAAAGGGTATTAGCAATTTTAAATGGTATTGCGCTCAAGAAACGGAAAATTTAACCGAAGATTTGATTAAACCTAAAACAAATGATTTTATCTTAACCAATCCTTTTACCGGTTGTTTTGGCAATGGTCCTGGAAAAATTGATACAACCGAGTCCAAATTGTGCATAGATACTCGAAATTTTAAACCCCATTTGACATATGTATTTACGGTTCATGCATCTAAAGGATTACGTAAAGGAGTAAACAATCTAAAAGTAAATGTAATAAGTGAAAACTCTATACCTATATCAATTAAGTAAGTTTGGCTTGTATACTTTATATTTGCTTGTATAAAACACAGTATCATTTATAATATACAACTCCTAAAAGTATTGATGCACTTAACAAAATTATTTAACTCAAACTTTTCTTGTAATCACCTAAATTGAAAAGAAAACTTATTTTTTATTATAGAAGATACAATTTTATTTTATGAAAAAAATTTAATCATAATTATATATATATATATATATATATATATATATATATATATATATAATTATTAATAATTAAAAATTAAGCTAATATCAACAAATTTAAAATTAATGGTTTAAAAAAATTATGAGGATATAATTAAACGTCAGATATTAATAAAAATAAAACGTATAAAATGTTTGCCGTTGTCATTTATTCGGAAATAAAATTAAAATTTTATATGATGTTAGTTAAATCGCAATTCAGGAATTTTTTATGGATTGTATATGCAAAAATTAACTTCAATAAAAATACTAGTTATTAAATGTTTATATTTTCATTGTTTTTTATATTTCATTAATTTGAATGTTTTACGGAAATTGAATCTTTCAGCAGTTGACATTTTAGCGGAGTTGGACGTAGGCCTGCATTTAATGCCGGTGGTAGGATTCGAGTCAATGTCCATAAGGTCCAAGTCGACCGATGTACCGCTAGAACACCTCGGCCTTATTAAATAAAATTATTTTAAAAAAGTTATTAATTTGTTTATAACTGTTACCAACCGTTTAACTTAACTCAAATTTGTACGTAAGTTGTTCAGTTGATACAAAAACTAATGTGAACTCAAAACGTACGCACAATGTTGTGCATACTTTATTATTTAATTGTTTGTTGATTGAATGTTTAATAGGAAACGACAGTTAGTAAGTGGATATGTAATAACGCCCGATTGAGGACTTGTATATAAGGCTAACAATGGGACTCGAAACAATGTCTACAGACTTTGGTAGATAGTTGGTTAAATGCAAAAAAGATTTTAATAAAAAACGTCACATGTTGTGTTATTGTTGATGAATTAAACATAGAAGTATAAAAGTAAATAGATTGTGTGCTATTCTATGACTACAAACGCTGATTATAATAACCAATTTTGAATACTATGTACTAATTTTTAAGATTTTTTAATTTATAATAAATAATTGTTAGTTCTATTTGAATTGCTACCTTTAATCAGATGTAGTTTTTCTAACTTGTGCCGAGATTCGTACTTGAGGAATGCCGAAAATTCTCGTTTCTACATATCTCCAAAAGGCGATTTGCTTTTGCTAGTTGAATTAAATGAAACATTGCAGCTGGAAAATTTAAATTTTCAATGGGAACTATATAATTTATTTGCTGATAATCGTATTGAAGAGAGACTAGATTATCAAAAACATATAACAGGTAAACAAATAAATAAAAGGAACTCTCGCATTTATCTTATTTGTTTTTATAAAATTAATATATGTGCTAAGATTAAAGGATTACGCATATTACAATAAAAGGATATGTTCATCTTCAGCAAACACTTAAATAAAATGAGAACTCAGTTTAATTGTACTATATACAATACTATATAATAAGAAAATAAAATTATAATTTTATAAATGTATGTTGTTGAAAATAAAAACATTGCTTGAAGTTAGTTACAACTGATTTATAATCACAGGTTGAGTAAAATTGTAGACATAAAATATAACGTTAAATATTACATAAAATGTAAAATATATCTAATTTTTATTAATATTAAGTACCATAATACACTATAGAATATCCAATAATGAATGTGATTATCCTTTTTCGTAAACATTTGGCTAATATCCTTTAGTTTGCTATTGGTCAGGATGTTCATAAAGACTTATGGAATATAAATTTTAAAAAATTGGTTAAGATTATAGTTTTTAAATTTAGATAGGTATATATATATATATATATATATATATATATATATATATATATATATATATATATATATATATATATATATATATATATATATATATATATATATATCTTTTGTATATACAAAATAAATTCATCTTTTAGTTCACATCTAATATTTTTATTTAATATTATCATTTAATCAAAAACAATTTTTAATTAATTTAATTATTGCTTATATGTCCAGGTTTAGTCACGCAGTCCATAAATATTCACGATTCTTATTTCACCAATACTGATGCGAATCATGTCGGTTTTCAAGCTTGTTGCAAAGTAACACAAACATTGTCCGTTGGATACACTTGTCTCACGTTTTCTTACATTACCCCACCAAAACTTGATACTTGCGCTTACAATGTAACTGAAGCCCATTTGTGTATTGACTGCAAAACAACTTCAATCGAAAGTAGTCTAACTTATAATTATTATTGTAAGTAAATAAGGCAAATATCAATGTTTGTATTTTTATGTTCTTACTATTGTTCAAATATGGAATTTAAAGAAATTCCTTTGTTTTGATAATCAAGTGGTACATTGTTGGATTTGTACTTCAATTGGCATAAGTTCGAGTATCCCCGTCGGCACAAATGTGGGTTATCGTTTTCTTTGCCAAATGTCCACTTGCCGAACCATTTTTTCTATAAAACATTCAAGCAGTAGAAATAATTTTTTTTTAATAATAAATTATTATTATTATTTTATTTAAATAAATGAGATATGATAATTGGTTTGTTTAATGCGAGATTGTACAAGATAAAAAAATAATAGTGTATGTGTATTTAAAATTTAAAATTTTAGTGTCAGATGATCATTATCCAACCGTACTATACATTGGAGAAAAGAAATCTTTATGTATGGAAAAACCCTTTTTGTTAGATACGAAACAACTGTGTGCAGAAGTTAGAAACAAAGTTGGTGGATTCAGTAAAACATGTTTTGGAACGCTACAGGTAAAAGTATAGTGTGTTTTTGTAATAGGTTGTATAATAATAATAATAATAATAATAATAATAATAATTATTATTATTATTATTATTATTATTATCATCATTATCATCATTATCATCATTATTATCATCATTATTATATACCATTTTATTTTAAAATAAACGTGGGACAACAAGATAAAAAAGAGTAACAGCAAAAATAACAACAAAGACCATAATTTATGCAAAAACAATTATTTTAATTACATCTTGCCGAGTGGTTCATAGCTATGTTTTTACTACCGGGAGTAGAACAAATAATTTGACTAAGTAATTTCCTTTTTTTTAATCAAAAATTTTTTAAATCAAAAATTGAGTTTACTTTCTGTTTTCACTCAACCCTGTCGTCTGGGTCGTGCTAACACTTCTTTGCCGTTATTAACTGGTCCTCGTATTTTTTTCTGTACCAATACAAACTCTTTACAGAGACCAGGTTGCAAAATTTGCATTTATGGATTTGTTTGAAACGTTTTTGTTAAATGCTAAACAAAAGAAACATATAAATGTATAAATAAATAAATAAAAACATTTATTTAGCTTTTTTTAGCATTGTCCTTTTATAAAATACTGCTACTCATAAAACATCGAAGTATGGAAAAGCTTGATAATAAAGTATATATTAAAAATTAATTTTTTAAAATAATAAAATGTCGAGTTATTTTGTATTTAAGCCGACGAAAGCAAATCTTGGCGATCTTTCAAAAATTGATCAATCAAATCTACAATTGTTGGCAAAATTAAGTCAATCATCCACGGGTGCAAATACAATTCAAAATGTTGCATTATTGTTAAAAGCATTGACAGCCAATGATCGAAAAGGTGCCGATTTAGTTGTATTATGTCATTTTTTGTTTTATTTTGCTCTATGCTTATTTTGTCCACCCATTCATTTTTGATTAAAAATAATAAATATAACAGACAAATAAACTATTGTCACATGTCATATGATTTAACGGAAAGTGAAACAAGTTTCATCATTTTTTTGCTATTGAATCTTGTACTAAATGTATTTTTATAAATTATAATTATTTTAAAAATTTAGTTTTTAAGAATATATATATATATATATATAATATTATACAAAACCCTTTTGCTTTAAAAATAAGCATGGGACAATAAGACAACAATTACAGCAAAACAACAACAACAACAACAATAACAAAGTCTCGTTGGCATTGAAGATTCTGCAAATCGAAGATTGAGCTTTTTTTCGGTTTTCACTCAACCCTGTCATCTGTGTAACTTTGTCATCCTGATACGCGCGATCACTTCTTTGCCGTTGTTTGCCGCAATGGCGTCCTTTTCTATTGCTTCCGTAGCAGTATACATTTTTTACAGAGACCAGGTTGCTATCCTTGCGCGCTCAAACCCTCTTCTTTTATCCAGGCTTGGAACTGACTAGATTGAATCATTTCTAATTCAAACTAGGCGGAGTTTATAAATATATATATATTATTTTTATTGCTTTAATGTTGCACATAAAACAATTTTACCAAATAAATATGTAGCAAAGTTCAACTAGGGTATATACTTATTGTGCCCAGAATGCAACTCAAACTAATGCCAATACAGTTATAAGTGCAACACTCTAGTCGAAATCAATACAATATCGTCAATCACCTTTAGATAATAAACATTTTTAAATAAATTATTTTGTCCAAAATTAATATTATTTTGACATACATTTCTTTGTTTATGTGTACACTCGTATCTAAATAGAGAAATAATGATTTTGTATAAAGTTATCTAATTTTTATACAAATTTTAACTATAATTGACTCTAAGCTTTTATTTGAATGCCATTTATTAAATAACCCCTAAGAACATAATTATTTTTGTGTGTAAAAAATTGATTAATTGTTATTAATAATAAAAGTGTAAGCTATTGCTAAATTGTATTTTTACAAAACAAAAAAAACGTTTAACAAGCGTGTATTTTTACTACTTCAAATGTTTTAGGTGAAACATGCCTTTCAGTAGTGGACATTATAGTTAGGCCGAACATAGGTCCAAATTTAGTACCAGTGGGGGGATTCAAACCCACTGTAGTCCAAGTCGACCGCTGTATCACTAAACTACTCTGGTTATCACTACGTTTTTTATTTTTTTATACTTTATTAGTTATTGTTGTTGTATGCTATTTTGAAATAACTTGAACAATTTGTGCACTTTTACACAAAGTTTGATACATTTTGTCTAATTCCTGGCTTATAACAAAAAGATTTTTTAAAACTACTAAATACAACATATTTAATGAACCAACTTACTTTTTTTTGTGTATTAGCACATTCAATTTTAAAAATTATTTATTAAATTTAGATTTAAATTAATTTATGTTAACGCTAATGTTTTTATAGTTTAGTTAAGAATAGGTTTATAAATTATGTTTGTTTATTATTTTTGCCAATTAATAAATGTCCCTTTTTATTGTTTCCAACTTTTAAAAGGTGATGAAAACATGACTGCGGTGCGTTTGTAGTTTTTAAAATATGTTGTACATAATTTCCAACTATTGGTATACAAATCTAATGCATTTTTATTGGATTATTTAATATAAACACAACTTAATTTATGTTTATTAATAATTAGCGAAAAAGTTATTGCACCCATAGATACTTTAAAATTAATGTTTTGTAAATCAGTGAGATTTTACTGTTAAAACTAGTTAAAGTTGTATAAATTTATATATATATATAATGTTGACATTTTTATATTATAGTAAAAATATCTATGTTTAGTTTAGATTATGGTTAAGCAATATCATTATATATATAATAAAAATCGTTTCTTTATTTTAAACAATTTGCAATTTAGGATAAAAAGAAATCTTTAAACAAAAATCGAATTGACCGCGCAAAGGTTAGTATTGCAATTATTACGTATGTACATTATAACGTATACTCTATATAAGTACCTAATTAATTACAATTAATTGAATAATTATCTGTATTTTGTAACTGTATTATTATTTTGTGTATTAAAAATTACTAACACTAAAGTACATATTTATAATAATAATAATAATATAATCGTTTCAATAAATAAACAATTTTTGGTAAAATTTAATGTGATGAGTACTTCAAAATACAAACACACTGTAATAATTATAAATAATGCACATTGCAATCATTCGATTATTTAACAATTAGCTAGTTTAATAATTGGAATAATGTAATCAAATTTTTAAATTTCTTAGAAGGTTATCTGTTTTATTTTTATATTATTATAATTTTTTTAGTCTTGGATTTAAATTAGCACACATCGAACAATTAAATATTACAGATAAATATATGGAATTACACAACATACCATAAGTAGGTGAAAGAGCCACCTCTTTATTAATTCTAAGTTTTTTCTATGTTTGCTACTTTAAATGTTTTACTAGAAATATCTTTCAACAGTAGGCATTTTAGCAAAGCCGAATGTGGGTCCGAATTTTAGTGCCGGTGGTGGGATTCAAACTCATGCCCACCGAGGTTCAAATTAGAGCGCTATACCGCTGGAACACCCCGGCTCATACAAATGGGTTATTAAATGCGAATTAAGCTTGAAGGTATAAATAAAATTTCTTGGCTAGAAGACCGTTTTTTTGTGACAATGCCAGTGTTTAAAGTAATTGACAAGGCAATTATTTTAAGGCTGACACCGGTTACCGGATTCACAAGCCTAACTGGTTACATATGGTAAATAGTTACCTTGAAATCTTGGGTGTATGATAGCATCCATTGACTAAACGAGAATCTAATAAAAACCCAGTTATACCGCCCTAAACTTGGACCGCGCTGTCATTAGTCTGGATACTTGTTGGCATCTAGTCTAGAATGCACCACATAGAAGAAAAACTGTCCGGAACATCGGCATAATCAAAATTCAGAATTTATGAGCATTACTCAAATTTTCGGAGAAAAGGGAAAATGATTCAAGTTACGTTGTCCATCAAATTATTAATTAGTTGAAAAACATAATGTGGCAGGATAACAATGATGGTATGGTGCCTGATTTAAAACGTGAATGAACGTAGATTAGATTACTATTGCTCGCACTAAATGCACGTACTCATTTGGCCTTACTGAACAATATTTTTGTCAAACATTTAAGCAATAAACTTTTTTAACGAAAGTTGTATTATTCTATTGAATATTAATTATATCAATTCTTTTTTCCAATTTAAAACAGATATTGACTTATCTGGTTGATGCAACGACGCAGTTTGTAGCAAGCGATCCTTCGCTTGCTGGTCTAGCCAGAAGCATCATCCAAACTATAATAGGTGACAAAATGGATGTTAGAGCAAATGATCAGGAAAAGTTGTTCAATCATATGAGTAAAATGATTAAAGACACGGCGTCAATGGCCTTTATGAATACTGAAGATATTTTCAAAGTTTCTGAATCATTGATGGATGCTTCTATTCAACTCATTGGTGTACGTTTTTGTTATTTTATGCATGTTGTTGTTGTTGTTGTTGATGATGATAATGGTAATGATGATCAAAATACGTAACAAGACAAGTAGATATTTTTACTACATTTAAATATATACATTGTGTTTATTGAACCATTGAATTGGATAATAATTTGTCGAATATGCATGTATTAACGTGAAAATGATTAAAAATTGGTTTATAAATTGTACTATAATGATTAATAACGGTTAAAATAAAGCCAAAAATAAAAATTTATAGGTTTTAATAGCATTTTATAAAATAAATAAAGTATACATTTGTAAATGTAACAATTAGAATAAATTTAAATAATTGGCAAAGTAATGTTTGTTTGAAAAAAATCACCAGTTTTAGAAATTTATTTGACACAACTATAAGTAAGATATTTTGTAAATATTGAGTTTGAAATAAAACCCACTTTCTTTAACTGCACTATTTTTTTTGCATTATTTTCCTACTCCATACTTTGTTTTTAGACAAAATATTTTAAAAATAAAATATTCTATTTCAAATAGCTACCCTATTTTTATCAGTTAAAAAAACCATTAATATGTTTATTGTATTACTACCTAGTTGAGGTTTTGTAAATACTTGTCAAAATATTCATTTTAATTAATAACATTTTATATAAACGCTTCATTTCTAACAATTACAGATATGTTTAAATTCATCAATAGGTGCATTAGGTATTTAATTTACTAAATACAGTTATTGCATTTAAACAAGAAATAATTACAAGTTATTATTTAAAGTTTAACTTTATATTATATATATATATAAAAATGTTTTTTTTACTTTTTACTACTTTGAATGTTTTACGGAAACATTTTTATTAGTTAACATTTAGCGAAGCCAAACCTGGGCCCGCATTTAATGCCAGTAATAGAGATCGAATCCATGCCTACCCAGGAAAAAAAATACATATTATTTTGGTAATTACAAAACAATTGTAAAACATTTTAAATAATCCAAAATTGTGTTTATTACGGTCCTATTTGATAGATGGGAACTGTGCAAATGCGCAACAATTTTGTTCCAAGTGATGTACCAGAAAAATATCAGGATTTAGATTACAACGTAGATTTGGAGCAGCCAGGTAATCTGAATAATTTCTATTTTGACAGATTGAATTTAAAAACATGTTTTATTTTGGAAATGCAATTCAATAGAATGACAATTAAAAATATGTAATTATTAAATGGTTATTAGTAGATTACAAATACGCAAACAATATTGTTATGCTTAAAAAGTTACGTGTCATCTGTAAATGAATTAAGATGTAAAAATTGCATCTTACAGGATTTCACAAACTAAATGATTTCTTTAAAGTTTTAATAAATTGTGGTATTATATTAAAAACAAGACTGACGTATGCTGTTAATAGAAGTTAGTATTAATTAATACTTATTAACTAATGATAATTAATAATAACTATTAGTTAACAATGTATATTACTTAAGTATTAACAAAGATATACTTCGATTTAAAATGGATATTTCTAAGATAAACAATAAGTATAGAATGCTTTACAGTATAATATTGGGTTGATTTTGGATCAAATAGGGTTACCTACGTTGAATGCATGAGTTGATATGTATCACATTTAATTGTACATTTAAATGTAAATAATTTGTTTATCAAACATTAGGTAATTTAGTACGTTACATTTTTATTATAATTGTAAGTTAATTATTAATTACTTGTTCTATATTTAGATTTGGAAAATACCAATGAGCATGAAGCTTTGGAAGAATTAAAGTTAAAAAATGCAGCTGACAAACAAATGAAAGTTGTAAGTTTCGCTGCCTATGTACCAATGTTTTTAAACATAATCGATTTATTTTATTAATAAAGGTGTTATACGTACGTTTTGAGAAGCTAGAATTTTACTTATAACTACTAATTAGTTGAATTGTGCCGGTAAAGCGGTAGAGCGTTCTACTCAAACGTGAGTAGTTATAGGTTTGAGTGCCATCGCGGAAACTAAATGCAGGTTTTGGTTTGGCTTTGCTAAATGTACACTTGTCTCATAAAACATTTAAGATGTAACTAATAAACAAATAAAATATAAATAAATATTATTTATCTTGTTTATGAATTCAAAACACTTATATTTATCTCAGAATCTATACATTAAAAGTATATATATATATATATATATATATATATATATTTGTAAAGGTTGCAAATGCTTCTAATTTAATTGATGACGTTATGAATATGATTAGCAAAATAACATTTTCAATTTTGAAAACTGATGATAAACCCAGTGTAATTGATATCCCGGAAGCACATGCAACTATTCAAAAAATTTCGAATACCAAATCAAAAATCAATGTTACTGCGTCGACAGACATCGAAGTGAAAATTTTAGACACACAGAAACTACTTGAAGCATCGGGTACCAAGGTTGACAAGCCATTCGTTATAGAGGTATGCAAACAAACAATCAAACAAATAGATGTATTATTTTATGGTTTCTACTGCCAATAGACATTTTTTGTATAAAAAGACTGTCCTAGATATTTCGATTATAAGACTTGGCTTGAATTCTGATACTATAGTCACGTCTGCCACTTCAATGGCAACTTGTACAGAGAGTGACGTAAGTAAATCCAATGTTGACCTACTATGGTATTGAAATATATTTAGCACTTGTTACTTATCTTAGACATATCTAACACTTAATAATAAGTACCTTAGATAATACATTAGTAATATATATATATATATACATTTAATATTATTTGCAAAAAAATTCTTAATATAATACACAATAACATTCGTTTTAGCAATAAAGCACAATACCACCATTATGACAACTTAAAAACAAACACAGATTATTGGTTTTTAAACATAGTTTTATCTACTAAAATACATAAATATACAACATAAAGGTAACAAACTTAATAATATCAGTAATTTAAGTAATATTCACGCTTTTGTTCAACTTCTGCCAGCCGCTTGGGGTAGGAATCTATCAACGTACCAATATAGTCCTTCGAAATGCAATTTTTTTACATGATTAATTTTTGCTTCCAATAATACGTCAGTTTCCATGCGGTTCATCTCACGTTTTAAAATATTAAAAAAGTTTTCAATTACATTGAGGTCTGGATTGTATGGAGGAAGTTGAATAAAAGTAAGCTTTGTGCTTTCCAAAGCTTTTGTGGTCTGAATAAGGAAAATGTATAGTAAATTGTAAGTTATGTGAAAATACACATTACCACTTTTGAAGTATGTACAGGAGCATTGTTTTGAATAATTGTTAATTGTTCTGTAGCATTTCGAGACAGCTTACAATAAAACAAATCTCTAAATATTTGTACAAATTCAGCGCTGCTTACATTGCCACTAGTACACATCCATTTTGGAGACTGATTGTACATAATTGCAAAATATCCTTTGACACATGAAGGATGTGCAACTTTTATAGCAGTACAAGTGTGGTTGAGTGGGTAATTTGGACTATAAATAACCTTTGAATGAAGGGTATAGCACACTTATCTGTGAAGTATATTAATCTCCAAAATGACGATGGATAATGTTTATACTTTTTAGCAAACTCCACTTGTAATATATGGACACGACTAAATGGAGGTATCTTAACAGCTGCTTTAAGAATGAAGCCTTCAGATTTCATCTTCCTTCTTACAATTGAATATGAAAACTCTTCTAAATATTGATTTTTTATTTGTTTCACATTCATTGTTCTGTTTTTTAAGCTGCATAATTATAAACTGATTATCTTCTTTGGTTGTTGAACGTTTTCTACCAACTGTGGGTGATCTGGGGCTTGTTTTATTGTTCAAAATATTGTACACAGTTGAACCATCTTTTTTCATGCATTCGGCAATCGTTTTAACTTTTGTGCCCCTTTTATAAAAACTTTAATCTAATTCATAATCATGGGTAGATAAATAACGACGCTGAGCTGTTTTAACCATAAATATTAAGTGCGCGGAAATAAGAAGCATTTTTATCAAAATTCCAAATTTTGAAACGGAAAATAAAAATCGATCTTGTGCTTAAATTATTGAAAATGATTTAGTAATGTTTTGGAAAAAAAATTGTTTTAAAATTCTTTATGTTAAAATAAATTATTTATTGACTTTTTAAAAATACAGAGCAAATTTGTAAATATATGTATGAGCAGTGATTTTATTTTTTAAATTATTAGTTTTAAAAATAATATAATATAAAATTAAAAAATATTTTTTAATAATTATTTTTGTAAATAAATTACATATTTCTATATTTAATAAATTTTAACTAGAAAAAGTTAAAGTTTAGGCATTGTATTACCAGCGTATGTATCAAGGTTATATAGTTATTAAAAAATGTAGCGCATCAGTCAAATCTTTATAATGTGTAAAAAAATTATTTTAAAAATATACATTAATTTATTTTACAAACAAAAATATTAAAAAAAATTAACTGGAATGAAATACGTTGCCTACTGTATAAGATTTTAAAGTACATAGTAACGCAATTGAATTTATTTATTTCATTGTTGTTGGTGACGTAGTCAGTTTTTCATTATTTCCATCTTTGTGCAGCATATTTAACAATCAACTTTGATAGCCTCGATAGGGATAACAAACATAAAATGATAACAACGTTTTTCGTTTGTAACAACACCGTTAACTGCAAATATTGAAACAACCGTCTGATCAACGGCTACATATGGTATGAGATGCCTTTTAAGTACATTGGGTGCCTCCTTGTACTCATTCACCAAATCAAAAACCCAGTTATACTGTTGTGCACCTGGTCCCTGCCGTCTTAGTCTAAATGCCTAAGTGCACTTAGTCCAGGATGAATTACATGGAAGTGACAATCAGGTTCATTATCATAATTAGAAATTAGGACTTAATAAACATTACTCAAATCTTTAGAATTATTAGCAGTCCCTAACTGAATTTATTAAGTTTTATATAAAGCAGCATTTGCTAATAGTCAAAAAACAAACGTAAATTTATCCTTTTTCTATATTTTATTAATTGAATAAAGACCAACTATTTATTGCTATAAAATATTGTTTTATTTCCTCTATTTTTCTACTTAAGATGTTGGATTTAGTCAATTATTGGTAATTTATTTATCAATTACTGTTAACAAACATTTTTTTAATTTCCAAATTTTAACTTTTAGCACGTTCAATTTAAGATAATTAACTAAGAAAAAATTAACTATTCAGTTGTTATTAACATTTTCCACTTATAATCAACTAGTTAAACACTAGGGAATATCATAATCAATGATTTCCCTTTGAAATAAGCTAATATTACATTTCTATGATTCCACATGTACTTGCTTATTTAAACACTGTAGTTTATATAAGTATGTTGAATTGATTATAATTTAATGTGACCAAATAAATGCTGGTTTTAGTTTGTTTGCTTTCGGCTATTATAATTTATGTAGGCAGATAGCTAAAGCTAAGTATCGCTTATTAACGAGTATTGGATTTAATTATTATACAGCGTTTGCGTACTAGATAAAAACTTGTATGCTAATGACGAAACCACCAACACTAAATTAAGGCTTTTGTTTAACTTTATTAAGTGCTCATACAACAATATATCTTGTTAAACATTTATGTAAAAATTAAAATGGAACAAATGGTTACCTATTATTTTGTTAGTACTATGATAAATTTTAAATAAAAAATCCAATGCTTGATAATAATTTTGTTTATAATATTAGACTCTAGTTACAAAATCCAGATTGCACAATTACTTGACTGGATCACCTGTTACACTCAACGATAATACTTCGGTAGTTACACTAAAGATATTTGGCGAACGCTTAGTCTACACAGCAATGCCAGCAGTACGTTGTTTCGTTTTATTTCATATGTTATTTATCAACTCAAAACTCTATTATTTTGAGTAATTTAATTCAATACAATGTTTAATACCATTGTAATTTGAAACTAGACACGGAAAAATTGTGAAACTAAACTTTGACAATTAGATCAAAAATAATTATTTTTGAAATTAATATTTTAAAATAACAAAATATATTATTATTATACAGGCAGTGAATACATTATCAGAAAGTGTCAATCCAATGTCAGATATTGCTTCTGGCACAAGTTCGATTGTTAATGATGGTGAAAGTAATAATAGCTTATTTTCTGCAATAATTAAGAGAGTAAGTTTATTTATTTATTTATTTATTTATTTATTGGGAGAATTAGATTACAATTGGAAGTTATAAAGTTTTTAAGAAAAAGATAACAATTTTGTAGTTAAGCTATTAATTAAACATTATTCACTTTGTTATTGTAATTATTACAAATGTTTTAAACAAACATGCCTATCTTGCACGTTAATCGTTTTTTCATTAGACTTGAAACCGTTTACAGTAAAAGTAAAGTGTCATTAATGGTTGAGAATGTCTTACCAAAACTAATTGAAAGGAGTGTTTGCAAAACAAGAACAAAAATAAAATAAAATATAAACAATTAATAAGGTACGCTTTTGCTACAACATTGGATATATAAATGAAGTTACATTTTTATTCAACATTCGGCATCAAATAATTGTTTTGGATTAGAGCATAACTTGTTAACAAATCACCTATATACTAGAGTCTGCTACAGTTAGAATTTTAAAGCTTTATTATAATCAGCCCATGGAAAATACCCTCATAAATTTTGATAATGATAAGGATATGAATGTGACTCTAAATAAGGAAATATGTACTGGTAATATTTCTGTATATATATATATATATATATATATATATATATATATATATATATATATAATTTAGAATGTGAATGAAACAAATGTGAAATTTATAAGTAGTATCGATGGTACAGATAAACCTAAATTACAATTACCGAAAAGATTACAAAGTGGCGAACTAGCTTATCAAGCTTTACTCGTTATATCACTAGATGTGCCATATGAAACAACATTGTTTTTCCAACTTAAACCTGAAAACTTGAATAATTGTTCTCAATATTTAATTATAATAAGGTAAGTTTAATTTATATATTTTGTTAACAACAAATTAATTTAGTTTTTGATCATGTAGATGCTTGACGGGAAATATTTTGCGAAACCAAAATAA
The DNA here is from genome assembly GCA_025895645.1 of Cardicola forsteri. Taxonomy (NCBI): domain Eukaryota; kingdom Metazoa; phylum Platyhelminthes; class Trematoda; order Strigeidida; family Aporocotylidae; genus Cardicola; species Cardicola forsteri. The sequence continues at coordinate 777,827 of JAKXYG010000912.1, read as the reverse complement.
AACACCCGCATTTATTGTGTTGATCGACTTAGAACTTAATACCACTCACTTTCAAGTTTAATACCCCCAGTCACCTCCACTATATCGGTTGCATCCGTTGAATAATTGTTTATGAGAATTCTTGAAATAATAAATAAACAATATTTATTAAAAAATAAGAATTTTGAAATTATTTTGATTAGTTGTTAACTAGTTACTTTCTAATATAGAATTATTTGATCTTTCTTTGTACAATGGTGTAATTGTGATTATGCAACAAAATTAATATATTTTAAATAAAATAATTCTAAAGAAATATTTATAACATTGAAAATCTATCAAGTAAAAATCACAGTATTTTGATAGTTATTTTTTGTGTAAATTACCACACAAATGTTAATTTATTTTAGAGTTATAGTGTAAATAAACTACACAAACCGTCAATTTTAGACTAATTTTAGATGATGGTGTTCTCATTTGGCAATAGGATTTAAAACTATACCTGTCTATCCAGCGCTCTTAAATATCTGTTTCAGAATGTAACATTTAATCATTTATCTGTTAATTTAGTTGATTACTATTTTAAATAAAACATATTTGATTTTTAAACATTTAGAGTTAATGAACCTCCGTATATTTCTTATCCCAGTGGAAGCTATGATTACTTTCAAATGGTGCCAACACATACAGATCTTTGCAGTTAGTTTTATGTTTTCTTTAATGTTTTAATACTTATTGTGTAAACAAGCGATTTACTTACAAACCAATAGCATAAATTAATTGTTGTTCTAATTTAATAATTACACGATTGTATTGACCATTTTTAAATTTTAATAAATAGATAAATTATACAAATGTAATTAATGTATTATTATTATTATTATTATTATTATTATTATTATTATTATTATTATTATTATTATTATTATTATTATTATTATTATGTGCTGAGGGTAGTCTAGCGATACAGCACACGACTTGGATGTAAAGTACATGGAATCCATTCACCGGCACTAATTGCGGGCCCACATTCGGCTTCGTTAAAATGTCTACTGTTGAATAATGTTTTACGTTAAACATTCAAAGTCGTAAACATTAAAAACATTTACCTATTTAACTTTATAAAAGTTTGGTTAAATTGAAAATGTTTAAATAGTAAAAAATTAGATTTTAATAATTTGAACTAACAATAATGGTACACGTTCAAAATTTTTGGTTTTATATTTTACAATTAAGACCATAACTAATAATTTATATATAATTTTTTATTATTGTAAATGATGCTATCGTTATCACTATGAAATGTAAAAATATTCGGTAAATAGAAAAATTAAAAGTATAGAGTGATGCAAATATTCACAAATCAATATTTTTACAAAAATAATTTTTGAAGCATTAAACTTTTTTTCACATTAGGATTTAAATAAATAGAAAGTTATAAAAACAATTATTATCTATAATTCTTAAGTTGAGTGTCAAAAAACACTTAATTAACAAATAAAACATTAAAAAAACTATAACAAAACTGTATTTATTTGTTTAAACATACAAATTTAGATTTTAGTTTAAGTTCTGTGTAAATAATTGCAGTAAGTTTTTTTTAATATAAGAATAACTCAGTGTTTAATCCAGTGAATAATAACCCAGCACTATTATACTTAAGAAAATAATAATAAATTTGTGTACATCTAAATAAGAACAATATTTACAAATATCGACTTCATTTAAAATATCGTTTTATATAGAAACAATGGTTTTGGATTCTGATGATGTCGGGTATTTATACACTGTTAAATTGTCATCAAGAACACTTTCTCAACTTGGCAAATTATCACAAAACAGTGGTTCATCAATTACACTACACATAGGCTATAGACAATTAAATCAGTACGAATTGAACAAATACACACAAAAGAATCCGCCACCTATTCCCTACCCACATCGAGATCAAATTAATAATACCGTTTTGCACCGAATATTTACTACTACATGTCTCAGCATTTCACTGCCAAAACAAAATAAATGGAACTTGAACGAATGCAAAGTGAGATGTGTTTAGTATACATTTTTCTTTAATTTTGCAAAACATATTTGCAGTTTTACTATTATTATTATTATTACTATTATTATTATAATTATAGTTATTATTATTAGAAAGAAAAAGATCAAATTTTAGATAAAAGTATAAAAATACTTTTTTGAACGTATTAACAATATTATTGTTATTATTAATGATATTACTATTACTACTACAACTATTATTTTGTTTTTAATTATTCATTTAATCATATGAATATTATTGCTAACATAATTACTGTTAATGTTATAACTAATACTCTGGTTATTACTTATTATTTTTATTGCTGTCGCTACTATTACTACTATTATTATTACTAATTATAATAATAGTAATAATATCAATAATAATAATAATAATAATAATAATAATAATAATTTTATCATTAAACTTCTCTACTCCTTTCAGAATTTGAAATGTATTTTTAACGATTCGTAGAATCGGCTTAAGATATTTGAATACTTAAGTTTTTGACATAAAATAAAAATGATTTTTTGTTTTTTTTTTATGCTCTTTAATTTTAATGAACTTTCCTAATAACAAAATTATGATCAAAACCAACATTAGCACCGCAATATGCACGTACATCTTGCAAAAAAGATCGCCATTTTGTACTAATACAAATGTAGTCAATTTCGCTTGCTGTTTTCTGTAATAAGAAACCCACGTTGCTTTATGTATACTTTTGTGAGCAAACAATTTATTGCTAACACTAATTCCAAAATGACGGCTTAGAGTCAACAACATGTAACCATTGTCATTTATGTTATCAGTATAGCCATGAGGTCCAACATGTGAGAAGTATCCAGATCTGTCTTTGTTTAATTTTGGATTGAAATCATTCTTGGAAAACTATCTAACAAATTTTGTAATTGATTATAGAAGATACCTTTTTGATTCTTCTCAGTAGCATATATTGCAAATTTGGTGTTGAATTTAGTCGCTCACGGGTTTTCTTCCAATCATAGCTACACTAGCATTTTTACTCAACGTAATGCCAACACCATGAATATGATGGTCTTCATGTCCAAAATATAAATTTGATGCATCTTTACTTTCAAAATGTCACATTTCGCTAATACCCAAAAGATCGAAGTAGTACTTTTTCATATTTCAAAAAACTTGTTCTAACTGTCCATTAAAAAAGTGTGTTTATAGTTCATATTTTTAAACTGGATAAGTTTTCGCTATTGAAAATTTTGGAAATTGAAGATTGAGCTACCTTTCAGCTTTTACTCAACTCTGTTATTTAGATTGTACTATCACTTCTTTGCCGTTTTTTGTCGGAATACAAACCTCTTATTGTTTCTATAGTAATATAATTTTTTTGCACAAACTAGGTTGGTCACCTTGTGCTTAAACTCTCCTTTTTTATCCAGGTTTAGGAATGGTTAGGTAGTGTTATTTTTGATCCTATCCAGGTTGATGAAGATTTTAATAGTTGGAATATGTAATGTAATTATGTGTTTTAATTTAAAATTTTTCTACGTAAAATTATGCTATTTACTACAATATTTCTTTCCAAGTTTTATGTTTAAACGTTTAACTTGAAACATCTTTTTACAAATGGACAGTGCAGTTGGGATAGGAGTTTGGAAACTTGGTTACAATGGTAAATGATTGATGGCGCAACCCCAGAAACAGGATGGAATAAAAGGCAAAAGGAAAAACTACCTAGAAAACGTAAAACGGTTTCAAAATTAAAACCGTTGATTTTTGTTTGGTAATTAATTTAAAGTTGACTTAAACACGATTAGAAATAGGCATTTTAACCTCATGCAATCAATAAAACGTGCTTATTTAAAAAATTATGAACGTCGAGCAATCAAACTTAACATTGATGCCAAACAATACAAATAATACGATTGTGGATTAAATTAGATTATAACATTTCCATCGCATTTCGTTAATACCCAAAATATCTAAGATATACTTTTTTATTTCTTGAAGGACTTGTTCTCCTACGAAAAGGTGTGCGCACATTACATGTTCCAACACTGGTTAAGCTTTTGACATTGACGAATCTACAAATTAGAGATTGAACTTCTTTTCAGCTTTCACTTAAACCTGTCATTTGTGTAACCCTGTCATCAGGGTACGTGCGAGTACTTCTTTGCCATTAGACACAGGAATGGCGTCCTTTTATTGTTTTAATAGTAGTGTACTTTTTTTACAGAGGCCAGGCTGCTAAAATTGCGCTCCTTTATCTAGGCTTGCGACTGGCTAAATTGAACAATTTACGTATTATTATTATTATTGTTATTATTATTATTGTAATTATTATTATTATTATTATTACTATTATTATTATTATTAGTATTATTATTATTTATTATTATTATTATTACTATTATTATTATTGTTATTATTATTATTATTATTATTATTATTATTATTATTATTAGCATTATTATTTATTATTATTATTATTAGTATTACTATTATTATTATTGTTATTATTATTATTATTATTATTGTTATTATTATTATTATTATTAGTAGTAGTAGTAGTAGTAGTATTTATTATTGTTATTACTATTATTATTATTACTATTATTATTATTGTTATTATTATTATTATTATTATTATTATTATTAATTATTATTATTGTTATTATTGTTATTATTATTATTATTATTATTATTATTATTTGTTATTATTTTTATTATTATTATTGTTATTATTATTATTATTATTATTATTAATATTGTTATTATTATTACTATTGTTATTGTTATTGTTATTGTTATTACTATTGTTATTGTTATTATGTTTTCTTACGGTTGCAAACGTTCGCTACTATAATCTCTCTTAATTAAAGTAATTGATAAACCATTGTGTGTTAGTGTAAGTAGCCATAATTTTGTTGCTTAAATCGCAAATACAAAAACATACTTATTAAAAAGTTATTTGTCACAAAGTAAATGTTATTGCAATACAGTTAGTTTGCATATTTAATATTTAATGCTAATCTTTATCCTATTTTACTTTTTGATAAAAACATCTGATAATATTGTTTGAAAAATAAAATTAATTTAAAAGGTTTACAATTTCAATAGTAGCAACCATCTAACCTATCCCAAACTTCGATAAAGGGAGAGGGTTTAGACTCAAAATTAGCAACCTGGTTTCTGTAAACAATATTGTTATAGCTACAGAAAGAACAAACGAACACCATTCCGGCAAACAACGGCAAAAAAAGTGCTGACATTGTTGAGTGAAAGCTGAAAGAAAGCTAAATCCGGAATTTTCAAAATTTTTTATTAAACGAAAGAAAATAATTGGTCAAATTCTACGTTTACCGCCCAATAAACGAGCAAGAACGGTTTTGGAATAAACACTTGATAATGACAAATAAAAGTAGGAGTAGGCAACAGAAAACTTGCCTAATAATCAGTCGACAACATCAAACTAAAATGAATGTCTCGTGGGAGGATCAGACAAAAGTTTTTACCAAAATGTTCGAATACATGGAATCATTTTACTGTCCCGTTGTTTTTTTTTAATTATGAGACTTCTTTGTTGTTTTTTGCTGTTATTGTTATCTCGTTGCCCATGCTTATTTTAAAGTAAAAAGATTTGTAACTGTAATAATGGCAATGTTTTGTTGTGTGTTTGTCTCTTCATCTAGGTCGGTCCGCTAAGTTCAATTAGGCAAACTCAATGCATTTGCAAAAAAATGACTACATTTACCGCTGGATACATGCAGCTTGCAAACACCATCGATTTTGACTATCTATTTGCCAATATGCATTTTAACAAAAATCCAACGCTCTATTCAACGGAAATTTCAATTATATGCCTATTTGTTATAATTTTTGTTTTGGCACGACGCAAGGATTTGAACGATTTGAAAAAAGTACGATTATCAAGCAATATACAATAACAAAAACGCTAGAAATAGTCTACTTGCTCCATTTACTTATGTATCAAATCAGTTTAAAGTGTTATAATTGTTAAATAGTTTGGGCGTGATATGTTAACTTGTGAATGCCATTCCTGACGTAAACGTTAATTTTTTATACAGGTTTAGGACTAACTAGATCGGTTTATTTCTGATCCTTTTTACGCGGAATTAAAATAATGTGCATAGTGCTAAATAAAAGTGTTTTTTAAATATTCAAACTAACAAACATAATATAGAATTTATTAATACTATCAAATATTTACAAACGTTTTCAAAATGTATAATGTAATGTGTCAATGTAGTAAAGCAACAAATTTGTCAGATTTTTGTCCAATTAATAAGGAATTCAAAATAAATTGATTTAACCAGTCCTAAGCCTAAATAAAGGAAGACAGTTTGCATGAAAAGAGTATCTAGCAGTGAACTATTTGATGGCTATAATGCTTCAAATTGGTTTAATACAAGGTAAAGCGGGGAACATTGACTAGAAACCGTAACTAATGATTTTTCAATTAATTAATTTGATGAATATATTAAAATGTAAAACCATTTAAATTTTCCATTGCGAAATAATTTCAGTTTGAATATTGCAGGCAGTCATTGTATTTATTATAGTAAATTTTTTTTAAAACAACTTTTTTACAAAACAAGTTTTATAAAATGTGAATTTTTATAAATTATTTTTAAAATGCTAAATAATGTATTCTGATGACAAAAATATTTTTTTATATTAATATGTAAATGGTTCGTTTCCTTTTGTAAAACAAGACGAACAAATGAAACGAGGTTTTTAATCTCCTTATTGACAATAACGAGTAGACACTATTTGGCTGCGCTAAGCATTTACTTATTTAAAACGCTTTGAGTAAAACATGTTAACAATTAAAGTAAAAACACATTTTATATAAACATTAAAATATGTGTTTAAGAAAAATCTACAACCAAGCGATAAAATAAATTGGATTTTTTACACCTGTTGTGTTCTACACTACGTCATTTACCTTTATTTACTTTTTTTACTACTTTAAATGCTTTTTTTTGATAAACATCGTTCAGGAGTAGATATTTCAGTAAAGTCAAAAGTGGATCTACATTTAGTACCGGTGGTGGGATTCGAACCCATGTCTACTCAGGTCCAAGTCGAGCGCTTTATTACTAGACCTCCTTGGTACTTTTTACTTTATAGCCAATAAAACTATTGAATATTTCTAAGATTTATGTTGTGCTTATTAAAATAGACACTATAATATAAAGTATTTTCATTTTATTTTTAATTTCTTTTAGTGTAATTGTTACTGCTTAAAATGTTTAACCAGAAATATATTTTAGCTTTCTAGGATCTCTGTTTATTGTTAGGGGTAATACTTAAACCAAGTTTTAGTCTAGCACTGTACCACCAGACCACTCCAGCAAGTCTGATCCCAATCACCGATGCCAGTTTGGCTTTACCACTGTGTCAACTGCTAAAAAATTAAAAAATTGAACAAAATTAAACAGTAATAAACAAATGGAATAATTAATATTTTTTTTTATCCTTTTTTCTTTATCTAGATTGGCGTCACGCCATTGGCTGAAAATGATCCCGAGGATGAATATTTGTACGAAATTTTTGTATCGACAGGTCAACGGCACTGTGCCGGAACTAAATCGAAAGTTTGTTTTATTTTATTTGGGCAGCATGGCGAAAGCGGATGCAAAGTGTTACGTGATTCACATCGGGCCGTATTAAAACGTGGATATATTGATCGGTTTCTGATGGCATGTCCTAGGCACGTGATTGATGCAATTGTTTAATAAAATATAAACAATTTTTTATTTATATTACTACTTTTAATGTTTTGACGGCAAACGCATTTCTTGTTAGTAGACATTTGTGCAAAACCGAACGTAGGTCTGCATTTGGTGCCGGTGGTAGTAGTAATGGAGATCGAACCCATGTTAAACCAGGTTTGAGATAAACGCTGTATGGCTAATCGGAAATTGTTCCATGTTGTAATGTTGCACAAAATAGTAAAATGGAAAACAAAATTTCAATATCAAATAAAAATATTTAAAGACGTAAATTTTGAAATGAATTCATTTCGTATATTCTCGCCAGTTCGTAATAGTTTGCAACTAAATAAAACTTTGATTTAATCATAATGTGTGTGTAATTGTGTATGTAAGAGAATTGTATTAATAAAAAAAAAATTTTTTTTTAAATGTTTTCTACTTTGAATGTTTTACGAGAAACATCTTTCAGCAGTGGACAATTAGCGAAGCCTAACGTGGGCCCGCATTTTAGTGCCGGCGATGGGATTCGAACCCATGTCCACCGAGGTCCGAATTCGAGCGCTGTACCGCTAGACCACCCTGGCACTTTAACTTGCAGTTAAATGTCTACGGTACCCACTTTTGTATATATATATATATATATATATATATATATATATGATATTTGCGACTGACGAGAATATATGAAGTGAAATCATTTAATATTTTACAACTCCTAATATTTTTATTTGGTATTATTGTAGAAACCCAATGCTTTTAAATTGCAACAATAAACCTATAAATCATAAATTTAAGAAAAATTGCTAATTTCTTAGTTTAAGCATTATTTTTTAGAAATACAACATTGTCTATTTTTAATTAACATTTTGATAATGCTAAATATTTAAAGATGCATGTCCACATACCTTTAATTGACGCTCTAAAAACAAATTTATTTAATTAAACATTTGTCAATTAAGATATTGTATTAAGTGTTATAACCTTGATTTTAATTTCTTAATTGTAACTTAATATACAGATGGTTTAAAAATATTACTATTTATTTGCGTTTTACACAGGTTAGTATTATAATCATAATTATTCCAGTATGATGCATATGTTCGAATTCCATTACCGGCACTAAATGTGGGCTCAGATTCGGCTTCTCTAAAATGTACACTGTTGAAAAATGTTTTCCGTCAAATATTTAAAGTAGAGAAAATAAAAAATAAAAAGATGTTATTACTTATATATTTTTCAAAGATGTGTTTTAGCAAGTGCCGAAAAGGTCTAGCGGTACAGCGCTCGAATTCGGACCTCGGTGGACATGGGTTCGAATCTCACCACCGGCACTAAAATGCAAGCCTACCTTCAGCTTCGCCAAAATGTCTACTGCTGAAAAATGTTTATCGTAAAACATTTATAGTAGCAACCATAAGTAAATAAATTAATAAATAAGCAATTGCAAATGCCAAACAAAAGTCTGCATTTAGTGCCGGTAAGAACGAGTCCAGTTTACGCTTAGTCCGTTTTGATCCTAGTGCTTTACCAACTCACCTAAGTCACTTCCGCACCTTTTGGAAATTTCATAATCAATTATAGTATTTCACTTTATTATATTGTTTAATTAATTAATTAATTAATATAAACTCAATAAGATCAATAGATCAGCATATACATACATAATTAAAGCCGTCAAACAAAAACAAAACAATACAAAATAAAAGGACAAGGTAAATAATGAAATAAATTAATCAATGTATGTAATTAACATGATAACTTGGAGTAGCGCAGCCATTTAAAGGTCATATAAATAATAAAATATTTGCTTCCTATTAAATATAAAAACAATCCATTTTCAAAATGCACATTTTTAATAGACCACTTGGTCAACCTATTTACATCCGTTTGTGGCATGACAACTCGGGAGAACAAGACGAAGCTTCGTGGTACTGCAATTACATTGGAGTAACAGATTTGCAAACTAAAGAACGATGGCATTTTATAGTAGACAGATGGCTTGCTGTTGAAGAAGATGATGGAGAAGTATATCCGTTATTATTATTATTATTATTATTATTATTATTATTATTATTATTATTATTATTATTACTAATTATTATCATTACTATTATTATTATATTTATTATTAATTATTATTGTGATTATTATTATTATTATTATTATTATTACTAATTATTATCATTACTATTATTATAATATTTATTATTAATTGTTATTGTGATTACTATCATTATTACTAATTATTATGATTACTATTATTATTATATTTATTATTAATTATTATTGTGATTATTATTATTATTATTGTTATTATCATTACTATTATTATTATATTTATTATTAATTATTATTGTGATTATTATTATTAATATTATTATTATTATTATTACTAATTACTATCATTACTATTATTATTATATTTATTATTAATTATTATTATTATTATTATTATTATTATTGTTATTATTATAATTATTATAAAGATCATCATTATAATGGTTGTTATTTTTATTAGTATTTCCTATTTACATAATAACCTTAATTATTATTTATAGTTATTACTATCATTGCTACCACTTCTTCTTTTTCTTTCTCTACAGCTTTTCCTTCTTTTATTAGCGATGGCTGTTTTTGGTCAACTTTCTCCATTTGGTTCTGTTCGTAGCGTCAATTTTTGTTAGTTCCTTTTCCTTTATATCGGCTTCCACACAATCCAAACATATTCTCTTTGGTCAATAACGGTTTTTTTACCTTCCTTTTCCAATGCCATTATTCTCTTTATAACGTAATTTTCTTCTCTACGTAAAATGTGGTAGTACCACTTTAACCTTTTTCTTAAATTCTCTTATAAGTTTTGTTGACTTTCAGTTTTCTTCTAATAATTTCATTTTCTATTCTGTCTAATTTGGACACTTCCAACGACCATTGATGCATCTTCATTTTCACTGAGTTCAGTTTTCTATCTTGTACTTTCTTAATACTCCACGCTTCTGATCTGTAAATCAAGGCCCGGTCTCACTGCGGTCTTAAAAATTTTACTTTTTGTTTTTGCTGTTATTTTTTTGTTGCACATAACTCCTATAAGTTTCCTCCAGTTATACCACCCTGCTTGTATTCTTTGCGCTATCTCTACATTCAAATCTTTATTCTCTTCTAGCTATAAGTCAAGATATTTAAACCCCAATGTCAGCAATTCTTGGTGTTTCATTTTGATTTCTCTACCATTTTTTTGTTGTACTCATATACACTGTATTTTTCTTCTTAATTTTTAAATTACGATCGTCCAGTATATTTCTCCATTGCTCTAACCGTCTCTCCAAATTCTATAGTTTTCTACTGCATAAAATAATTTCATCTTCAAATAACATACCCTATGGAGATTCCATCTTAATATTACTTATTAGCACATCAATAACTAGATCAAACAAATACTAGTTTAGTACTGAACCCTGATGTAGACCAATTTTTAATGAAAACTCATCAGTTAGCTCTACACTGGTTTTCACCAACGTTTCTGCGTCATCATACATATCTTGTACAATCGTCACCTACTTTTCAAGGGTACCTTCTTCTCTCATGCTCCTCGACACTTCCTGTCTTGGAATCCAATCGTATACTTTTTCTAAATCGATAAACACCAAATAAAGAGTTTTCCGTCTCACTCTCTGTGTTTTTCCATTGTTGTTATGAGAGAAAAGATAGCATCACTTGTACTACGTCCAGGTATAAATCCAAATGTTTTTTTCCAATATCTGCTTTTTTGCGGATTCTTTCATTAGTAATTTTCTCCCAAAGTTTTAAAGTATGTGACATAAGCTTTATACCCCTATAGTTACCACAGTTTTAAACGTCTCCCTTCTCCTTGTAGATTGGTGTGATAACACTTTTTCTCCACTTGCATTTTCTCTTCGTTCCATATTAAATTTAGCAGTTTAGTTAATCTGTCAATTCTATAGTTACTCAAACATTTCCGTGTTTCATTAGGTATTCCGTCTGGTCCCAGAGTTTCTTTATTTTTTATCTTATTTACCCCTTTAATGACTTCTTCCTAGGATATTTCTTGTGTTACCCCTAGATTAGTTGTCCCATCTTCAATCACTATTCTAAAATTTTCTTCATTTACAATGTTTCAAAATATGCTTTCTATTTTTTCTTTATTGACCCTTCTGTTAATAATATTCCCTTTTATCTTTCATTTGTTCAATGTGTGTCAGGTTATTTGGGGCTTTATTTCTGGCTTTAGCAACACTAAACAACCTCTCTTCTCCTTCAGGTGTCTGCAGGTCTTTATACATTGCACTCCACGCTTCTGCTTTTGCCACTGCTACCGTTCTTTTAGCTATCCTTTTTGTTTGTTGATATTCCAACTTATCGGTTTCCAATTCATTTAGATCCCATTTCTTTTTTTTAATCTTTTTATCTTTAACCGTTTGCTAAACTTCCACATAACACCACCAAAAGTTTTTGTCTGCGGGTGCTTTCTCCCAGATGTTAACCCTAGTAGCTTTTCAGCTGCTTTGGTAATCATTCTACTATTTAATATCCACCATTTCTGAACTCCTTTCGAGGACTTCCAGTTCTGTATGACCCCGTTTTTAAATTGTTCAGTCAGGTTGGTTTTTTTAATCTCCACTATTTTATTTTTTTCTTTCGTATCTTTGTTACGTTCTTTTGTTTGTTTATAAAACTCATTTTCATTAGCACCAGCCTGTGTTGAGTGGCAACTTCTTCTCTATTTATCATTCTGCAGTCTCTTACCTAATTATATCTATCCGGCTTTCTTTTCTACCGCTCTAATATGTAACCAGTTGGTTTCTCTCTTTCTTCAAGAATGTGTTAATCAGGGCTACGTTTAGTGAGACCATACACTAAACGTTTTTTGTCATTCTCATACATATCCGTTTAAATTAGCCCAAGTATTTTTTTGTCAAAGGAATATTTTGAAGTATTATCTCAAAGTGTTTCCAGAATCTATCTTTTACTTTTTTTCATATCCGGCCTGGGGTGCGTGTGCGCTAATAATATTAATATACGAACCACCTATATCCAGTTTCACCATCATTTCTTGTTCGCTGAACCTTTTTGTTTCAACTGGGTTTTTTCTTGTTTTGTTTGAGAAAATGATACCTACTCCATTCCTTTCTGAGTCCTCACTGTATAGCAATTTATATCCTCTAGCCAGATTTTTCGTTTTCTTACCCTTCCATTTTGTTACGTGAAGATATAGTATGTCCAGCTTTCTTCTATTTATTAGTTCAGCAAATTCTTTTTCTTTACCTGTTAACGATCAAATGTTTAAGGTGCTTACTCTCAACTTCTCTTCTGTACAGCTCCTGTGGACTAACTTCTTTGGTCTGGCTCGTCTGTTACTAGGTTTTCCTTACTGATTTATCACATGACTCAAGCAATAGTTATGCATGTCGCTTACGGGAGATGCCCTATTGTTTATCAAACCAATATAATACATTTTAACCACTTTAGTGCTTCGATGTAGGTTTAACTGCTTGATGCCCTTCTCTTTCATCCAGGCTTGGGACTAGCTAGATCTATTCATTTCTAATCCTCACTGGGCGCAGTTTATTATTGTTATTACTATAATAATATTATTTATTATTAATAGTTTTATTATTATTGTTGTGATTACTATTATTATTATTACCCTAAAAACAATAATTATTATCACTGTTACTATTTTTTATAACAATAATTGTTAATTATTATTGCTACTGTAATAATTATTCTTGTATTGTTATTAATGTTATTATTATTACTATTATTATAATCGTTTAATTATTATCATTTATTATTATTATTGATGTTTATTATAAATATAATAATATTAATTTTTATTATTATTATTATTATTATTATTATTATTATTATTGTGTAATAAAACCTTTACACTACACAGGTCGATCGGATTGTTCCGGTTACAAGCGAAGAAGAAATGTTGTCTTTTACGCATATGTTCAAAACAACAGCAATACGAAATTTGTCGGACGATCATTTATGGCTTTCACTTGTTGCCAAGCCGGTTTACAGTCGTTTTACGTGTGTTGAACGCGTTGCATGCTGTTTGCTGTTACTTTTTTTAACCATGTTGACATCGTGCATATTTTACAAAGGCGAAACTCCTATTAAACAGCCAAATCTATTTACTATAGGACCGTTTGCTTTTACAGTAGAAGAAGTATGTTTGATTTTTTTGTTTAATTCAAAATAAATATGAGTTGGACACATTTTTGTTCCATTGTATTTGAATTATTGCAATACAAGATAGAAATGTGTTTATGCATGCATATAAAGTACCATGTTTATTGTTCTATTTAACCATTGTTTGATGTTGATTATATTTGAACATATTTGTTAAAATGTAATGCATTTGAATTAATGTAACCTGTTTTTTCATTTATTAAACTACTACTTACAGCTCTACATTGCAATAATAAACAACGTTATAACGTTTATACCACTATTTATAATTATTTACATTTTTCGAAATTCCGATGCGCACACGAGTCATGCAACTAAATTGCGTCAAGTTGTTGAAGAGCATTTGGACGAAAAATTGGACTTGAAACCTAATCCAGTCACAAAAGAGTAAATAAATGACTAATTTTGTACTTAAAATAATTTGTTGTTTATTAAAATAATGGTTATGTTTTGAAAGTTATTTATAAACCTACATAAAAGCAAATAATTCATTACGGTTACAAAATCTTCTATTTTTATTAATTTTAACATAGCAGCATTTGACAACGCTGAGCAATTAAAATTGATTTAATTCACTATAAATAATAAATTTACAGGGTCAAGTTCAACCAGCCGTTGGTCCGTGGTTAAGGCGCTGGCCTAACACAAGATAGGACATAGGTTCAAAATCATGTATGTGTAAAACTTGGAAGGTGTGCACTGCTAATGATTTCAAATAAGGATGTGAAACAGTTGTACAGTGTTCCTGGTTAACTGAAACCAAATAGATTTATTGTTCACTTCAATCTGACAAATCTAATAAAAAGCCTTATAATCCATCAATAATTTATATTTGTTTAATTTAAGAATGACAATAACAATTAACCAAGTGTGTGTGTGTGTGTATGTGTGTGTAACTCTGCTACACTTGGTTCTAAAAGCTAGCAGCTTTACTTTTATAACAATATTGTCTTTGTGGTTAATTATGGCTGGTAGACAATGTTGAATTTATCTGTTTATTTGAATTGTTGCAAAGCAAGGTTGACAAAACGGAAAATTGAAATAAAAGTCAAACTCAAAACTGGAAACAAAACACAAAATGTTTTATAACTTAGAATTATTACGGTGATGTTTTAATTTTGTCAGAGATTAAATTTTGTATAAGTATATAGTAATTTGCTAAAACGTTACAAATAATATTGTAGAATAAAAAAATAGTTTTAATGTCGGTGTCTTGGAAATATCTGAATAACTAAAGTTTTCTATTGCATAACATTGTTACAATATGAAGGAGGTTTTTGGTTATACTTCCTGAATGACAAATTTTAAAATGGAAAATTAAAGATATTGAAAATGTTTGTTTTCGTGAAATCCTTGTTAAAATAAATGTCAAATAAAATACAAAACGTAACAAAAAGCGTATCGATGTAGAAATATATTGTTGTTGCTTATTGATTAGTGCAAAAAGAAAAACGATAATCATAGTAATCATTATAATAATATCAGTATTAATGATAAAACATTCTGATAAAAATATATAAAAATAATAATAGTGATAACAATAATAAATATTAATAGTGACAATAATAGTAAATAATAATAATCTATCATTATAAAGTGATATTTTATGTCATGTTTTTAAAACATTATTTTTTATTAAAATAAATGTTACATGTACACCACATATGCATATGTCAAGAAATGAAAAACAATTAAAACAAAAGTTCAAATTAGTGCCTCATTGTGGCTGGCAAATGCGAATTGTTGGATGGATTTTCTGGTCCATCTTTTTGACAACGGCTATCGTGTTTACTACATTTTATGGCGTTACATTTGGCGAAGAAACGTGCAAAAAGTGGCTGTCTTCTTTGTTCCTATCATTTTTTACCAACATTATATTGGCCCAACCGCTTAAGGTAATTTGAAAACACGGTTGACACAATATGTAAAGGTTTGTATTATAACGGATTAATATATCAATACGTTATTGTGAGTCCTAGTTTAATCAATATTTAACATTTTTATTATAGTTTACAATAATATTCTGAACATACAAAAATAGCATTTTGAAACAACCTATTGAACAATATTTCTACTGGTTTACAATTCTATTAATTTGAGAAAAACGTGCAGTTAAAATTATCAGTTTAAATGTTGGGGATAGTCCAGTGGTACATTACTGGACTCGAAGTTGGGTAGGTATACGTTTGAGTGCTCCCGTCGACACTAAATACGGGCTCACGTTGTTTTGCTTCGCTAAGTGTCTACTTGGTAGAAGATGACATTAATAAACTACACCTACCTGACATTTATTAAAACACGTATAAAAACGTCCTGTTTTTGGACATAAAACACATTGTTCGTGTTGACAACAGAATATGACAAATATTGTATAAATGAACCACTCAACAAACAATTTTTGTTTTCAACTGACCCGTATATTAAACCCTTTTTGTCAATGTTTATTGTAGGTCTTTCTCAGTGCCTTATTTATTTCGTGTTTGTGCAAATCTCGGACGCAATTAGATCGATTGGAGGCGATTGAAGAAGAGGACAAGTTGCTTCAATCGCTGAGCAATCGATTTCAGCTGAAAGCTGACGAAGAATACATGCATGCAGCTTGTTGTAAGAATTGTTTTAGACTTTTGGGTTTGATAAAATAATGGAGTGTATCTGTGTGTGTAGTGAAACACAAGTCCTATTTATAGAACAATAAACACAATGCTTAAATTATTTTAAACAGTTTTTAATTTTTAATTTTATACAGATTTAATACCGCAATACTAAGTAGTTATAAAGGCACATACTTAAACGAAAAAAATTGCTTAATAGTTTTTTATCATCAATTTGTACTAATTTTTATTGTTCATGAATACGTTAAACAATTGTAATAAAGCTGCCTGTAATAAATATATTAATCACTTTTAATTGCTATAATGCTGCAAAAAATTGTAAAAGCGTACGAAACAAAAAAAACAATTTTTAGACTATAAACTTAAACCGTTTCAGTATTATCAGGAAATTTTGTCTAAACAAAATCAGAAATTGACCAATTAAATCAATTTATTTGGTCTGACTGAAAAATTAGGGTTTGAGCGTCAGTTTAGCAACCAGGCCTCTGTAAAAAATCTATATTGCTACACAAACAATAAGAAGACGCCATTCTGGTATACAACGGATAAGGAACAATAGCATGACCCAGATGACAAGGTTGAGTAAAAGTCAAAATAAAGCTTAATCTTTGACTGAATAAAAGATTACTTGGTCAAATTCCACGTTTGCCATTCGAAATACCAGCAAAAACTATTTTGGAATAGACAATTGATAATGACAAATAAAAGGTTGATAAATCAGAGAAAACTTGACTAAGAACTATCTGTAATCATCAAATTGAAATAAAATGTGTTGTGAAATTATATAAAATATTCTGGCAAAATGTTTGAGAACATAGAATCATTTTGTTACCCTAAATTCTTTTTTAATTATGGGATTTTGTTGTTTTTGCTGTTACTATTATCTTGTTGCCCCATGATTATTTTAAAATAAAAGGTTCTTGTAATAATAATAAAAATAATAATAATAATAAAAATAATAATAATATCCAAAATTTTGATGCATTTTTTCAAACGTTCTATATTGTACTTATTCGCACTTATTTGAACATTTCAGTATCTTCCAACTACTGTCCCCGTCGTCTTGTTATTCCACCCCCGGATAAGTCAGTTTTGGAATATGCACGCTTGTATCGGCTAAAACAAAGAAGAGCCAACGATTCGTTACGGGAAATCTTTTTTTACCTTATATTTGTCACTCTGTTGTTGACGGTAACTTTGGATTTTCGTGATCAAAATGCGTTTCAAATGAAATTAAGTTTGGAACAGTCATTTTTGTCAGATGAATTTGAAAAAGTACGTTTGTTTGTTAATGCAAAATCTATTATATACCGAGGTGACTAAAACCTTAGACTTAAAGGTTAGTGACCGTAGGTCCTAGTTCTACTACACGTCTACTAAATGTGGGTTCTGTTGTGTTTGCAGTTATGCTAAATGTTTACTTAATAAATTGTTTTGTTGAACAATAATTACGCTATAAAACTGAAACTAAAGAAACTAAAATTGAAATATGAAAAATAATTGTTTTGTGCATTATTTAATATGTTTATTTTAATTAAATTTCAACAATGCTACTGGCGTCGTTCCAAGGAAGCGGTCTTCTAGCCAAAACATTTTATTTATTCCTTTGAGTTCAATTTGCATCCGACAACGTTTTTGTATAAGAATTCAAAAAGTTCTTAAAACTTCGAATTAATGAAGAAGTGGTTCTGCCATCAACTTATGTTACGTTATGTTATTTTAATGTAATGGTGATGATAATGGCTAATTGGGGGAATTTATACTAGACCATCGGAGTAGACGTAGATTCAAGTCTAATTACTAAATGTTCATCTTTGTTTGATTCGCTAAAATCATTCTTTAAGCAACAAACTCTAAAAATAAATAACAAAACAATAGTGTATGTGTATATATATATATATATTTAAAATTGCCAAGTTGTAATACATTTTTTGTGTGTTTATACAAAAATAAGGTTTCAACTCTAGAAACACTTTACAGTTGGTTAAAAAAAAAATTGATTCCCGGTTTGCGTGCAGAAAGATGGTACAACAATTATCCGCCGCTATTCCAGCATGGCTATACATCAAATCGCGAAGACAGAATTATCGGATATGCTTTGATGAGACAGCTACGCAGCAAGAAAAGTAAGTTTTGCATTTAAACTTCTGTCATTGGTTATTATTTTATTATATATTATTACTATCATTATTGTTATTATTATTCCAGGATCTATATGGTAAAAGTCCTAGTGGAAGGAATTATTCATATGTATGTTAGCAATAGAAAAGTATAGCATTGATTAGATTCACTATAAATTATACATTTATAAGGTCAGCTTTAACCATCCGCAGCTCAGTGGTTAATACACTGGCCTGACACTAGATAGGGCGTGTGTTATAGTTTGTGTGTGTGTGATACTTAAAAGGTATGCACTGATGATTATTCTAAGCACGGTAAAACCAAGTGGATTAATTATTCAAGTGAATGTGATAATTATAATATTTCACCCATGAAAACCCATCAATAAATGATTATTATGATTATGATTATTTCTATTATTACTATTATTATTATTATTATTATTTTATTTTTATTAATGTTTATGTTAATGCTGGTGTTACTATTATTAATGTATTATATTATATTATATTATATTATACGAAACCCTTTTATTCTAAAAATAAGCAAAATAAGACAACAATTACTGCAATACAACAGTAACAACAATAACAAAGTCTCATTGGCATTGAAAATTCTGTAAATCAAAGATTAAGCTTCCTTTCGGCTTTCACTCAATCCTATCATCTGTGTAACTCTTTTATCCAGATACATGCGATTACTTCTTTCTCGTTGTTTGCCGGAATGGAGTTATTTTATTGTTTCAGTAGCAGTATAATTTGTTTACAGATGCCAAGTTGCTAACCTTGCGCTCAAACCCTCCTTCTTTATCCAGACTTGGGATTAGCTAGATTAAATCATTTCTGATCCAAACTAAGCGGAGTTATCATTGAATAAACTAACAAATTTAAAAAGCAAACATTTAATAAAATTAAAATAAACCGAATGAACAGTTACAATAAATGCAGATAAGTAAAAACTTGTTCAATGTGCTAGGACCTATATAGTAGAGGCCTAATTGAACGAATTATTAGGGGTTCTAAGCACGGCATTTAAGAACAATAGGCAATGAACTTTGTGATTAAATTTGGTATAAATAATAAATTTACAGAGTCGGTTTTAACCATCTGTAGCTAAAATTCTAACTTGACACTATATAAACGTGAGTTTAAATTTTCATAAAACTTAAAATGTGTGGATTGCTGATTATCCCAAATAAGGATAATTGGTATGTAAAGTGCTCTCTGTTGGCTTAAAGCAAGTATATTTACTATTTAGTGAACCTGACAAGTCTAATAATATATTACACTTAAAAAACTCCATAATAAGGAAAAACTTATTTTAAAATAATGAAGATTTTGCTTAATTATACTTTATTTTATAATTTAATATTTTTTATAATTAAAAATTTTTTTTCTTTTTTATGTTTAGTATGTGTGTGTGCAGATAGCTCAATCAAATAATAAATTCTTTACATTTTTAATATTTAAAAAGTTGTCAGTGTAAAAATTAAAAACCAATGAGCTTGTACATTTTTGTTTACAAAAAACATTAATTTATGAGCACAAAACGTTACAACTAATAAATGTTGACTAAATACTTCATTTAGTATACCCAATATTTTAATTACGTTTTTGGTTCTTAGACGTCTGGTAGTTAAACTTTTATGATTTATTTAAACAGTTCCAATTTGAATTCTAGTTTAAAATGTATATACTTTTTTAACAATTGCTTTAAAGATTTTAACAAAAATTAGATAAGAGTGTTACATTAAATAAAAATAAAATGTTTATTATGGATTGTACAATATTTCCAACACATAAAATAGTTAAATTCTTTATTGTACCGAACATTATGCAATAATGTTATTAGACTATTCGATACCACATTAAGTAGTGGCAGAGTTGGCAAAGTACTAAACTTAAAAATGACCGGTTATTGATGTAAGTCTCACCACCAGCAGCACTAAATGCGAGCCGTCATTTAACTTTGCTAAATGTTCACTTGTTCCCGTAAAACGTTTGTAGCATTAAAAAACAAACATAAAGTCCTATTTTTACACACACACACACACTTGTATAATTACATTATCCAATTAAAATATTTTGTAATTTGTTCAAGATTCCTGCCAAATTCCCCAAATAGCCAAATCTTTGTTTAGTCATTGCTACGCTCAATACAACATGTTTAATCAGGACGAAACTACGTATGGCGTTGGATGGACCCATTTTCAAGGTAATCAAACACATAACAATTCGGCTTCAGAATATGTCTACACGCGAGCTTCTGACTTAAAAGGATTGCCTTACAAAGGAGAAACAAACTGGTATTCTGGTGGAGGTTATGTAATTCTGTTGCGCGGTAGAAAACAAGACATGATAAACGAAATAAATAGGCTAGAAAATGACCATTGGATTGAGTTTGGAACTCGAGCTGTTATAGTTCAATTTACTGTCTACAATCCCAACGTCAATTTGTTTGCCATTATAACCATATTGGTAGAAAAACCGGGAGTTGGAAGGTTGATTCCTACTTATCGCATAGAAATTGCCAACTTGTTCGGTGTTCTGGCATCCGAAACGCGAACGCTCGAATTTATATTTCAAGTAGGTTACTTTATTTGCAGTTTAATCATAGTAAGCAGCGCATGTTGATGAAACAAACAGGATTGTGCGTTAATTAACTTTTTTACCTGCATTTAATTTTTGCACAATAAAACAAAAAAAATAGTATGTATTTGAACGTTTTAATTAATTTATTGTGCAAGTAATTTTTAAAAACAATTAACAAATAATTATAATAATGATTATAGTAATAATAACAATAGTAATAATAACAATAGCAATAATAGTAATAATTATAATATTTTTGTGTATGTTTAAAAAAACGTTTTACTGATTTAAATGTTTCACAAGTAACATTTTAGCAGTGGACATATTAGCAAATTCGAACAAGGGCCCGGATTTAGTGCAGGTAGTGGAGATTAAACCTATGCCCACTCAGGTTCGAGTCGAACGCTGTACCTCTAAACCACCTCGACACAATACTACTACTATTACTACTACTACTACTACTACTACTAATAATAATAATAATTAATATTATTATTATTATTATTATTATTATTATTATAGATATTAATGATAATAATAATAATAACAAGCAATTTATTATCTCTGTTTAGGGTATGTACGTTTTCGTTTTGTTATGTTATTTGATCAAAGAAATACGCAACATATACAAGCAGAAAGGAAAATATTTTTTGCAGTTTTGGAATTTTGTCGAATTGTTCATTTTGTTTGGATCTATCGCGGCTATTGTTTCATATGCCTTAATGATTTACCAAACTAGAGAAGCTGTAAGAGAATTTTCGAAAACGCACGGACGAATATTTATGAATTTCCAATTGTTGGCTTACTGGAATGAAAATTTGACCTATCTAACTGCAACCATTTGCTTTTTTGCTACACTCAAATTTGTATTTTTGTTCCGTTTTAACAAACGGGTCGGTTTGTTGAGTTCGGTTTTGAGCTACGCAGCCAAAGATTTAAAATACTTTTTCGTTGTATTTGGCATCATATTCTTCGCTTTTGTTTTTGTATTTTACATACTGTACGCGGATACGTTCCACGGTTTTCGAACCATTTTCACGTCGTTCGAAACCAATATACAAATTATTTTGGGCAAATTTGACTTTACCAGTATGTACGAACAAGAAATGATATTAGGGCCTTTGTTATTTACCATATTTGCGCTATGTGTAATATTCATTATGATTAGCATGTTGGTAGCCAATCTTAATGACAGTTTCAGACGAGTTATGCAAGACTTAAATTTGCAGTCAAGTGAATCCGACATCAATCCTTTCATATTGGCTCAACTGGTCTATTGGTTTGGTTTGAGTAGGACGCGTTGGGGTAAAAATGTAATAAAAAATACTCTCTATCCGCACCAAATGCAATACGATGAAGACAATCAAACGTCTACGTGTACTCAAGAATTTATCGAGTCGTATGACAAATTTTTTGCGTTTATAAATCGAAATTATTTGAACAACACAAAAAATCGTTGAGTTCGGATAATAATAATGACAATACTAACAATAATAATAATAATAATCATAATAATAATATATGTTAAGTGTTGTTTTTATTTAATTAAATTGGTGTTGTGGTTTAAAAATTATAATGCTCTTTATGTTATTTTTTATTTATTCAATATATATATATATATATATATCAATTAATTAACTTATTTATTTATTTGAGTAGCACTCACTGTTATTTTTTCAAAGTCGTAATGTCATTTTTCATTTTTATTATTTAATAAAATGTTTCATTGAAAAATATAAACGCACTATGTAAAATGTATTTTAATTAACATGTAATAGGGTTAGTGAGATAATGTGAAATTAAATTTAAACAAATTTAAATAGTAAGTAATAAAATGTTTACTTTGAGTAGTTAGAAAAAGACGTGTATTTGACAAATGTTGAATTGGTTTGATGGTATAAAGTATAAAATAGCTATTATATATGAACAATTTACACCACATACTTCAAAACAGTAGCATTTTTATCTTAATGTGTGTTGCAATTTAAAAAAATAATAAATTCAATACGTTTATGCGAGGGTCACAACTGTTTTAAACAACAACGCTTATATTACACTTTTAAAAATTTAACTCCAATTTTATTTGATCAACATTGTTAACTTGTAACATTGAAGTTTATGCATTACGCGAGCTAAAACAGAATATTTTTTTAAGTTGTCATTGAATGGTACTATTATCAACAATATTAATGTTTGTATAATAAAAAGAACATATCCGTAGGTATATCCAAATTAAAGAATTATCTGTTTACATCAATAATAATAATAATAATAATAATAATAATAATAATAATAATTTTCAATAAACTGATTAATCACAAATTCTTTTAATATACAGATAGTGACAAAAGTGAATCCATTGTTGACCTACTATTATATTGAAATATATGTAGCACTTGTTACTTATCTTAGACATATCTAACGCTTGTTAATAAGTACCTTAGATAACACTTTACTAATATATATACATTTAATATTATTTGCAAAAAATTCTTAATATAATACACAATAACATTCGTTTTAGCAATAAAGCACATTACCACCATTATGAAAACTTAAAAACAAACACAGATAATTGGTTTTAAAAAATAGTTTTATCTACTAAAATACATAAATATACAAAATAAAGGTAACAAACTTAATAATGTCAATAATTTAAGTGATATCCACGCTTTTGTTCAACTTCTGCAAGCCGCTTGGGGTAGGAATCTATCAACGTACCAATATAATCCTTCGAAATGCAATTTTTTACAACATGGTTAATTTTCGCTTCCAATGATACGTCAGTTTCCATGCGGTTAACCTCACGTTTTAAAATACTAAAAAGGTTTTCAATTACATTGAGGTCTGGACTGTATGGAGGAAGTTGAATAAAAGTAAGCTTTTTGCTTTTCAAAGCTTTTGTGGTCTAAATAAAGAAAAAGTATAGTAAATTGTAAGTTATGTTAAAATACACATTACCACTTTTGAAGTATGCACAGGAGCATTGTCTTGGATGATTGTTAAGTGTCCTGTAGCATTTCTGGACAGCTCGCTATGAAACAATTGTTTGAATATTTGTACAAATTCAGCGCTGTTTAAATTGCCACTAGTACGCATCCATTTTGGAGACTGATTGTACTTAATTGCAAAATATCATTTGACACATGAAGGATGTGCAACTTTTATAGCAGTACAAGTGTGGTTGAGTGGAAAATTTGGACTATAAATAACCTTTGAATGTTCAGTTCATGGTTCGTAGGATAGGGCACACTCATCTGTGAAGTATATTGATCTCCAAAATGACGATGGATGATGTTTGTACTTTTTAGCAAACTCCACTCGTTGTATCTATGGGCACGACTAAGTGGAGGTCTCTTAACAGCCGCTTTAAGAATGAAGCCTTCAGATTTCATCCTCCTTACAATTGAATATGAAAATTCTTCTAAATATTGATTTTTTATTTGTTTAACGTTCATTGTTCTGTGTTTTTTAAGCTGCATGGTTATAAACTGATCATCTTGTTTGCTTATTGAACGTGTTCTACCAACTGTGGGTAATCTGGGGCTTGTTTTCTTGTTCAAAATGTTATACACAGTTGAAACATCTATTTTCATGCATTCGGCAATTGTTTTAACTTTTGTGCCCTTTTTGTAAAAACTTTGATCTAATTCATAATCATGCGTAGACAAATAACGACGCTGAGCTGTTTTAACCATAATTATTAAGTGAGCGGAAATAAGAAACCTTTTTATCAAAATTCCAAATTTTGAAACGGAAAATAAAAAACGACCTTGTGCTTAAATTATTAAAAATAATTTAATAATTTTTTGAAAAAAAATTGTTTTAAAATTCTTTGTATTAAAATATTTTTAAAATAAATTATTTATTGACTATTTAAAAATACAGTGCAATTTTGTAAAGATATGTATGAGCAGTTATTTTATTTTAGAAATAATTATTTTTTAAATAAAAGGAATATAAAATTAAAAATTTTTTTTAATAATTATTTTCGTAAATAAATTACATATTTTTATATTTAATAAATTTTAACAAGAAAAAGTTAAAGTTTGGGAATTGGATTACCGGCGTATATATCAAGGTTATATATTTATTAAAAAATGTAGCGCATCAATAATATATTTATAATGTGTAAAAAAAATTCGTTATTTTAAAAATATACATTAATTTATTTTATAAACAAAAATATTAAAAAAATAAATAAATTGAATGAAATATGTTGCCTACTGTATCTATAATACGCATCTTAGTGTAATCAACCGATCAATCATCATAGCTCATTTAATTAATAATTATAACCGCTAATAAAAAATGCAAACAATTAATTTTCTACTAAAAGTTATTATTATTATTATTATTATTGGCTTAAATATTTCAGTAGTAGTAGCTTTCAGCACTCAAAAAATAGGTACAATTATAAAATACGACACAATTATCAGTATGTAACATCAGTCAGAAAATAAAATCATATTAATTACATATTCTGATACACTCAAAAAATTATCGCGTTGTCAAAAGTCATATACATGGTAATATGCGTGAAGAGGCCTAATATTACACCTGTAAATGTACTACAAATGCATTTATTGAAAGTTTTCTTAAAGACAAACCCGCTCATTAAAAACCAGTAGCTATTAAACTTGAAGTTAATACATCCTTATGTCTATATCGTTTTGGTAAAATATTTAAAAATAATTAGTGTAATTAAGACAATTATAAGTGTAGCAATTAAAGTGATGTGCAAATTTAGTACTTTTATATTTATTGAATAGTCTAATTACGTAAATCATTATATTAAATCTAATTAATGCTTATCATTTTTTTTTAGTATTTGTTAATTTAAAACATTTTTCCTTTAAAGCGTATAGGGCAGCAAAATTGTTCCCTATAATTGTACAACAAAGTTTTGGTTTTAAGAAAATTCTAATTAGATTTTGCCAAACTTCATCATCTACGATTTAATGAAGTGATGTTTACGTATTGTTCCTTCAGCAATATTTTTTCATAGAGATCAAGTTGTTAACTTTGTACTTAAACCTTTTTTTTATATTCAACTGGAGTGTAATAGTTACTCTACTGTTGTATTTATATGTTTTATAAAAAAGCATTTTATTTATAACAACATTAAGTTATTTCATCAATTTTAACAAAATTAATTTAGTAATTTCTTAAAATTTAATTCATTTCTTCAAACTAGGTGCTGTATACACATGTAGATTACAGGTTTTTCCTTAAAAACAGTAACCAAAATTAAAAATTAGGTAAATACTATTGCAGTAATTTGCTTTGTATAAAATAATGTTTGCTTAATGTATTAAGTTTAAAAAACTGTTTTATTATTTGTATCATATTTATACCAACCTGTTTAAACCAAACTTTTTTATAAATATTAATCAAACTACTGAAATTTAGAAAGTAGTACGAATTTAAAAACATTTAAAAGAGCCATTTATTTACTACATTAAATGTTTTACGAGAAACATCTTTTAGCAGCGGACATTTTGCGAGGTTAAACGTGAGTTTGCATTTGCTGCCAATGGTAGAAATTAAACTTACATGTGCACAATAATAAGAAATAATGTCAATCAATAAAAGTAAAAACACCGTAATTGCTTTGTCTTCGTATAAAAAAATGTTATGACATTTTATTCTCTACTTTTTACAAAAAATAATTTAATTTACTGTTTTGTAATTGAATATATTTCTTTAAAAAATTACTCAAATATGAGTTTACTATTTCAAAGTGCACGTTTTAAATAAATGAATGTACTGAAACAAGTTAGTTAAAAGTAAATTTGAAAGTTAACTATCAATTTACCTCAAATTATATTTGCATTCACTTCTTGAGCTTATTTTTAATTATTTATTTTATTTTAGTATTACTACTTTAAATGTTTCACGATAAACATTTTTCAGCTGTGGACATTATAGTAAATCCAAACGTGAACCCGCATTTAGTATCGGTAGTGGAAATCGAACCCATGCCCACTTACGTTGGAGTTGAGCGCTATACTTTTAGCCCAGGTCATAGAACAAATTATTATGAATAACCTATTTACAAAGTTAATATCAACTCCTTAGAGCTCAACAAATAATATTTCTGTTAAAAAAACAGAGAAGGAATGGAGTCGAGAACGTATAAAATTTTGACGATTTCTAACCATATTTCTGTTGGCTTAAAACAAATACATATATTGCATGCTAAATAAAACCGTTCCAATATTATTTTACATTAGTTTTATATGTATACAAAGTCTACAATTGTTATTAGTAATAAAATGAATAAAATCAGTGTCCACAAAATATTGTAACTTTCCAATATTTATTGAAAAAATTAATAAATAATTAATAACAATTCAATTTTAAAAAAACCAATTATATGCACACTTTTCATATTTCAAACATATATTTGCAAATAGAACAACATACAACATCAGTAGTATTAATTTAAATGTACATTTTATATTTATAAAAATTAAATTCGATTAATAGAATTCGCAAAATCTACACAGTAACAGCATTTAGGACGTTACATACATATACATATATAAATTATTCAGTTACATAATACAGTAGTTATAATAACAATCACTAATTAAACATTGTAGCAATTTTGTCTATAACAATATAAACGGAATTAAAACTAAACATATAAAACCCGTACTAATAATAATAATTATATATATATATATATATAAAGTTAAGAACACAAATAAATCATTGTTTGTTTTTGAAAAGTAAACTTTGAAAAAGAAAATAACAAAGTGGAGTTTGAAATTATAAAAGTTAAGCATATTCACGACCATCTTCGTAAACAACATCGTCTGTAGTTGCTTCTTGATATTGTTGATATTCACTGACCAAGTCGTTCATATTTGATTCGGCTTCGGTGAATTCCATTTCATCCATACCTTCACCTGTGTACCAGTGCAAAAATGCTTTGCGTCTAAACATGGCACTAAATTGTTCAGAAACTCGTTTGAATAAATCCTGAATAGCCGTACTATTTCCAATAAAGGTGGCTGACATTTTCAAGCCTCTAGGTGGAATGTCACACACAGCTGTTTTTACATTGTTGGGTATCCATTCGACAAAATAATTCGAATTTCTATTTTGAACGTTGAGCATTTGTTCGTCCACTTCTTTCATGGACATTCGACCACGAAATACAACAGCTACTGTCAAATAACGTCCATGACGTGGATCGCATGCAGCCATCATGTTTTTGCAGTCAAATACCTGTTGAGTTAATTCAGGAACTGTCATTGAACGATACTGTTGACTTCCGCGACTTGTCAATGGTGCAAATCCTGGAATAAAAAAATGCAGTCGAGGAAAGGGAACCATGTTGACAGCCAATTTGCGTAGATCGGCGTTCAATTGACCCGGAAAACGCAAACACGTTGTCACACCCGACATGGTAGCACTAACCAAATGATTCAAATCTCCGTACGTCGGATTGGTCAGTTTCAGTGTGCGGAAGCAAATGTCGTACAAAGCTTCGTTGTCGATGCAAAACGTTTCGTCTGTATTTTCAACTAACTGATGAACGGAAAGTGTGGCATTGTACGGTTCTACAACAGTATCCGACACCTACCAATGTACAAAAAATGAAATAATAGTTGTGTTACAATGAAAATTTATATTCTTATGCAAAAACATTAATTTTAAACTAATTAATGGGAAAATATACCTTTGGTGAAGGTACCACGGAAAATGTATTCATAATGCGATCAGGATACTCTTCACGCATTTTCGAAACGAGCAGAGTACCCATACCCGATCCAGTACCACCACCGAGCGAGTGCGTCAGTTGAAATCCTTGCAACGAATCTGTGTTTTCGGCTTCTCTGCGTAGCACGTCCAAAACAGAGTCAATTAATTCGGCCCCTTCCGTATAGTGACCCTTGGCCCAGTTATTTCCGGCTCCGCTTTGACCAAATATGAAATTGTCTGGACGAAACAAACGACCAAACGGTCCGGCTCTTACACTATCCATTGTACCGGGTTCCAAATCGATAAGCAGAGCTCGAGGCACGTATTTGCCTCCACTGGCCTCGTTGTAGTAAACGTTGATACGTTCCAATTGCAAATCCGAATCACCGTTATAGTTGCCGCAAGGATCTATGCCATGTTCGTCTGAAATTACTTCCCAAAACTAGAAAAAATGGCATGACAAATAGTAATAATGAATTGCAGTAAAAATATAATTTAGAAAACATTCAAGTAAATTGTGTATATAACTTAATTAAGATTACTGTAAATCTACATTAATAAAAACTTAGGCTGAAATCTCACTTGTGTTTGGCAAAGTTATAAAGAGTCTATATTAAGATTTTTGATACCTTATATTAGATACCAATTTTGTTTATTTAAAACCAACAAAAATGTTTAATCACATTGTACTGATTAATTAATTTTTACAGGACAATAACTCACATAAATTATGGAAATAAATTTAAGAGTTTCGTATTATATTTGCATTTTCTTAAAAGCTATTTGTTTGTATACATTAGTATTATTATTATTATTATTATTATTATTAATATTATTATTAATATTATTATTAACATTATTAGTTAAAATAAATTCTAATGATGTAGTAATGTTTAATAATATTATATTTACCATTATATTTATGATGATGCAAATTACAATTCATAATTAGGTTTACATATATATATATATAGCTTTTTTATTGTTTTTTATGCTTTAAAACAACTGTTTCTAAATAATAATATAATACTATTATAACTTTTGTCAATGGATACAATATTATATTTAAAAAATTTAAAGATCCATGTTATTAAAAATACACTATTATTTTCAAATGCATCCTCTAATCTCAGAAAGTCAATATATATTATTATTATTATTACTATTACTATTATTATTATTATTATTAAGTTAATCACAACATACATTTAAAATATGAACAATCATCATTTACAACATATGCCGGGGTGGTCTAGCGGTACAGCGCTCGACATGGACCTAGGTAGGTATGGGTTGAAATCCCATCACTGGCAACAAATGCGGACCCACATTCGGTTTCGCTAAAATGTCCACTGCTGAAAGATGTTTCTGGTAAAACATTGAAAGTAGTAAAAATAAATAATTGATATCGACAGCATTTTAACTATGCTAATAATTCTAAATATACTTTACTGGAGTATCTAAATTGACAATCATAATAATGTTTGAATTTTGTATCAATCGGTTTTCTACTAGAAACAAACGTACTTTAGATCCAATCTGATTGCCACATTGACCAATTTGAATATGAACGATTTCGCGCATATCGAAGTGTAAACTTTGTCAAAATTGAGTATCTTTCCTTGTAACATTTTCTCCAACTCTTCAACTGTTTATATAGTTTTTTTAAAAGTACAATGCATAAGAAACTTTATTTCTATTGGCTAAATTGTCATATTGTATAAAAACAAAACAATTTATTGTTTCGAAACGCACACAAATTTTAATTAGTTGATTGTCTTTTGACCTTGAAAAAATCAGATGTTGATAATGTACATGGAACACTATCTTTTGTAGGCAAGAAAATATTGTTAGAGTACAAAAATGTAACTACAATTTTAAAATTTAGAAATTGGGCAAATGAATTTTTAAAATAATTATTATTTTTGTTATTCAAAAAATGAGTTATGTAAAATTATTTTATTTTATTTTGAAATGATTTTTCTATGTTGTTTTTGGTGAGATAATTTTTGACTGCAAAAGCATTTTTACGAATATAAAGCTGCTAATTTCTAGTAGTCTTATTCATTTTTTTAAATGACATTGCAGTGGTAAACATTTTATTTAACAATTTAAAGAAAGAAAAATACTGAATATAATTAAGTATTATATAAGTTATAACTCATCAGTATCAGGTCCTAAATCCGGTTAAGAAAAGATAATGGTTAGAACACACGATTGGCAACCTGGCTCTTTTATAAATATTGCTAAAGAAGGAAGAAGGGGACAACAATAGATAAAACTAAGGCAAAGAAACAAAGCATAATTCTAATGACAGGGTTTAGGAAATTCCGAAGAAAATCTCAATTTTCGATATGCAGAATTTTTATTTATTTACTTATTTATTATTTTTATTACTTTGAATGTTTTACGGAAAATATTTTTGTTAGCAATGGACGCTTTAACAAAGCCGAATGTGGGCCTGCATTTGTGATGGGGTGGAATTCGAACTTCTGCTCACCCAGGTCCAAATCGAGCGCTGTACCACTAGACCACTCTTGTACAAAAATATTATATGGACAATCATGTAGAACAATTGTGGTCTTTAAGGCGAATGCGTTTGAAACTGAAATAATGAACATTATAATTTATAATTTTAAAAATAAACTAATGTGTTCTATTTTTACGTTAGAATGTTTGAGTAGTAATACAACCATGTCTCGTGATTTTCCTTCCATTTGTTTAGTTTTAAACCTTTTGCGTTATAATAGCTATATAATGTTTTACAACATTGTTACGTTATTATTTGTGGCTTTTGAATAATTCATAACACAACCAGATTAACAAAAAATAATTATTACTAAACATCTTTAAAACACGCTATTTGTTATTTAACAATACAACAATCAGTCTAAGTTTATGGCTAAGGCAGAAGAAACAAT
Source organism: Cardicola forsteri (assembly GCA_025895645.1). NCBI lineage: Eukaryota > Metazoa > Platyhelminthes > Trematoda > Strigeidida > Aporocotylidae > Cardicola > Cardicola forsteri. The sequence goes on along the minus strand of JAKXYG010000912.1, from coordinate 745,913 downwards.
ATTGTACATTGATATTTGCTTTTTAAAATGTTTTGATAATGTTTATTTAAAACCATTATTTCATAAAGTTTGGAACACTTTGCCTAGGAAAGATCAGAATGGCATCCAACTGTACAACATTCACACTAAAACTATTTAACGGTCATTATATAAATATATATATATATATATATATATATATATATATATATATATAACACCTTTAATGGATTTCGCGTCAATTATTTTAAAGTTTATGCTAAGTAAAGAACAGTTTAAACGTAGGATTGCAAAGCTTGACATTGTTAAAAGGATTTTATTGTTAATAAATCAATTGGAATAATAAATTACAATAGTGCATTTCAGTGTATAAAGAACTACCTAAAGCTATACAATTTTTTGTTATTATTGCGTAAGAATTATTAAAATGTAGAGTTTATCTTTTAGCAAAATTGTAAACAATGTTTAGTACCATTGGTGGATCTCAAATCCTATGCGCAGTTAGCTAACTATGACATCTCGGCACTAATTGGAAATATTAATCGGTTGCATAACAAACTGCTAAAAATGAAAGAATTTGAATTAAATTGTCAATAAGTTAAAAAAGTTAATAGTATTAAATAATTGTATATATTACAATTTACAAAGTAAACATTTTAACTACAACGAAGGTGTTATATATATATATATATATATATATATATATATATATATATATATATATATATATATATAATGACCGTTAAATAGTTTTAGTGGGAATGTTGTACAGTTGGATGCCATTTTGATCTTTCCTAGACAAAGTGTTCCAAACTTTATGAAACAATGGTTTTAAATAAACATTATCAAGACATTTTAAAAAGCAAACATTAATGTAGAATATTGTTTCTTCTGCCTTAGTCATATACATAGACTGATTGTTGTATTGTTAAATAGCAAATGGCGTGTTTTACAAGAAACATCTTTCAAGAGTGGACATTTTTAGCGAAGCCAAACGTGGGCCCGCATTTTAGTGCCGGTGGTAGGATTTGAACCGAGGTTGAAATTCGAGCGTTGTACCGCTAGACCACCCCGGCGCTATTTTGGAATTACATTCAGCATTAGTGTTTAGTAAATTTCAATAATTTATATACCCTTCTTGTTGTAAATTATACCTATAAAACTTTGAATATTTTTTTGAAAAGATTATTTTTATATCAATCTTTTAATATACCTATTTATAATTTAACTACTGTTTTTATATATAAATGAACAAGTACCAGGATAGTTTTTAAATATTTGGTACATAATATGATTAAGTTGAATAAAACTTTATTTTGCTTAAAAGTTTTGTATAAAGATAAGAAAACGTTTAATACCATTTGTAACTAATAATAGCACAGAGGGATACAGAATGTGACTGAGAAGGGCTGACGTTGTCACACTTAACACGTGTTTTGGGGTTTTTGAATTGTATTTAATAAAAAGTACAGTCAAAGCACTTTTAGATAACATAGTGTGATTTGCATATCCTATTTTTCATAGTAAAAATGTGCTTTACAATAACACAAAGCGGTAGGATAACACGTGTTAGAAATACAACAATTAAAACATTTTTTTTCAATAGTAACTTCGTTAAATGCATTTTTATGTACTATTCAAAGGTTATTGCAAAACAAAAAAAGTAGTTTGCTTTACACAATTTTATAATTGTAATTTATACTATTTTTGATCACTTAATATTAAGAATAGCTTAAATACTTCGATAAAAGCAGCTTAGGCGTTGAGGTTGTAAAATATCTTCTTTTCGTACTTATAATACTATTTGTTGGCTTATCCCAAAAATTGTTATCCATCAAACATTAACATTTAAACATTTATTATTATTATTATTATTATTATTATTATTATTATTATTATTATTATTATTATTATTATTATTATTTATTATTATTATTATTATTATTATTATTATTATAAACTTTAATGCATCCACTAGAGATACATTCAGCATATAACTACATACATGAAGCGTAATTAATGCTATTAACAAAAATATAAGCAAAAATTAATAAAAAAAGAAGTGCAAAACAACAAATAAACAAATAAAATTATCATTTATGTATTTGCTTAATTAGGATTCTCGAACTAATATAAAGCAACTGTTAAAACGTAATTTTCTTCATTAAATGATAAAAGTAGTGGCACTGCCCTACGGTATGGTAAAATTAATCTTAAGGCCTATTAAAAACCACTATGATGCTATTTTCTTTTACGTCTAAAATGTCCATTTTTAGTTATATTTCCAAAACCTGTATTAGGTATAAATAATAACTTTATTTCAGTACTTGATTTTAATGATAATGAGATAATTTTGTAAAAATGAATTTTTATTATGTATTAAATTAAAAACGAAAATGCATTTATATGTAAGAATAAAATTATATATATATATATACATCAATGAATAAAAGTATAATGGTAATTAAAAAATGTTGTGTATGTAGTCATGGTAATTTAGTGTGATGCAACCATTCAAGTGCCCGTAATCAAATACTTCAATATGATCATATCCATTTTTTATTATTTCTATTTAGAATAAAATGTATTTTAATATGTATAAATATTAAACATTTTAGTGTAAAATACAATAAACGTTGATGTCCTATCCCTTAAAAACTTTCTTCTATATACACACATACAGGTATGTAAGTATCAATTCATATTCTATCTGCATAAAAGTACTTTTTCTAAAAATAGTTACTAAAATTAGGTTAAATAAGAAGGTACAATAATAATTTGCCTTTAATTTATATACAGTAGTTCCTCTACCTTTTATTAATTAAATAAAGAAAAACAGGAACATATATGTAGTACAAATTAAAAAAAACACAATCCTATTGTGTTTAAAATAAATTAGAAACCATTTTTATTATCAACATGAATTAATTAATAAAAATAATAAAAATATAGGTTTTTTAAATAAAACTATTGTTAAATGAACACCTATAAAACAATAGTATAAAAACTATTTCAATACATAATTTCTTATTATAATATAGCTTAGTTCAAGTTTATTTAGCCTTCTTTTGAGTAGTAGATTGGACAAAATGTAACCATTTCTAATTTTTTTCTAATACAATCCTGTGCATCATAAATCGAATTTTGTTTGGTACATAAAAAATTTAAATTAATTATTTAATTTTAAAGAAGAATAAACAAAATAATAACAAAACTTTTGTCTTTTTTAAGTTACGAATTGAGTCATTTACTACAGAAAATCCAATTGATTTAAATTTTTAAATAATGGTTTATTAAATAAATAGTAGATTTTGTCACAACTCATCTAGCTGATTTTACATACAATAATTTTAGTTTTTAATACCATGGTAACAAACTAAAAAAAAATACTTAAGTTAATTATTTATACATTTTTAAAAAATGAACTTGGGCAAATTTTGCATTGCTATGCAAACTAATCAAATACAAAAAATGTTGACTTTTTTCCTATAATTTACTTGTTACATTAAAAACTGATTTCCATTGTACATTTATAGGAGCTGCTGAATGGCTATTTGATATTTATATATAGCAGTTTTGAACGTGTTTATATTCGTTGTTTTCTCATATGGGGATCGAACCCGTGCCACTTAAATTTGAGTCGAGCGCTGTACCGGCAATCTAATAATTATGTGTTCTAGAAATGAAATAATTATATATAGTAGGTAAATATGTCATTCCAATTGATTTTCTTATATTTTTCTTTTTAAAATAAATTATTGTATCTTTTTACAATAAAAAACTTTTTACACAATATAAAGATTTGATTAATGCGCTACATTAAAAAAAAATTTATAACCATGATACATACGCTGGTAATGCGATGCCTAAACTTTAAATTTTTCTAGTTAAAATTTATTAAGTATTAAAATATATAATTTATTTATAAAAATAGTTATTAAAAATATTTTTTTATTTTATACAATTTTTATTTTAAAAAATACTATTTTTAAAAATAAAATAAATGCTCACACATATACGTACAAATCTACACTGTATTTTTAAATAATCAATAATTAATTTGTTTTAAAAATATTGTAATATAAACAATTCTAAAACAACTTTGTTTTTAAATTATTAAATTACTTTTAATAATTTAAGCACAAGGTCAATTTTTATTTCTCGTTTCAAAATCTGTAATTTTGATTAAAGGGCTTATTATTTTCGCCCACTTAATACTTACGGTTAAAGCATCTCAGCGTCGTTATTTGTCCTCCCATGATTGTGAATTAGTTCCAAGTTTTTATAAACGTAGATGTTTCAAGTGTATACAACATTTAAACAATAAAACAAGCCGCATTTCACCCACAGTTGGAAGAAAACGTTTAACAAACAAACAAAATGACCAGTTTATAATTATGCAGCTTAAGAAACACTAAACAATAAATGTAAAACAAATTAAAAATCAATACTTAGGAGCTTTTTCGTATTCAATTGTAAGAAAAAGGATAAAATCTGATGGTTTCATTTTTAAAGTGACTGTTAAGATACCTCCACTCAGTCGTGCCCATAGATTACAACAAGTGGAGTTTGCCAAAAAGTACAAACATTATCCATCGTTATTTTCGAGATCAATATACTTCACAGATGAGTGTGCAATAACTTATGAACTATGGACTAAACATTTGAAGGTTATTTATAGTCCAAATTTCCCACTCAACCACACTTGTACTGCTATAAAAGTTGCACATCCTTCATCTGTCAAAGGATATTTTGCAATTAAGTACAATCAGTCTCCAAAATGGATGCGTATGAGTGACAATTTAAACAGCGCAGAATTTGTACAAATATTTAGAGAATTGTTTCATAGTGAGCTGTCCAGAAATGCTACAGGAAACTTAACAATAATCTATGCATATTTCAAAAATGGTAATGTGTATTAAAGCTTACAATTTACTATAAGTTCTACTTATTTAGACCACAAAAGCTTTGAAAAGCATAAAGCTTACTTTTATTCAACTTCTTTCATACAGTTCAAACCTCAATGTAATTGAAAACGTTTTTAGTATTTTAAAACATGATGTGAACCGCATGGAAACTAAAGTAATATTAAAAGCAAAAAATTAATCATGTAAAAAAAATTGTATTTTAAAGGACTATATTGGTACCTTGATAAATTTTTACCCAAAGCAGCTGGCAGAAGTTGAACAAAAGTGTAGATATCATTTAAATTACTGATATTATGAAGTTTCATGTATCTTAGTACATAAAACTATTTTTTAAACCAATTATCTGTGTTTGTTTTTAAGTTTCCATAATGGCGGTATTGTGATTTATTGCTAAGACAAATGCTATTGTGTATTATATTAAAAATGTTTTTACGAATAATATTAAATGTACATATATTAGTAAAGTATTATTATAAGGTACTTATTAATAAATATCATAGTAGGTTAACATACGAGTCACTTATGTTACTAAATATATAGTGTATATATATTGTAGAAATGCTTTAAAAATTAAAATTTTTTGTATACAATTTCTAGTTGAATGTGTTCAATTTAGAATTAATAACCCTAAATAGTAAAAACAGTCATGAAAATGCTCACACAAAACCGTCCATATAAATCATCTGAAATTAATTTTGATATATAGTGATTATTATAAAATTTAAAAAAGAAACACTTTTGGCGATAAATACAATACTTGAATGGATATTGATTAATACTATTTTTAACATAAATACGTATTCCAATATTAAAAATTAATATAAATGAATAATAATATTTTATATTATTTTACTTTTCTACAAACTGATAAATCACTTTGCATTAGCATTGGTAACGGAAGCACTAAACTTAACATTGTGTAAACATATGTTTAAATAAGTCTTACCATCAGTCTTAAATGCTGGTCCACCTTTTGCTTTATTAAATGTTTACTTAGTAAACACTTTTTGTTGTCAAACGTTCAAGCAATAATAAGGAAAGAAAATAAAATAAAAAACATTTTAACTACTTACAAGTAGTGTCATAAAATAAATTAAACTAAATTCTAATTATATTAATGTTTTGGAATTAGAATTCTGTGATTTATATTAAAGTTCAATTTGTACAACAGAGATAATTAATTAAAGCACATTTTTGTGCTTTGTTTTTTATTAAATTAAAAAAAATAATTTTAAATTTAAATAAGAAACAAATTTAATGAAAAACACGGAAAAAGCATGTTAACGTTTAGACCAGCGAGAAAGATCCTCTATTATAATCTACTTTAGAAATATTTTATCATAGACTTTTATGTATAAATCTAAAGTTTTAATGTTTTCTAAAGTTTGCAGTCAAATTTATTTAAGTTTGCTAATTCTAAAATTACGTAAGCTGTAACATGTATTAGTTTACTTGTGTCATACAATAATTGAACACTTCAAAAACTAATTTTGAATTTGATTTAAGTTATTTTTTACAACATTGACTACTGTCACTATGTATTAAAATTAGTTTCAAACGCTTTACATACACTGTTTTGTTTAAGCATTTTCGTGACTGTGTTTTCACTGATTAAATTTATTAATTCTAAATTAAACAGACGATTGTAAACTTCTCTACAGGAACTAGAGCATTCGTAATCACTCTGGTCTTGGCGTCAAGTAAGTAGTATAAATGTACTAGTATAAATGTTTATTAAAACAATTGTTAATGTTGTAAAAATCGGGTTTTAAATTTCAATATTTTTTAACTGATTTTTAAAACAAACAGTTTTAATAATTAATAAATACTTAATGCTGTATGTTTGGACTTTATTCGAGAAAAAACTATTTGGTAAAAACTTTTTATAGTTGATGCAAAACCTTTTCATAAACAGAGGCTGACATATCGGGTTTCAAACCCAATATTAGTAGAAAATTAAAATACACCAGTAGCACAAATTTAACTAAAACACCTTGCATTATTTTCAAACAAGCACTGTACACTTTTGACAAATTTATGGAATATGTTGCAAATTTTGATAATATTTTTAAACAGATTTAAAACAAATTGTTATTATTCTAAAATAATATCGTTAATTACAGTTATATATATATTATATATATACAAAACCCTTTTGCTTTAAAAATAAGCATGGGGCAATAAAACAACAATTACAACAAAACAACAACAACAACAACAACAACAAAGTCTCGTTGGTATTGAAGATTCTGCAAATCGAAAATTGAGCTACTTTTCGGCTTTCACTCAACCCTGTCATTTGTGTAACTCTGTCATCCAGATACGTGCAATCACTTATTTGCCGTTGTTTCCCAGAATGGCATCCTCTTGATTGTTTTGTAGCAGTATAATTTGTTTACAGATGCCAGGTTGCTAACCTTGCGCTCAAACCTTCCTCCTTTATCCAGGCTTGGGACTGGTTAGATAGAATCATTTTTAATCCAAACTAGACGGAGTTAAAGCAATAAAGCAATAAAAATTATGTTTTTATTTGCAATTCAAATCTTTTGACGTGAAAATAGCTTAATGTACAAAACTTACTTAATTTTTTACAAACATTGCAGTTGATTAGATTAATAATTATACTCTTATTTATTGAACGTAGAAATTATTGTCGATGCTACCAGTGTTTTTGTCTACTTTTTAAAATCAAATAAAAATGTACAAACCTTTTTGAATCTCGTAATATTGTCAACAGAAAAATGTAACAAGTTGTTGCAAAGTAACTAGTGTATATTGAAAATAGAAAACCTATTTATTTAATAAGAAAAAATTGTCTCACAAATTATTATTAATTTAATTTTAAAAAACGATAATTTTTAAAAAAAATAAAAATTAGGGATTGTTGTAATTGATTAAATGATTCTATAAACAATTAAACACAACGAATCTCAATATAATATATTAACTCCATTTCATAAACATATGTTAACACTTGTAATAAAATATACTCATAATGTCATTAGTAAAGAAAAATAGTCGTTATAAATTGTTATAAAATAAATTATTTAAATTCTCAAAGTTTGCGTTACGCTTCGTTGACTATTCCGTAAATTATGTATTCCATAGTTATTTAGTTACAAATTATTTTAAGGGCAACGTTTAAATAAGTTTAATAAGACAATTTATTGACAACAAATATGACGTTAAGGTTAGTAGTTAATTTTGAATAATTTATACAACATTTTTAAAAATATTTTTTAACCAACAATAGCTGACAACACTTTCAGCCTACTTAATAATGGAAAATATATTATTTCTATTTATAACTATTTTCTACCACATTATTGAGACAGCATTTATATGTAAAATATATAGTTAAATTTCTAATATGTGTACCTTATTATACATTATTCATTTGTATTTGTATTATATATACAACAAATATTGTTTAATTAAGCAATTATTTATATTATTAAACTCACAGTTTCCACATCAGTGTGTACATTTTTTGAGAAACAACTTACAAAACTATTCTTATCTAACGTAAACTGTTTGGTAAATGTGCAATTTTAAAAATAGGGATTTATTTTTTTGTATTGCAGATAAAATAAAGTTATAATTTCTTCAACATATATTATTAATAATAAAAGATTAACCTTGTGAAATTATCAACATAAAATATAACATTTAATAATGAAGAAAAGAGAAGATATAAACAGGTTTTTATTTTTCAAATGGTTTCCTGTATTATTTTGTACCAAAAGAGTTAATCATAAGAGTAATTGCTTTTTTGTAATGCAATGTACCGTTGGCAAGGTTGATAATATGGCACTGTGTAATCTCAGTTTTCTTAAAAAAATACTAGATTTAGATAGATAATTTCTTAATTTAGTCATAATTATAAGTGTTTTATATTAGTACAATAGAAAATGTCTTTAATATCGTTAATACTAATAATTTTAACACAATGTATTAAATGTCAATAATAAAGCAAATACATTATTATCATTATTATTATTATTATTATTATTATTATTATTATTATTATTATTATTATTATTATTATTATTATTTATTTTATTGTTATTAATATTTAATATTATTATTTATTATTACTTATTAATATTACTATTATTATTATTGGCTTATATAGTTAATTACAAGTAATATCTAGTGCACAAAAAAGTCATATTATAAGATACATAATTTGTAATAGTTAAACAGAAGTGAAAAAATTACAAATTAAAAGTTAAATGTTTATTACATAATCAAACAAAATTCACCGATATTGACATTATGATCAATAAAGTGCAAGTTATTGCAAAATAATCAATTTGCCAAACAAAACTTTATAACATCTAAATCAAACAAAAAAGCGTTTGAAATCTGCTGTCAGCCGAGCATCCCCTAATTGTACAAATATTAGGAAGAAAAAGTTGGGTTGAATAATGGTCTACTGTTGAAATATATATGAAAGTCAATAAGCATCAAATATAAATGATTTATGTGTTTGACTATGAAGTAGTACCACTTTCGACTTTACTAAAATATCTATTGCTAGAAGATGCCTTTCCTGTCAAAACATTGAAAGTGTTACTACTTTTAAATAAATGTATTTGCTAACAAGAGGATTTTTTAAAAATTCTCTACCATCTTTCAATTACGAATATATCACAACATTTAAAGCTACGCTTTTTCTATAGAAAAACATACAGTATATTATTTTATACATTAAAACTGACAGATTTAATTTTTTTTAATACTTGTTTTTACAGGAACTACAAAGCAATTCCATTAATATCCTATTTTACAGAGATAACAATTTTATTACCGATATCAAAATATAAAATGGTCTTTGTTAGGCTGAACTAAATAATTGATTACCAAAAATGTTAAGTAATAATATTATTGCTATAACAATTTCTAAACCTGTTATATAATGATTTTTAAAAATATGCACTAATGTGCATACTACAATTCATAGAGACAATAGACAAACCTAACTACCAATTATCGCAATTAAGAAATAGAAAAGTAAAATAGACTATAAACAGTTATTTTATTAATCCGTCTCCTTATTTAGCAAAATTTGTTTTAAAATTGTTTTTATTGTACATTGAATTGGAGACAATTGACAGTACGTTTTGACATAAAATTGATAAACCTATTTTAAAAAGTTTATAATCCAAATTCCAAATTGGATTTTAAGTGTATTTTGGTATTTTTTACAATAAATTAAAACGTAGTAACTATTTAACGTTACTACATTTAATTATTTTATTTTATTTAAAAGCAAATTATTTCGAAATACAAGTTGTTTACTTGTTTATTGTATTTTAAATAAATGACAATAAACTTTTAATTTCTTTCTTATACTGTATTGTTATAGTTTTAAATTAAATGAATATTCAATTTAATTAGATAATTAATTTTAATTTACATTTTTAGAACAAATAAACAGAACAAACAACAAATTGAATAACTAAAAAAACAAAACCTTGTATTCAAGCATAATTAAAATAAATTTTGAAATTTGAAAACTCACAATAAACGTATTTTTTAAAATCATTTATGTATCAGGTTTTTGGTTTAAATTGTTAATAATATACAGGGTGCTCAAGTGGATAATTAACTAAACGTGCAGTTAAATAGACATAAGGTTTAGTTTGACTTATTCTTGTTTTGTTTTCCATTTAAAACTTTGTCTCTTTTATTGTAAATTATTGTTTCTGGTCACTTTTCTTTATCTAGTTTAAAGCACCATGGCGAATAAAAAGTTTTACCGCAAGTCTTTCATTGCCTGAAATCAGTTTTTCAGCAAAAGCTCCTCCTTTATTCAGGCTTGAGATTGGCTACATTGATTCATTTCTGATCCTCTTTAAACGGAGTTGGTTTTAGTCTCACTACTGGCGCAACAAACCAGATACTTTTTAAGTACCCAGAGAGTATGACGTCAATCATTTTATAAAACAAAATTCCTGTTATGCTAATGTGCACCCGATCCTTGACCCGTATTAGCCTGTATTTAGAATGCATTACATAGATATAGGGAACTAGAAATAGTATTATCATTAGAAATATAGACTTTATAAGCATTATTATTTAAATAACAAAGATTATTAATATACAATTTGTAATGTAATTCATGTTAAAATTTATTGTGGTAAAATTAACAAATATTAAAGAGACTTAACTATTTAAAAATATGATTTTAACTTGTTACTTAGAAATACAAATTTTAAAAATTATGATTAATTATGCCAAAAACACTTTTCAGATTCACATTCTGCACTTGCAACCATGATTTGTGATTTCATTAAAGTATGTCTGATAATTTATTCGTAAGATGTGTATTAATTATAACAATTGCTATTTTTTTCGATGATTTATTTCAGTACAAAATAAGGCATCAAGTGTATGTGTCTCCATCTTTTTTGTAAATCCAATGCAACATACATTTATAAAATAAAACTGTGCACCTTTCAACAAAAAATATTTTGCACCAGATGTGTGTCTGTTTATAATTATGTTATTTTCTAAAATAAAAATCAATTTCTAAGATAAAAATACAAAATTCTTTAAAATATTATTTTCAATTTGCTACCAAAGTTTATTCATAATCGATTTTTATTAGAACACAAAATGAACTTTACGTTATTTTTGTGATTATTTTGTTGTTGTAATGTAGCGCAAATGCGAACAAAAACGTCGTGTGAAATACCAAAATTTATGATTCAAATACAGATACGAACATTACTACATTGGAAAAATTAATTGATTGGTTTTCAAGGAACAACGCAATTTAACAGATTGTTAATGAATCAAAACTTTGACTTTGCATATGAATTGTGTGCAACAGGTGTTTAATAGTATTGTTTCAATTTTTAAATGTGATAATATTCTATATATAGTAAAGCTCTACTATATATATATATATATATATATTAGACGTGTAATTGTAAACTTAAGTTGTTTTTTTCCGTAAACGATGTATTTTTGTTTCCCGAATTAAAACTTTTTAGTGATAATAATGATAAATATTATCATTGACATAATCATTATTATTACCATCATTATAATAATTAATATCATTATTACTGTCATTATTATTACTATTATTATTATTATTATTACTATTACTATAATAATAATAATTATTATTATTTTAATTATAATTACGATTAGTATTAATCATTTCAGTTCATTCTTAAAACAAAAATACTTCATGTATATGTTTCTTCGTTTTGTCAAACACTTTCGATTTTGACAATTACTTCATTTCTCAAAAGCCACTTTCTAATACACTACTTTAAAAAAATATGCTTAAATTCTACGTATTGTTAAAAATTGAACTTTTTTTATCTTCTAGTTGAATATCTTATCGCAATCATACTTTTACTAATTTGCCGTAATTTGCCAAAATAGCGTTTGTATAGCATTATGTATACTTTTTACAAAAGCAATGCTCTTTGTGTCAAATTCTAGCCCTCCTCTTAACCCAACAACTGGATTTCAAACCCGTTGTAACAGTTAATTTACGACTTTAGAATAGTCATTATTATTTGATTAGTTAATTGAGTCAGTGCCAATGTAAAAAGGAAGGAAGCCGAGTTTCTATTCTATCATTATTGCTACTAAATGTAAAACGTTTATTTTGTAAATTGTAGTAAATACCCACTTACTTTGAAACATACTTCTACTATTAAATATATCCAAACATTGAAATAAATATACAAAAAATATTTACTATCTTTGTTACATAAAGCACGATACAGCAATAATACATTTTACATACGTTTTATAGTAATTATTTTTTTAATATGCATGTGTTTCAGAACTTTACAGTTTACTGAGTTATTGCATTATAAGCAATAATAACACTATTATTATTATTATCATTATCATTATTATTCAGTAGAATTTAAACAACCAGTGTGAATTTTCTCCACATTTTAAGCAAACTGCCATATTGTTTTGCTTTTATCTACTCCTGTATTTAAAATTAGTTTGTATATCATTTGAAAGTTTTCTAGGATGGTCTAGTAATACATTGCTGGACTCGAAGTTGGATAGGGATGAGTTTGAGTGCTACCGCTGGCACAAAGTGCTAACGCCTGTTTAGCTTTTCTAAATGTCTACTTGCTAAAAATGTTTGTGTGAAACATTCAAGCAGTAATAACCGAGTTTTAAAAAAATTAATAATCGATATATTTTTATTTTTACTAATTTAAATGTTTTACAAAGAAACATTTTTCAAAAATGGACATTTTAGCAAAGCTGAAAGCGGACTTACCTCCACTCAGATTCGAGTCGAGCGCTGTTCCGCTAGACCACCCCAGCATATCCATCAGAGGATTTGTATTTAATGCTAGTGAATCGAAATGCTTCCCTATCCACAAGAGTGTAAGTTTAGTGATTTAGTAACTTGTATTATTCTAGTAACTTTAAGTTTCAAAATTATGCATGTAACTAGCTCAAACAATATTAAACATGGTTTAAAGTTACATTTAACATATATAATGTATGAAGAATTGTTTTAAAAATTAACAATAACAAGGATAATTAATAATTGTTTACTACTTAATTATTTATTATTTTATTTAGTTCATCACATGATTATGTTTCAATTTGGGAGTAATTTTAGATTAGATCAACCAATCATATAAACGGAGAAAAATAACAAAGTTTTTTTTACTAATAAACGGCATCATTATAACAGCGCCGCTGATTACCGAGACTGACGAAGAGGCCTGATTTTTGTCTTACTTGGCCTACGAGAAACCATTCAAGTATATTGGATATATGTTTATGCCTATCAATCAAAACGGAAGTCCAGTTATACGGCTGTGTATTTGGTCTCTAATCCATGTTAGTCTGAGTCCAGAAAATACCACATACTTGTGCAAAACTCAAAATATAACCATTGTTGGAAACTAAGACGTTATTTTGGTATTATTTCAATATTTCTAAAAAATCAAATACTGCCAGTTTTAAAAAAATTGGAGCATAAGGTCAAACGTGCTATTATATAATTTGTAGTAAATTAACGGATATAACTTACTTATTTAAATAGTTTCGGTAGGACATACACAACCATTTAATTACAAAATATACTCATATCTACAAACATTATTTAACAGTAAAATTATTAGAATCAAAATTGATCCGTACACTAGCAAGAAATAGAAACAATGTTAGCCACTACAAAACTAAACATGTATATTTTTGATAAAACTGCAAAAAAACATGATTTAATGGAAAATTAAAATTTTATTAAAGCGAATATGAATAAATGAAAGAAAATATTTTAATCTTCAACAAGTTCTTCGTCAAATTCCCCATCATCTTCAGCAGTAGCATCTTGGTATTGCTGGTATTCACTGACCAAGTCGTTCATATTGGATTCGGCTTCGGTAAATTCCATTTCGTCCATACCCTCGCCAGTGTACCAGTGCAAAAATGCCTTGCGTCTAAACATAGCCGTAAATTGTTCCGATACACGTTTGAATAGCTCCTGGATCGCAGTACTGTTTCCAATAAACGTTACCGACATTTTCAAGCCTCTAGGTGGAATGTCACACACAGCTGTTTTCACATTGTTGGGTATCCATTCGACAAAATAACTCGAATTTTTGTTTTGTACGTTTAATATTTGCTCGTCCACTTCCTTCATCGACATTCGGCCCCGGAATATAGCGGCTACGGTCAAATAACGTCCGTGACGTGGATCGCATGCAGCCATCATGTTTTTGGCATCAAACATTTGTTGAGTCAATTCGGGAACAGTTAGCAAACGATATTGTTGATTACCACGACTTGTTAATGGTGCAAAGCCACACATAAAGAAATGCAGTCGAGGAAAGGGAACCATGTTGACAGCCAATTTGCGTAGATCGGCGTTCAATTGACCCGGAAAACGCAAACACGTTGTCACACCCGACATGGTAGCACTAACCAAATGATTCAAATCTCCGTACGTCGGATTGGTCAGTTTCAGTGTGCGGAAGCAAATGTCGTACAAAGCTTCGTTGTCGATGCAAAACGTTTCGTCTGTATTTTCAACTAACTGATGAACGGAAAGTGTGGCATTGTACGGTTCTACAACAGTATCCGACACCTAGTTTAAACAGAATAATCCATAATGAAAATTGATTTACTTTCTTATTAATAATTGCTAATTATGTGATTTATAATTGTACCTATTTTTATGTGTACAAACGTCAGTTCTACATGACTTTTAAATGTACGTTAATTTTGAGTTTTTTTATTCTACATAATTTGATCTTATTTTATATTCTGACTGATGTTACATACTGCTAATTGTATCGTATTTTTATAATTGTACATATTTTTCGTGTGCTGAAGGCAACTTCTACTGAAGTAT
The DNA here is from genome assembly GCA_025895645.1 of Cardicola forsteri. Lineage (NCBI taxonomy): Eukaryota > Metazoa > Platyhelminthes > Trematoda > Strigeidida > Aporocotylidae > Cardicola > Cardicola forsteri. Next base: position 730,640 of record JAKXYG010000912.1, on the reverse strand, counting down.
CTAAGTCAATAAGCATAATAATAATAATATTAATAACAATAATAATAGTTCGATAATCATATTATTATCAATAATATTGTGTATTAAATATTAAATATAGACTACTAACGTTCAGGATAAAAAATGTTAAAATTAAATATAATTAATTACTTACTTTGGGTGACGGAACTACAGAAAATGTATTCATAATGCGATCGGGATATTCTTCGCGTATTTTCGAAATAAGCAGTGTACCCATACCCGAACCAGTTCCACCTCCGAGCGAATGTGTCAGTTGGAATCCTTGCAAGCAATCACACGATTCAGCTTCTTTACGTACGACATCCAAAACACTTTCAACTAATTCAGCCCCCTCTGTATAGTGACCCTTGGCCCAATTGTTTCCAGCTCCACTATGACCAAATACGAAATTATCCGGGCGAAATAATTGGCCGAAAGGTCCGGCTCTTACACTATCCATTGTACCGGGTTCCAAATCGACTAGAATAGCCCGAGGTACGTACTTGCCTCCACTGGCCTCGTTATAGTAAACGTTGATGCGTTCCAATTGCAAATCCGAATTGCCATGATAAGCTCCTACTGGATCAATTCCATGTTCATCCGAAATGACTTCCCAAAACTGAAAAAAGATGCAAATTAATTTTACACATATTGAAATACATTTATAAATTATCATTTCACAAAATGTATCTTTCTCCTTACCTTGGCTCCAATTTGATTTCCACATTGACCGGCTTGTATATGAACAATTTCGCGCATAGCTAGTAGCAAGAATTTGTATAAAACTAAGTTGTAGAAAACGTAAAGAATTTGGTCCTTTAAACATACTTAATCAATAACTATAATGCCATTGGTTAATTGTAGACCAATCAAATCGTTTAAATAAAATTTCTCTATCCCATTTGATCGTTGCTCATTGGTAGATTGGTATTGTAATGCATTGGTAATTAGTACTGTTATTGTAATACATTAAAAATTTTTGAAATCTATTGATCTATTAAAATCGATAGCATTCAATTTCACTAAATCGGACATGAGCGATTATAGAAAGAAAGTATGATGACAATATAATTTAACTGAATTTTTGCCAATGTGTATTAAATTATTGGATTGTTGCCAAAATGTATATATCTAGTTTAAATAAAATTAAATAGATATATATCTTTAATTTGTTCGTTTATTTTAAAATGTGATAATTTGTTAATTATGCAACCATTACTATAATGCTTTAAAGTTGAAATTCATGGTATTCATTTTTAAATCCTTTTTAACCGGTCCCAAGTAATATATTGGTTGTATAGACATCAAATGAAAATATTAGTTCAAAAAAGCCACTGTGCAAACTGAAAACATGTAATTATTGTTTACAGCACCCTGTAATTAAACAAATACTTTTACAACATAGTTATTTATTATTTTATTTTGTTATGAAGAGCATGAAAAAACAAGATTGTTCTATATGATTGATTTTTTTATTCAGATTTTACTAAACCGTGTCATCGGAGTCATGCTTTTACTTATTTTTCTTAGTAATTTTACTTTAAAAAAAATCCGGTTGACAAGTTTGCCTTCTAACCCTATTCCTTATCCAACCGGATTTACAACCAACTACGGTAATACTACACAGTTATGTTCAAAATCAATAAGAGTACGTCATTGATGTATTTTGCCCGTTTCTATCTCAGCTAATAGTTTATTTTGTTATGACACGGTCTATAGATAACTAGTATAACATCAAGTGTAGTATCAAGTAGAATTATGAAAATGAGTTGACTAAACACGTAATAACTTGTCCCAAATCCGGTTGTGCTAAGAGGTGAGTTTGAGCACAAAGTTAGTAACTTGGATATAATAAGTGAACAAGATGCTGTCAAAATCAGAAAGTATAAATGATTTGCTTTTATAACATTATTTAATTACGTTATCTTAGAAATATTAATAAAATATTTTATAAAAACTAAAATTTTGGACCAATATCATTATAAAATTCTAATTTAGATAAAACAACAAGAATGTACACATTTAAAAAATGGAAAAACAAACGAATTAGTTGCCTAAAAATAAATTATAATATTAAATTTGTATACATCTAAAAAGCAAATAATAAAAGCTATACACTTTTAATATTTTAGGTAATATTCACTTTGCTTTCTGGAATTTTCTCAAAGCGTTCAATGTAGGGCTCTCCATGTTTTGTAACCCAATGTTGTGGAATTTGATTTTGCATTACATAATAATTTTTCTTAATAGAAAATGTTTATTTATCAAACCATTTATATTATATTTTAAAATAATTGTGAAAAATTACAAGTATATACAAACTTTTGTTGTCTGGGCGCAATTGCATAAATGTAACGTTTATTTTAGTCAATAATTTTGTACTTTATATGGCTAAAATACATTAATTTCAAAAGTTTAATAAAAATTATGTTATCATTTTTTAATATAGAATAGAGAATTATTTTTGTTAATTGTTCAATCCTCTAGAGTATCATGTTAAGCTCAAGCATTAAATATAAAATTTTATCAATTTTAATGCTACCTTAAAGGACTATTAGTTTGACCCTATTTTAATAAATTTTAAAAAATTATTGCGGCTAAAGCTATTTTAACCTTAATATTTGTTAAAGAAAATTATAAAATTAAGTACTAAAATTCATCAAAATAAAGTGAACCTGTACAAAAACAATAACAAAACACTATAATTTGTTGCCTCATATTCTTTTAAAGTTATTGGGTTTTGTTGTAGATGTTGTAATCTTATTTTTCCATGCTCTTTAGAGCAAGAGATTTGTAATTGTAATGGCGTAGTGGAATTTTTCAGATAATATTGGTCTACTAAGTGAGACACCAAAGATAATGCAAATATAAACGACACATCTCTGTAAAATTAACTTTTAAAGTGGACTACGTATCAATTGTCCCAAAACTAAAGTGTTGAAATTAGTAGACAAAATATTGAATTTGTTTTACACGTTATAAAAGCATAATTCACAAATTTTTAAAATCGATGACAAAAAGTGCAATTTTATCGATTAATTTTGTATCGTCCTGCATGCTTTTAAAAAAAAAGTATTTAACTCTAAAATGTAAGTAAGGTATTGTTTAAAAATTAAAAATAATACCATATTTTCATATAATACTTAAAAATGTTGAATAAATAGTTAACAGTCGTAATGGTTACTTAAAGAAAAGTAAAATATACACCCATTTCTAAATAACAATAATTTAGCTTACTATTAAAAAATTAATCATGTAACTAATTATTGAGTAATAAGTTATAATAATAGAATTGCTTGTCATATAAATGTAAATTATTTGGACAGGCAGTTACATATTTTTAAAACTTAAAATACAATGTTATGAACAAGTTATTTAAAATTTATATTTAAAAAATATTAAAATAAAACAATGCAAACTTTACTTATTAGATTATCCAATTCTAATAATTATATATAAATATAACATGTCATTGTACTTATATTACATCGCTCCAGACTTTATAGTAATTTAACTACTCTTAATTTAGCTACTCATAAGTAATGTGTGGAAACATTCTAAATTGCATTTCCAAACGTAATTTTATAAACAAATTTGATATAAAGTTGTTCAAATTGTAAAAGATTTAATTAAATTTTAATTCTTAAATTGTAATACTATATAATTTAAACAGTAGACGTAATTAATGCATTTAACGGAAAATAGCAAAAGTGATTTTCTATTTGAGAACACGGGTATCGCTGTGTTTATTATTTGAATTCTAGTAATACGCCCAAAACAATATGTCCCGAATGACTCTAATTTGCTCCTTACAAATATTAACGATTGACATAGAAAAATGGAATCATTGTGCTATTTTGTAGCATCCTGCTATAGTTACTTATCTTATACATAACTATAGCAAATCAAGTAACATTATTCATAAAAATAATTTCTAATTATAATTTACAGCAACATCCATTCTTGCAATAAAGCATAATTTACTAAAACTTAAGTCAAAAACACATAACCCGTTAAAAAATAATTTTATTAACTGTAATACATGAATATGTAAAGAAAGTTGACGTTTTTGCAGACGTTTTGGTTTTTTGGACTACCCTGAGTGATAATAACCGGTGGGGGATGTTTATCCCCGATGATGATGATGATGAATATGTAAAGAAAATGTTTCAAACTTTAAAATATCAACAATTTAAGGAACATTCACTGTTTTTTATAATCTCTGCCAGCCACTTCCAATCTCAGTCCATCAAGGTACAAATAAAATCCTTTGAAACTCATTTTTCATAAAATTATTAATAGTCTCTCTCTATAAGTAATACGTTAAATTTGAATATCGCAGGCAATCAGTCTTTTTATTAGAGTAATTTTTTTTAAATATTTTTACAAAACGAGTTTTATAAAATGTAAATAATAAAAAATTTTACATAATTTTTTAACTGGTTAGCTCCCTATTGTAACCACTGTGTGCCATGTTCTGAGATAACATGAAAAACAGAAATAATTGGATGAGATTATTAACAGATTGTTTGAGTGCAGTGTAATACTTGACCACAATAGAACAAATTCAAATGCTGAGTCATACTAATGAAAACGATTTACGTTTGACCTTACAATTTAATAGTTCTATCCAGAGACAAGAACTAATTAACAAGCATAAGCGTAGATAATATGAGTAAAATAACTAAATATATTTGTCGATTCTATATAATAAATTTGCTCCAATATACGTCTGATGCATTGTTTTTATTAGACCAACAGAAAATAGGAACCTACACAGTGGACAGTCAACTTTTTTTTTAATTATGCACTTAACGTACTTTTAAACACTTTTTTAATGTCTACCAATACTGTATGCGCAGTCACATACCCAATTAAGCAAGACAACAGTAACAAGAAAAAAAACATAATTTAAGAACACAAAGCAACGAAATGATTCTATATGTTGGAACATTTCGCAAAAATTTTCGTTTGATTCCATAAGACATTTATTTTAATTAGATCTTTCCAAATCGTTCTTAGTCAAGTTTCCTGCGGTCTACCAATCCTTCCTTTACCATCCTCAATTGTCCATTCCAGCGCCGTTCTTGCTGGTATTTCCAGTGATAAAATTTGACCAAGTAATTTTCTTCATCTAAGTGTCATTGTTTGCCTTAATGACGTCCTCTAATTGTTTGTGGAGCAATAAAGAATTTTTTCAAAGGCCAGGTTGCTAACCTTGCGCTCAAATCCTCTTCCTTTATTCAGGCTTGAGACTGGCTAGATTGGCGTAGTTAAGTTAACCTTAGAAAATGTATAACTGCAATGCTGATTTTACTAGATATTTTACTAGATTTACTAGATGTCACTTTTTTCACATGTTGGTACACTACATTTCCTTATACATCAATAGAAACGGTTGTTTAAAATATTTTTCAAACATGAGAAAACAAAAGTGTCGCTATGTCATTAGCTAACAAACGAGTAAAAAATATTCGGACAACTAAATTTATTTTATCAAATATAACATCTTAGAGTGTGGTACATATTGAAATGTTTCTATTGTATCAATTTACAAAACCTTATTTAATTAATGTTTAAAAAAGTAGAGCATAATTCGCAAAACATGATGCTTTATTTATCTCTAAAACATTTATTATATTTCTACAAAAATAAATAAGCATATTTTTAATGTAATTATTAGTCTATCTAATTTACAATTGAATAATCTATTGATTATACAATAAAAATAAAAATTGATTTATATTGATTATGTAAAAATTGTTTTATGCACAACTATAAATTACCAAATTTATTCATTCCTTCATTTTGGTTGGTGACGTGATCACCTTTTCATTCTTTTCCATATTTAGACAGTATATAAAACAATCGACTTCGATGGCTTGATAAGCGTAACAAACGTCGAAGAAGAATAACCAAGTTTCTTGCCTGGTAGATGGTATCCTTGTGACGTCGCCACTGTTCGCACAGATTGACAAGGCCGCCTGATTTTTTGTCAGAGTTATCTCCCTTAGCCAAATGGCTACATATAATATACGTATACCTTAAGATACCTTTTAACTATCCTGAGTGTTTGCATGCACTGACCCGCTAAAACGGGAACCCGGTTATATCGCTGTACAATCGTTCTCTGCTGTTCATCATTATCATCATCATCGGAGATAAACATTTCCCACCAGTTATTATCGCCCATGGTAGTCTAAATTACCAAGTCTTCAAAAAACATCAACTTTTACAATTTGCACTTAATGAACGATACTTGGTGTGCTGACATTAAATGTTAATTATATCCCGAATTAAACCCCTCCATTAATCTCTATTAGCTGTAAACGGTAAGCAGACGGACGCCTAATTAAGTAATTCATTTGGACAAGGAGGCATAGCATAAATGAAAAGACTGAGTTCGGGTGCTACAATGTCCGTCAAAATTTTCCGTTGGCCGCCTGGCCTACTTTTCCATCCAGGTAATGGATGGGCTTTTATAACTATTCCGGTTCGGTAAGTGGAAGATCTACGTAAAACGTGACCAATAAATGTTAAGTGACTTACAAATATCTGGGAATAGTTAAAATATTTTATTAGTTATTAAACAAGTGCATTCAATAGAGGACAGTGAGCGAAACCATATGGATCTTAAACAGCTTTGCTCAAAATGAACAAGCTTTTGCGTATCCACTTGGGTGAGAGTCCAAGTTTCGCATGCATAAAGTAGAATGGAACGCACTAAACTCTTATATATTCTAATCTTGGTTTTAATAGAAATATTACATTTTTCCATATAGGTTTACTGAAACGCCCAAAGGCTGCAGCAGAAAAGTAAACACGACGCCGAATGTCTGAATAGCTGAATCCTTTGTTATCTATGGCTGAATCTCCGTACGTAAATTCAACAACCACTGAGAATGGATTACCATTAACAGTAATTGGATTTCTAAAGGGGAAAGTCGCTAAAAACACTGTTTTTTAGTATTAAGGGATAAACCACATTTCGCTAAGGTTTTTGAATAAATCGAACAGCATTTTGCAGATCTTCGGTTTCTGAAATAAGAACCGCATCGTCTGCATATTGAAGATCCGCTATCTTGCAACCATCATAGGTTATACAGCCCACAAATAACAGGGAAACTTTATGAAAGATGGCATCAACTACAAAATTAAAGTGTTGATGCTAAAACAGATCCTTGGCAGACACCTGAGTTTATGTAGATTGAATCAGTTAAAGAATCTCCATTACATATTACTGCGTTTGACGACGTATACAAAGATTTACTAATGTTGACAACATTGGCGGGAATTCCTTTGTTAATGAGAATATTCCACAATAGGTTGCTATTAAAGTAATCAAAGGCGGCTAAATAATCTATAAATGGGCTGTTGGTATCGCAATAGCAGTTTTAACGGATTCGATCGATGTATCCCATCCCAGGACAAAATCCAGCCTGGTTAGCTCGTGTACGACTCTCCTGTTTCCCACAAATCATGCATAAATATGTACCAAGATTTTTGAAGCCCCACAAAGTAAACTGATTCCTTTATAATTAGCAGCAGACCCCTGCTGTTATTAATCTAGATACCTAACAGCACCCAGTCTAGGATGCACCATATGGAGGAGGAACACTCAGGAATGTCACCATCATTGGAAATTGAGACTTTATAAGCATTATTCAAATCCTGGGGATCATTATCATCCCCACTTAATTTAAATCGAATTAAGACACTAAACAAATTATAATTACTAAAAAGGGTATGTCCAACTTTTATTACAAAACTCGGACAGTCACATTTTTTTACTAATCTTAATTCTATTTTAATCCAATAGTAGTATTTATCGATTTACTGGTTCCCAAAATTGACCTTTCAATCTTAGCACCACTACTGTGTATATGTGCAATTTTTAAGATTGCACTACCGTTAGATTATCCAAAATCTACACATAAGATAGTACTCAAGAAACCACACCTATCCTCTCAGTTCGAAGAATGGGTTGATGATGTAATCATCCCCTTATTGTTTCTACATTCACAGAACAGATTAAACGATTGCTTCCTATATTTTATATGTAAAGAACAGATCATACAGGTAACGTAGAAAAGTAATCATGATTCTTGGTCAATAAACGATAACCTTGTGATAACTGCATTGTTTACAAATATTACCTGATTTTTTGTCAGGGTAATCTCCTTTAACCCAACGGCTACATATGGTATATGTATACATGAAGATTCCCGTTAAATAATCTGAGTGTACGCTTTTACCTATCCACCAAGATGGAAGCCCAGCTAAATATCGATACACTGGGTCCAGTATGGACCAGTTCGAGGTACGGAATTAAGATTATCAGTATTGGAAATCGATACTTCATTTACAGTCCAAAGGGCACTTATCGATAAACCAATCTGAAAGCATCCACATATTAATCTTAATATTTGGATTTATTATAAATGCTAATGATCCTGAAGATTTGAGTAATGCTTATAAAGTCTTAATTTCCAATAATTGTGATATTCCTGACTGTTCGTCCTCCACGTGGTGCATCTTGGACTAGGTGCTGAAAGGCATTTACACTAATAACAGCAGGAACAGAGTGCATAGCGGTATAACTGGGCTACCGCTTCGGCAGGTGGGTGCAAGCATACACCAGGAATACTTAAAAGGTATTTTAAGGTATAGGTATATCATATGTAGACATTTGGCTTAGGTCGATAACTCTGACAAAAAATCAGGCGGCCTCGTTAATCTTTGCGAACAGTGGAGATGTCACAAGGATGCATCTACCAAAAAACTTGGTTATTCTTCTACGTATGTTGCGCTTATGAAGCCATCGAAGTCGGTCGATTTATGCCGTACAAATAGGGAAAACAATGAAGAGGTGATCGTCACCAACCAAAATAAAAAAAAGAAAATAAATTAGAGCTTGTCCTTTATTAAAATGGGACTTACCAATAACTGTCTCAAACATTAGTTCAACACTATCGTAAAATAATAAAGTTTCAAATGGCAGGTAAATAATTAACACATGATTGACACAGCCTAAATTAAGTTAAAAAAAAAACTTTCAATCAAAGACAAACACTCAAACATCATCATTCTAAACAATAAAGTAACTACTATTTCGCTTATTGTACTGTGAACTTCATTTTCTCAGTAAACAATGTATAATCAAATTGATTATTAAAATCACATTGCTGTGATAGCTAAAACTACAGTTCACGTTGAATGAAGTATAGTATTTCAAAAATGAATTCAACAAGAAAAATAATATTAAACATTCTCGAACCCAACCGTAGACTGTCCCAAGTCCCGTTAAAAAAGGGTTTTGGTGCAAGATTAATAACCTGACCTCTGTAAAACCATTATTGCTAAAAAAAGGACACGACTTCATAACTACGGTTAAGAAAAGCCTGATTCCGAGGATGTGGTTTGATTACAATGTCAATCTTCGATATGAACGATCAACGCCAAACATTTTATGTTCAATTAATGTAACAAACTTGCGCTGCCCCATGCTTTTCAGAGCGAAAGGTGTTTGAAACAAACATTCTCAAATCAATACTTCACAATCACCACAGTTAGAAGCAATCCTGTTCACATGAGGAGATAGTAGATATATCAAATCAATCATTTTTATTGTTGCATACATCAGTCAAGTCGCTGAGATTCGTATCCTAATAGTACTAAACACAAACATTCGATTCACTAACCTAAGTGTCAATTTATAAACCTCGTTTGCTCTGAAGAGCATGAAGCAACAAGATTGTTCTATATATTTGCACATTAAACTTTTGATAATTCATTCATTTTGGTTAGTAATGTGGTCACCTCTTCATTATTTTCCGTATTTATACAGCATATAAACGATCGACTTCAATGGTTTGATAAGCGTAACAAACGTAGAAAAATAACAAAGTTTATTAGCTGATAGACGGAGCCACTGTTTCCAAAGATTGAATAAGCTGTCTGATTTCTGTCAGCGTTATCTCTCTTAGCCCAACGGCTACATATGGTAGAAATATACCTTAAGATAACTGGATGTATGGTTACACCCACCCGCTGTAGCGAAAGCCCAATCGGACCCTATTGTTATTTCTTTAGATACCTAGGGGTACCTAGTCCAAGATGCACCATATGGAGAACGAACAGTAAGGAATATCACCATCACTGGAAATTGAGACTTTATAAGCATTACTCAAATCATCAGGATTATTGGTATCCTTAATATCTTTACTAAAATATTTTAACAAAAAATAACTTAAAAATCTTTATTCCTCAGGATCATTAGCATCCCACTTTTGGTAATAAATATCCCGCATGCCAAATATTAAGCCTATATTCATTCGAGATTCGCTAGGCCCTGCCATCAAAATCATGAGGCATGCTAATAATCATGGGAATTTGAGAAATGCTTATAAAATCTCAAATGCCAATGATTGTAATATTCCTTACTGTTCTTACTCCACATGATGCATCCTAAACTAGGCGCCAACCGGCATCTAGACTAAAAACAACAGAGACCAAGTGCATAACTGGGCCTTCACTGATGCTACCATATGTTGAAAAGATATCTCAAGTTACACATTTACTATATGTAAGCGGTTAGACTTGTGAGTCCCTCAACCCCTCCCCAATACCCTCAAAAATCATCTCGTCGATTCCTGTAAATACTGGTGTCGTCGCAAGGAAGTTGCCGAGAGACTTCATTTCTCCCTCCAAGTTCAATTCGCATCCGTGAACATCTTCGTACAGGAATTCAGGATGTTATACAAACTTGGAACATTATTCTACAAAACCATGTTTAATGTTTGTCATCCTTGAATAAACAAAGATATATCCTAACGCATTGTTTGCGCACAAAGAAGCGATGTTGGTGATTAGTACAAAATCTAATCTGTCAAAAACAGTATGAATTCATTTACCCTCTCGCTCACAAAAAGAGAGTAGGTTTAAAATTACAGGTCACACGCATCTGTTTGAAATACATACTGCACATCTGTGATGTACTACTACTTCCTTTTTGACGAAAACATTCACCCATCTTTATTTAGATTTGCTTAGAGTAATCGAAAAGCATCAGGGATGCTAATGATCCTGATGATTTGAGTAATGCTTATAAAGTCTCAATTTCCAGTGATGGTGATATTCCTGACTGTTCGTCCTCCACTTAGTGCATCCTGGACTAGATTCTGAAAGGCATCTAGACTAATAACAGCAGGGATCGAGTGCATAGCGGTATAAATGAGTTGCCGCTTCAGCGGGTAGGTGCAAGCATACGCCCAGGGTACTTAAAAGGTATCTTCAGGGAGATAACCCTGACAAAAAATCAGGTGACTTCGTCAATCTTTGGGAACAGTGGCAACGTTACAAGGATGCCGTCTACCAGCCAAGAAACTTCCTTATTCTTCCACTTCTGTTACGCTTATCAAACCATTGAAGTCAATTGTTTTATAGGCCGTATACATATGGAAAATAATGAAGAGGTAATTATGTCACCAACCAAAATGAATGAATGACAACTATTAAAATGTGCACGTAATCTGAAAAATTTATAAGTGGAAATATTTTTATGCTAAAATATTATCACTTTTGTCCAACTAATAATATATACAGAATAAATTTAAATATTTAAAACATCATAAATAATATTCATAATTTTTAATCAACACAAAATTATTATAACAAAAAGAAGTAAATCAATTCATGATCAAAACCAATAGACAAATAAATACGACACACACGCATATATATTGCATAAATATTTAAACGTTTCGTTTAAAGGAATCTTGTAAGAAAAAAAGTGATTAAAATAAACAGTTCGCAAAATAAAAATAGTTAAATTATGCATTAAACAAACACTAACTTAGTGTTTTCAAAGTTAAATATCACACACAATTATATTGTGCAAATATATACCGTAACCGACTGTTCAAATTATTTAATTGCTTTGAGCTAAAGTATATTAATATACGAATCAATCTTGGTTCGATGACGCTGTGAGACACATTCAGCTATCCACACAATATTTCGCATTTCTTGTTCCTTCAGTTTTAGCGCAGAATAAAACACAGCGTAATGGAATTGTTTCAAAAATGAACTCACGTTAAGTTCAACCTAAAAACGAAATATGTACAAATTACTTCGTTTTGCAAAAACCAAAATTCAAAACGTCTTCACTTTTTTATTACTATTAGGAGCAAAAAGATAGAATTCAGAAAAACGTAAATCAGAAGTCGACTTTGACCATTCTGGCACCGCGTTGATAGGATAATTAACCCAACAGTATAATAGTTTATGCACCTAAAAGGTAATGCTAATTGTGCAGCAATTTTTTTACGGTTAGTGACGTGTAGATAACTCTTCTATATTTGTAGAGCATACTAAACGATCTATTTCAATGGCTTCATATTAGTAGCGAACGTTGAAACAACAAAGTTTTTTGACTGGTAGACGATATCCTTTTAACGACAAAGATTTACGAAACCGCCTGATTTTTTGTCAGGGTTATCTTCCTTAGCCTAACGGTTACATATGGTATACATATACCCTTTTAATACTCCGAATGTATGCTTGAACCCATCCATCGTAGGGGAAGCCTAGTTATACCACTGCACTCGGTCCCTGCTGTCTATGGACACCCAGTCCAGGATGTACCATATGGAGGAGTAACAGTCAGGAATATCACCATCATTACTCAAATCCTCAGGATCGTTAGTATAACTAATATCTTTACTAAAACATTTTAACAAAAAATAACTTAGAAATCCTTAGTCAAGCACTATGATGTTGAAACATTATTACAAAAATAGGATTTCCATGATAATGATTCAAATATTAGAATTACTATTATAAAAAATCAATCAAAAATAACCAGAGCTATAAATAAAATTTAAAAACCATTCAAAATACAAACATTGTTTAATTAATCACGTGAAATAAAATCTAATCAACTAAAAGCATAACTTTCATTGTGGGATGCGAATAATCCTTAAGATTTGAATAGTGATTACCCTGTTTCCATACATCTGTGGTGCATTCTAGACTGAGAATAACATGAATCAGCGACCGAATACACAGCAGTATAACTGGGCCTCCATCTCAACGAATGTCTATAAGTGCACACCCAGATAGTTCGAAAGTATCATTAAATGTACGTACATATGTCTAAAGAAGTTTAGATACCTGTTGCCGCTTAGTCCATGATGTATGACGTAAAGGAAGAACAGTAAGGAATATCACGATCACTAGAATTTGAGATTTTTTAAGTGCCGGGGTGGTCTAGCGGTACAGCGCTCGAATTTGGACCTCGGTGGACATGGGTTCGAATCCCATCGCCGGCAACTAAAATGCGGGCCCACGTTTGGCTTCGCTAATTGTCCACTGCTGAAAGATGTTTCTTGTGCAAACATTCAAAGTAGCAAGCATAAAATAAATAAATAAATAAAATAAGTACCTATACCGGACAAGTCGAATCCAACTGGTCTATCTGCCGCCATGTGGTTAATTTTTTAGTGAGTATTTATATTCTGTTTCAGGGTAAACAGTTTGACAGAATTACCCCTGCATGGAACATTTTTGGAAGCATTGTAACATTATAAAGTGTTTACCATTGGTGTTAAATAAAACAAGGTTGCGAGAAGTAAAAGTCAGAAAAATCTTGTATTTTTAATCAAACAGAAATACTAACGTAACTCAATGTTAGCGGTTTATCAATGTTTGATGTTTTTAGGATGTTTGTTGATAAATTTAAATTTTTTATTAAAATTTGTTACTGAGTTTAGTCTTAAATGCCTTTTTTTAACTATTTGTAAAGTATAATGAATATTTTCCTACATTTTGAAGTAAATTGGGTATTTTATTTGAAAGTGATTGTTGGGTTAGTTGGAAACAGAATGTAACACATGGTATATAATGCATTCAAGTTACTAAATTAAGATTATGTATTTTAGGTAACGTGCTGTAATCTCTGTAAAGTTTTAAACTTGTATACATATATTTCAATTTTAGTTTCCATACTAAAAGGGCTTAGCGTGTTCTTTTTCAGCATAATCCCCTGTACAGGTTCGATATAATGTAGTTGGTGACGTAATCACTTCTTCATTATTTCAATATTTGTCTACTGATTTAACAAGCGCATTCAATAACCTCTTTGTATATGAATTCGGGATGCTAACTTCAAAGACTACCACCAATATTTATTGTTGTTGTACCATATACATTTGGACGACAAAAGTGTCAATAGCAAATGTAAAACCAACTAATTGTAATAGTTTATAAATAACTTCACCCTAGATCATATTGTTACATGAACTTTGAAAATAGTCAGAATTATTATAGAATCACAAACAGATTAAAACAAAGCACAAATTATAGCATAAACATATGTATATGAAGCGAAAAGAACGTACCTCGTACTCAAAAAATTTATCTTCTAAAGTTTTGTCACCAATATTTTCACCAGATTCATCAAACAAAGCGGCGTAATCCTGAAATTTAATTAAACACATTTAAACTACATACCACAAAATGTGAATCTAATTTACAAACATTTTTGACTTTTGAATATTAAAGTAATTATCAAAATGTACTAATAAACTAGAAAGTAAACTGAAACCCGTAAATTAGCTAAATCTATCTCGATATGAATCCAAAATAAAAAATAAATGAACCTTAAATTTATACAAGGCTATCAGTATTCAGGAATGGGAATTGCAACCGAACCATCAGCAAATTGCTTTTGGAATAAAGACCTAAAAACAAAACCCCACAAGTATAGATGCCATGCAACCTAATAACTATATGTATGAATAAAAACTACTTCCATAGGCTTTCACCATAATAAAATAAGAATATCCTAAACAAACTAACCTTGTAACCGTTACTAAAACTATACAAATTATAGTTAATAAAATTTCAAAAAATCAAAACTTACAGCATAATACCTTGCAACCGATTTAACTTGCTCATAATCATTAGCTTTAGCCAACATATTCAAACCTTCTGGGTTGAGTTTTCCACATCGCGGGTATAATTTAGAACGGTCATCATTTGAAAGTTCAGTTCCAAATGAATTTATTGTAATAATGAATGCCCTTCTGTCAGCTTCGAAAGCTAAAATCTCACACATAACTTCTGCAGTTGATCCTCCAAGTGATTTGCACAACTCATAAAAATCTTCCAAATAAGCCTTTCAATTATTTTTATCATTAAAGACTCACCCTGTACAAAGTGTTTCGAATAATTTCAATGTTAAGCTCATCCAAATCTTGCTCTGATATACAATCAATAAAAAATGGTGCTATTCATTTTTATTAAAAATAAACAAAGTCCTACCAAGTGGTGTATCAACCAAGACAGCATTGTACAATTCAGCAGGTGTCGACGCAATGTGTAATGTTTCCATTTCCAAAAATGTTCCCAACGGATGACATTTCATCATCAACTCGGATATTGGTCTCCCATGTAAAGTACCAGTAATCAAAAGAACGATGTTATCAATCATGTAGCTGTATGTGATGTAATCAAGAAAAAGTGCTAAAGGTTGAACTGCTTGACTACGTATGTGACGAAATTCTTCAACAAATTTGTTGCGAATATTGTCTTCAATTACACCAACAGTCAATGGACCAGCCTCGTTAGCAAGAAATTCACCATAGTCAGTATCGTGGAGATGTAATTTTAAATCTACAGATTAATTTTCCCATTAATAAAATTACCATCAAGTGTTTCACATTGTACCAAAACGCTGTAATCACTTTGCTTCAAAAGACCACCTTTAATACCTCTCACTAATCCTTCCAAATAGCCTCCATCCGTGTTAAAATTTATTAGAGAAACAGGTGAAACATTCAGCATATTAGCAAAATTTGAATAATTAAGGTTTCTCAAATAAACAAGTTTAAACAAATTTTGTTACATAACCTATATATATATATATATATATATATATATATATAAATATATATTTAAATAAAAAAAATTAATTTAAAATTAATTTAACATTACATTTAAAAAAATATTTATAAATATGTTTTAATTTATATAATTAAAACTAACATTTAAGAAATGAAAATTTATTACTAGATTGGATCAAAAATAATTCAATCTAGCCAGTCCCAAGCCTGGATAAAGGAGGAGGGTTCGAGCGCAAGGTTAGCAACCTGGCCTCTTTAAAAAACTCATACTGCTACGGAAACAATAAGAGGACGCCATTCCGGCAAACAACGGCAAAAAAGTGATCGCGCGTATCTTGATATTAGAGTTACACAAATGACAGGGTTGAGTAAAAACCGAAAAAGAAGCTTAATCTTCAATTTGCAGAATCTTTAATGCCAAAACCTTAACCAGTGTTGGGACATGGAATGTGCGCACACTTTTGGGTATTAGCGAAATGCGATGGAAAAGCCAAGGTCATTTTAAAAGTGGAAATACATCAATTTTATATTATGAATATGAAGAATATCATATTAATGGAGTTGGTATTATGCTGCTAAAGCTATAATTGGATGGAAACCTGTAAGCGACCGTATCATTTCAGCTAGATTCAACACCAGATTTGCAAAAGTAACAATTGTGCAAGTCTATTCCTCTACTGAGGCTACTGAGGAGAACCAAAAAAATGGTTTTTATGATCAATTACAAAATTTATTAGATGATGTGCCAAGTAGAGACATCAAAATTTTGATCGGTGATTTTAATGCGAAATTGAACAAAGACAGATCTGGGTACTTCTCAAATGTTGGACCACATGGCTATGCTGATAGCATAAATGATAATAGTTATAGGTTGTTGACGCTAAATAATTATTGTGGAATGAGTGTTGGTACACTTTTTTTGCTCACAAAAATATACACAAGACAACGTGGGTTTCTCCAGATGGAAAAACAACAAACGAGATTGATTACATTTGTATTAGCACAAAATGGCGATTTTTATTGCAAGATGTACGTGCATATCGCGGTGCAGATGTTGGTTTTGATCACAATCTTCTTGTTGGAAAATTTTGTTTAAAATTAAAGACAATAAAAACCACAAAAAAATTACATCCATTTTCGTGTGAGAAACTTAAACAGTCAAATATCTCAAATCAATTTTACAATTCCTTAAAAAATACATTTCAAAATCTGAAAATGGTAGAAAAGTCTGATGCTTAATGGAAATTGTTTCATAAAACAATTACAGACTGTGCAGCAAATGTGCTAGGTAGAAAAGGTCACTCTACAAAGAAACAATGGATTTCATCAGTCTCCTAGAATTTAATTGATCTCAGAAAGAAAACAAAATTAAAGAGAGATCAATCTAACAATCCTGTTATTTGGAAAATATTTGATGATAAATATAGAACTTTAGATAAACAGGTTAAAAAAGCTGCCGCAAAGATAAGAATGATTGGTTAGAAAACAGATGCAGAGAAGCAGATAAGGCAGCAGCAAAAAATGATTCCAAGACTCTGTATAAAATTGTAAAACAACTGTCGGGAGTTAGAAAGAACACCGATATTCCAATCAAAGGAAAAGATGGTTGTTTACTTCTAACAAATGATGAGCAATCATTTAAATGGGTAGAACACTTTAAAGAAGTACTTAATCAGCCTATGCCAAATACTCTCATAGATTTTGATAATAATAATAATATGAATGTGACTCAAAATCCGGAAATATGCATTGATGACATTTCTGTAACTGAAGTGATTTATGCAATTCAAAGGTTGAAAAACAATAAGGCAGGAGGACTTGACGAGATAACTGCAGAGATGCTCAAACATGGAGGTGATGTTGTAGCAAGTGAGCTTGCTTATTTATTTAATGTTATATGGCATAATAAACAAGTTCCAAATAATTGGCGGCAAGGAGTAATTGTTACTCTTTCCAAAAAAGAAGTCTGAACGATTGCAATAATTGGCGCGGAATAACTTTATTGTCTGTTCCTGGTAAGGTGTTTTGCAAAGTAATTTTAACTCGTTTAAGTAATGCGGTAGATAAACACCTTCGAGAACAACAAGCAAGTTTTCGGAAAGGAGGAAGCTGTATTGAACAAATACTCACCCTTCGTAACATTATTGAGCAAAGTCAAGAATTTCAGCAATTACTAACAATCAATTTTATTGATTTTATGAAAGCTTTTGACAGTGTTCATCGAGAATCTTTGTGGAAAATCGTTAAGTTTTACGGAATACCGTTAAAATATATGAATATTATGCGTTCGCTATACCAAAATTCAAGTTGCTGTGTTCGAACAAAAAGTGGTCGTACTGCTATGTTCGAAATTGTCACGGGAGTACGTCAAGGATGTATTTTGTCACCGTTTTTGTTTCTTCTGGTAATTGATTTTATTATGACTCAATCCATGAATAATTTGTCTTATGATATCAAATGGAACCAAGGCAGATTAACGGATTTGGATTTTGCAGATGATATTGGTCTACTCAGTGAAACCCCAGAAATGATGCAAAATATGACAACACGACTCAGTGATATCAGTTTTCGTATTGGCTTACGGATTAATTGTTCAAAGACAAAAGTGTTGTGCATAAAGTCAAACAATGATTTGCCCATCAAAATTAGTGGACAAAATATTGATACTGTTGATTCCTTTACATATCTGGGAAGCATCATTGGTAAAGATGGACAAACCGAAATTGATGTTAAAGCCAAACTTGGTAAGGCAAAGTCAGTCTTCAATAAACTCAAATCAATATGGTCATGTTCTTCTATTCGCCTAAAGACAAAACTTCGTTTGTACGCATCAATAATCATTCCTACGGCAATATATTATTATTTTTTTATTTTTTATTTATGGTTATTGGCTTGGATACTTCAGTAGAAGTAGCTTTCAGCACACACAAAAATATGTACAATTATTAAAAATACAATACAATTAGCAGTGTATAACATCAGTCCAAAAAAAAGTAAAGTAAGGTTAAATTACATTGGCTAAAGACAAAAAAAAAAATTAAAAATCAAAGTATATTCAAAAGTCATGTTCAATATGATATGCGTAAAGAGACATGGTATTATGTAGGGCACACTATGTGCAAATATGTCAGTATACATAAAATGCGAATGATTCATGACTCATGAGTAAGCATGGCTTATAAAGTAATGCCTTGGATTAAGGTTAATAAATGGTCACAAATTAAAATGGGCAGATTACAAACAACGGTAATTGGTTAGACCAAAAAAAACGAAAAAAACACACTCATGATTTGGATAGGCTAATGTAAAAGTCACTTTAAACTTTGTTGGGATTGGATAGTAACCTTGCTAAATATGGCAAACATAAATTTAAGTACATGTTGGTTCTGCACTTAACGTGTATATGTGATCTTTTTGTCATTCCCAATGCAAATGATTTGCTGAAATCACGATAAAGTGGATGATTGGAGTTGTTGGAAATACGACGGATTAATTGAAAACATTCCTTAAAGTGTCGATGAATTATTTCATAAAGAATGTCATTGTAAGGAGTACTTGATGATCGACTAATTATGGTAATACATTTTTTTAACTTCATAAAATCCTTTCTTTTTAATCCCGGAAATATTACAGGGGAGCAATACAATATTATTGGATAAAATGTAGCTTTAAAATAAGTATTAATAACATGTTGGCGAACACGCAGGTTCCTTATAATAATAATAATAATAATAATAATAATTTATTACTCAAAAAAGCATTTACAGTATTGCATTTTGAGGTACAAACCAATTTACAGGTCTGATCACAAACTATAAAAAATTTTAATATGTTAATATATATTAAAATAAAATAAATATTGATAATGTTATATACATTTTAAAAATAAACAAATAATAAAATGAACAATTTTATTTTGTTGGTATTTGCCCGCACAATTTGAACTAAAAATAATTTGAAAAATGTTTGGTTATAATTGGATTATTAGTCAACTGGGGGTTATATAAAGAGAAATGTATAAAAATTATAATCAATAGTTGGAAAACGGTAAACAATGTATATGAAATAGTATTATTTTTATTTAGATGGGCGAATTGCGATTTTTAAGTGAACAATATAATGAAAGAAGTTTCTCATGGACCAACAAAATAATCGAACGTTGTTTGATTAGTGATATTGGAAACAGTATGGATGTTGATGTATTTTAAATTAGATTTAAAAGCTTTAAAGTTTTGTATTTTTCTTAAATTGATTGGTAAATTATTCCATAATTTAGAATATTTAATTAAGAAAAATTTTGCTCTCAAGGGATGATTTATGATGCAATTTACGCATATATTCTTTATTTTTTAGTTTACGTTTAAATTTGTTTGTATCAAATTTTATTGAATAGTTCAAATTATTATTGAAAAGTGATTTATGGAATAACAATAGATTCATTTGGATCCTTCTTAGCCATAGAGGCTCAAGATTGAGCAATTGATTTCTTTCTTTGTATTCCATATTTGATGAAAAACCAATGATCATTTTTGTAAAACACCCTTTGAACATTTTCAATTTTCATTAAATTTGTTTTTGATGTAAATCGTGAATGAAGCAGCAGTAGTCAATTATTGGCCGAATAGCATATTTGAAGAAAGCTATTTTGCTTTCTTTGAGAATAAATATATTATTTGCTCGTCCTAATAGTTTTTTGCATTTGTTAGTAATATGGGATACATGCTCAGAAAATCGTAAGTCTTTTGAGTAGTAGGTGCCCAAGTCTTTAATCATTGGTATAGTTTTCATTGTGTAATTACCCAAACTGATTGGATGTACGAAACGTCTGCCAAATGAATAATAGAAAGATTTATCGAGGTTTATTTCTGTTTGGTGGTTAGTGCACCATTGATAAGTTTGATAAATCTTCTTGTATATTGCGGTGCGTTGATTCCGAGCTTTTATCGTAATCGTAAGCTATTTTAATGTCATCCGCAAAAATAAACATTTCACCGTAGGTTATTTCTCTATCAATGTCGTTGATATAAATTAAAAAAAAAGGATAGGACCTAATACACTTATGTAGTAACATAAACCTCGAGTTTTTGTAAACAAATGGTCAATGTGATCCAGACCAGAGTAAGTTTACTATTTAGTAAAACACCGAGATATTGAAAACCATCACAAGTGTCAATTTCCACGTATATGGGAGTGAAACGTGGAAACGTACGGACAAGATTGATAAGATGGTGGATGTTTTTTATCGCCGGTGTTTTAAAAAGTATTTTTTAAAGATTACCTGGCGCGATCACATTTCAAAAGATGAAATCATGAAAAGAACTGACTCTCGTTCACTCCATGACATCATTACAATTAGACGAATAAAATTACTTGATCAAATTCTACACCGCCCGAAAGACAAGCAAGAAGGGCTTTGGAATGGACAATTGTAAGAGCAAATTAAGAAAGGTTGACAGACCAAGAAAACTTGGCTAAGAACTATTCGGAAAATCTATAATTGTAATGAATGTTTTATGGGCACAAGCAAAACGTTTGACAGAATGTTCAAATACATGGAAACATTTGTTGTCTCATGTTCTCTTTGAATTACAAGACTTTGATGTTAATTTTTGCTGTAATTGTTATCTTATTGTTCCATGCTTGTTTTTAAAGCAAAAGGGTTTGTAAATAAATAAAATAAAAAACTGTGAGATAGAATTCATTTCGTATATTTTTTTCAGTTACAAACATAAAGAATCGAGTGTATATATATACATAAAATTATATGATGTAATTAACTTAACATTAATAACTACACATACATACACATACGCAACATGCATATGTTAAGTCCACGGTAAATTTAATAAAATTACAAGTTGTTTTTGTCTACACAAAATGGGTTTTAATGTGTGAAGGTAAACAGATTCAAGTGTTTTTAACATATTAACAGTTTGAGAAGTTATTAACACTTTAAAACAATTATTAAAGTTAACTCGGTGTTTTGTTTGAACCAGGTGACGTAATATTGACAAAGTGCACATACGTTCAGTTGTGTTAAACTCTTTTTCAATTTATTTGGGAATGTATTTTTTAACCCGTTCAGATAAGCGGTGAGTTGTTTGACCAAATTATTTGTCACCGCAACTGCGAGTGAACTGGTAGATACAATGGGAGGTGGAGAACATTACTTTATCTGTTTTTACTTTGGGCAAAGGCAGACTTGGTGTGTTACATGAGCATGTTAATGAGCATGTCCTTTTCAACGCATTTTTAAGTTTTATTTTTAGGAGGTTCATTACATCATCTTGTTTGAAAGGTGGTTTTATAAAAACCGGCTTGTTTTCGTTTCAAACTTTATATTTAGTGGTGAGTGACTTTGAATAAAAATATATTGGCCGGACAACTCGTGGCTTATCTGACCGGGTCAAATAACACATTCCCAATTAAATTGAAAAAGAGTTTAACACAACTGAACGTATGTGCACTTCGTCAATATTATGTCACTTGGTTTAAACAAAACACCGAGTTACCTTTAATGATTGTTTTAAAGTGTTGATAACTTTTCAAACTGTTAATATGTTAAAAACACTTGAATCTGTTTACATTCACACATTAAAACCCATTTTGTGTAGACAAAAACAATTTGTAACTTTATTAAATTTAGCGTGGATTTAACATATGTATGTTGCATATGTGTAGTTTTAAATAACATTATTTTAATAAATGTATATATATATATATATATATATATATATATATATAATTTTATATAAAAATATATAATACATACAAAAAATAACTTTACAAAATTATTAAATTCAAGAACAGTTACAGATATTGGACATTGCATAAAGCATTAAAATATTAAGAACCTCTTTTTAGTATTTTGATCTCAGTATATTTTATTGTATTAATGTATTTAACACAAATAAAAAATAAAAGTTTTAATATTTATAAATGCAAAAACATTAATACTGATAATAACTTAATAAAAAAATTGTTGACAGTTAACAAAAAGTGGGAAGTGATGAGATGACTATCTTATTATTACAAGTGTGTTTGTGTAACTTATATAAATGTCTTCAAAGATAATTTTTATCAACATTAAAGTACAAAATAAATAAAAACTAATATAATAAACTTATAAACTAATATAAGATTGTTTAAAAGTTTTATATATTTTAAAAAAAGGTTAAAACGTTTACAATTATTTTTGGTAAGATTTGTCTTAGAAGACCCTTTAAATTCTATTCAATCAATAGATATCTGATTTTAAGATAGGAATAGTAACGTGTATACAATGCACTAAATGTAATTTTATATTACATAATAATAATAATAATAAACGTAAACAAGAAATGGAGATATTTTCAAGAATTCATTTAACATTTTTAATAAAGACAAAACATGCTATTTTGTATTTTAAGATGTGAATTAAAGAAAAAAGGTTTGCAAGTTACCTAAGTACTTATTAAAATAATTGTTTAAAAACAAAAATTTAATATCTTATTTGCATATTTTCTAAAGGTAATTTGTTTATATACATCAAAGTTTAATAAAAACCTGTTTTACATACTATTTACAAATACTGTTAATGTCTTAATGCAGAAGTTCAAGATTTGCATCCCAAATTTTAACATTAATAATACTGATAACATTTTTTTAAAAATCCCTTTGTTCTAAAAAAGTATGGAGCAACAAGATTGTTCTATGTGATTATACATTAAAGTTTTTACTTTGAATGTTCTGCATATTACATTTTTAACTTTTATCCAAATTGCAATGTTTTTACTTTGGTTATAGTAGAGTTATTAATAGATATAAAATTATTAATAAATATCATAAAAAGTATCAAGTCTAAAACAAATTGTTGTAAAATCCCGAAAGTAATTTTTCATAAACTAATTAATTGTAATTTAAATTAACAAAAATATATACAAAACATTAATTATTTAACTAATAAAAAGATTACAAATTTTAAATAATTAAAGTTTAGTTACTAGTAATGCCTAGAGTATTTAATAAATATTGTTACAAAAATATTATAATATATAATGTATAATAAATATTTAAAAAAATAGTTATTTTATAATTTAAAAATTTAGTTAAAATAAAAAAATGTTTTTTATTGTTTACTATATATGTTTTAGCTTTGAATTACTATAGCTACTAGGTTGTAACGTTTTAAATACTGTAATTTTATTATTTTTATTAACAGATTTTGTTATATATGTAATTTTTTCTACATAAATTTTTATTTATAATAATTGAATTATAAATAAATAAATTTAATAATAAATAATTTAATTAATTTTTTTATTTAAAAACTTTGTGTTTATTTTTTAAATTATTAAAATTATGTTTGCCATAAAATGCTAATAATAAAATATATCTACATAAATTTAATGCATATAAATAATAAATTTTAATATAGTTAACAACATAATAATAATAATTAATTAAAATTATTATTATTGTTTTAAAATTTTTTATTTATTATTTTTTGTAATAATATTATTATTTAAAAACAATTATATAAAAGTTTACACATTAATGTTTTTCTCTCTGTAATGATACCTATAATTTTTGTCTTTTATTTGTTTTAAAATTTAATAGTAAAACTGTTTTTAATTATTTATTTTACACAAATTAATTGTTAATAAACCGTTAGCAAAACACAAATTGATACTACGTTTTAATAACAAATAATTAAAAATTAAAGTAAACATTGTGTTTATTTAATTTGCAATATTAAAAAATATATTGTACTTTTAAATGTATTGAATACAATATTTACTACTTTACAATAGGAATTTTGGTAGTATTGTTTTTATTTGTATTATTATTATTATTATTATTATTATTATGTTATTATAGTATTTTTATTGTTATTATAAAACAATCCTGTTAATATTAGTAGCAAATGATTTAGATTTTTAAAAATTTGTCTTTGTATTCTTTTATTTGTTTCAGCATTTAGATGTTTATTTACGTTTTTTAGAATAATTATAACATTTAAATTAAACTAAGATTAAACAAATTAGAGTTTAGTTAGATATATTTTATTATGTGGTTGCAAACTTTGGATTTTTACCAAAATAATAATAACGACAATAATAATTGTATAAATGTTACATTATTAAAAATAATTAAATATTATAAAAATAAAGTTTTTATTTAAATTTTGCTAAAACATACAGGTATTATTTTGTAAACATTTTATATGTTAATAAATTCAACTAAAGTTATCTTACAAAGTAAATATCTTAAATATAATAATAAAAAATAATAATTGATTTTAAATAATAATAATAATAATAATAATAATTGTATTTAGTGCGAGAGTTATTTCTACATTATTTTTGTATTTATACGTCATATTAAATAATTGACCCCAATAGTTTTGTAAACGTAATAAACGGAAACTATTAATTTTTTGATTAACAAATGGCATTTATGTAATAGGACTACTGTTTATCACTGTTTGTTTCTAGTTTATTAAATATTATAAACACACCTTTATTAAAATAAATTTCCAGTTATACTGCTATAAACACAGTTTTTCTTGTGTTGGTTTAAGTGCCTAGGTGTATTTGTTTTAGAATGCGCCACTTAAGGATAACAATTAGGAATATCACTATTATAAAAATTAAAACTTTGCAATAAATAGTCATATTTTAAAATTTATTAGCATTTCATTAATTAATTTTAAATATAAATAAAATATATTAATTTTTATCTATTTATAAACGTACAATATATGTTTAGTTAAAGAGCTTTGGTTGCACAAAATACATAATTTTTAAATAAAAGCATTTGCAAACAGATTTTTATAATTAGTTACTATAATATAATTAAACGTAATTTGTTAAACACAAAAATACTATGTTTAATTTTTAAATATATTTTATTAAATTATAAATAATTTGAAATTAATTAATTAAATTAACTTTTATTAAAAATAATTGTATGTTAATATTAATATTTTAAAAAATCTATGTTACAAATAAATAATAAGATTAAGTTTATTTGTTTAATTTGCTTAATAATTAATTTTTTTACTGCATTTATAACATAAACATTGTTTTAAATAATAATATTTTAAAACGTACATTAGTTATCTCTATTACTAATTTTAAAAAACTTTGTTTTAATGATTTTGTATTTTTAATATTAATTGCAATATATATTTTATAAACTTCTAATACATTATTTTTTTAAATATTTATTTATTTATTTATTTTAAATACGTTAAATGTTTTATGAGAAAATTTTTTAGCAGTAAACATTTTAACAAAACTGAACGTAAATCTTCACTTAGTGCCGGTGGTGAGACTCGAACCCATGCATATCCAGGTCTAAGTTAAGTGCTGTACCGCTAGGCTACCCAGGCACAATTATAATTATAATTATTAATAATAATGTAATTTTATGATTAATGTGTTTTTGCATATTGCAAGATTTAATAATTACATTTTGTGGTTTAAAATACTTAGTGCTATATTTCAAAATATTTTTTAAATTTTAGCAATGTTTTAATAATAATTTATAAACAATATCTACAATAACATATTTTAAACTACCTTATTATTTATGTTTGTTTAAGAGTTGTTGCCTTTACCAAATTAACATAAACATTATTAAACTTTACACTTCTGAAACGTACATTTATTAGTTAACATTTGTAAGTAAGTAAATTTAATTAAAACGTAAATTAAATTAAATATAAACTTTTTAAAACAAATGTTTTATGCTTAACTTTAATTAAAATGTTAACTCAATTTTGTTTGTTAAATACAACAATAAAAACTAACCAGCAATTATGGAAATTACTTATGTATATTCAAAAAAACGATCGGAGTTTGGCAAACAATGCAACTTTACTGACAAAAATGCCGAATTAATTATTGATATTATGCCCGATCCAGAATTGCAAAACATGTTTATTCACATGAATCCTATCGATCGTGGAATTCAATGTTCAACAGAAATGTCCGAACACGACGTCAATACTGAACGTTGTAATACCGAAACACGAGGAATAAATCACACAGAGGGCGGTTGGCCCAAAGATGTTAATTTTCAGGAACCCGATCAAGTAATTCGATATCGGAAAAAAATTGAAAAAGAAGAATCATATGTCACTACGGTTCAACGATTAGGAACGGTAATTGTGTATGTGTTATTTTAAACAATTCTAATTTAGTTAATGGAACATTGTATCAATCAAAACAATTCTTTGGATATTTATGAAATGTATTTTGAAGATATTGAAACAAACTTTTTTGAAGAACCACCACATGCTAAAACAATTAACATTCTTAGGTGCGTCATTTATAAATACTTGCTTTTTGTAAACATAGAGATGCACAGGAAAATAAAAGAAGTATTACTCATATGTCCTGGTTTCCCGAAGGTCCATCCAAGTTGGCCATTGCTTACTGCAATACCGAATTTCAATCTTCCCAATTCAATGTTTCATTTGACTCATATATTTGGGATTTGGTTAATCCAAACAAACCCGAACTTGTGCTTAAACCGCTAACGCCCATAGTGTGCATTGAATTCAATCCAAAAGATTCGCATACGCTAATTGGCGGTTGTTACAATGGTCAAATAGGTTAGTTTAATTATGTATTATGTATTATGTATTATTATTATTATTATTATTATTATTATTATTATTATTATTATTATTATTATTATTATTATTATTATTATTCTATTTTTATCACCGTTATCATCGTTAGCTTTGTGGGATAGACGAAAAGGAAGTCAACCAGTTGAACTTTCGTCGGTTGAGCACAGTCACCGAGATCCAGCTTGGAAAGTTATTTGGATTCAGTCAAAAACGGGGACAGAATGTTTTTCAACAGGAACCGACGGCCAAGTCATGTGGTGGGACGTGAGAAAAATGTCCGAACCAACCGAAGTGCTTTATCTGGATCCGACCAAAAAACAAGACTTTTCGCAAGTTCAAGGAGCCTACGTTCTCGAATACGAATCGACATTACCAACCAAATTTATGGCAGGAACGGAACAGGTACAAATGTGTGTTTATATTGGGCTATAGTAAAACAATTGTATTTCAGCTTTGATTGCTCTTGAAAACATATGACAATTTGACTGTTTCACGTAATGTCATTTTAAATGCTTGGCATACTGAAAATAAAACCTTTCTTCCGGTATTTATTTAATCCTATTATTAATATTTTGGTTTTATTTCTTTTCTGCTGTTTTATAAAATAGCGTCTTCTTGTTGCTTCTTTAGCATTTAAAAAAATAAAGACTAAGTTGTCAACTTTGCATTCCGACCTTTCTTTTCCTTTCTTATCGAAACCTGTTATTTGCATTAAATGCTAGTCCTTATTTGGTTATACCGTTTTCTTAAAAGTTTTTCTTATAAAACAATTAAGTAATAAACTCAAAAAAATTACTTTTTTATTTAAATTCTAAATTTATTTGAAATTGTTTAAATTTGGTGATTCAAAATTCATTTTATTTAAATTATAGAAAATTAAATTAACAAAAATGGTAAAACTAAATTATATATACATACAATGGAATCTAGAAACCTCATTTAACTAAATAAATTAATAAATGAGTGGAGTAATGAAAAGTGGTTTGTAGCAAATTTTTTAATTTGTCAAGTCTAAAACTGCTTTTTATTAAATTCGACATTGTTTGTATCCGTTTATATATATATATATATATATATATATACAACAACAACAACAACAACAACAAAGTCTCTTCATTCAAAAAGAACATGAGACAACAAAATGTTTCCATGTATTTTCTGTAGTCAACCAACCTTTCTTTTACTATTTACAATTGTCCATTCCAAAACCATCCTTGCTAGTTTTTCGGGCGGTAAACGTAGAATTTGACCAAGTAATTTTCTTTATCTAATTGTAATGATGTCATATAGTGAACGAGAGTTAGTTCTTTTCAAGATCTCATCATTTTAAATGTGATCGCGCCGGATAATCTTTAAAATACTTTTAAGACACTAGCGATAAATAACATTAATTATCTTATCAATCTTGTCTGGTCGCTTCAACGTTTTACTCCCATATATTGCCGTTGGAATGATTATTAATGCGTACAACGAAGTTTTGTCTTCAGGTGAATGGAAGAACATGACCATATTGATTTGAGTTTATGGAAGACTGACATTGCTTTTCCAAGTCTGGCTTTAAGATCAATTTCGGTTTTTCCGTTATTACCAATGATGCTTCCCAGATATTTAAAGGAATTAACAGTATCAATATTTTGTCCACTAATTTTGATGAGAATATAATTGTTTGACTTTGTGCACAACACTTTTGTTTTTAAACAATTAATCAGTAAGTTAATACAAGAACTGATATCACTAAAACGTGTTGTTTTTTTTGCATCATTTCTGGGGTTTCACTGAGTAGACCACTATCATTTGCAAAATTCAAATCTGTTAATCTGCCGTAGTTCCATTTGATACCATAAGGCACCTTATTTATGGATCGAGTCATAATAAAATCAATTATCAGAAGAAACAAAAACAATAACAAAATACATCCTTGACGTACTCGCATGACAATTTCAAACATAGCTGTATGACTACTTTTCGAACACAATACTTTAACGGTATTCTGTATATATATATATATATATATATACATGTCTAGTCGCATTGGCTTACCCAGTATATTTGTACAAGCCTGTCGACCGTTCTTTCAATTACGAAAGATGAACATTGCAAAACAAAACAGCACGACATTACATAACATGGGTATTGTAAAAATTTGTAGCATAGTATTTTTACTCAGAAAACATGTAGCAAAGCCATTGAAAACGATCCAAAGTGAAACTTCACAGCATGCTTTCCTAGTGTTTTAAACCATAAATAATCTAGTCACCTCTATCTCTATAGAACATTTAGGTAAGTACAATTTATTTATTATTACAAACGATTTTATTTTAAAAAGCATAAAATACAAGATTTATTTATATGCTTGTCTTTAACGTTTCGGCATTCAGGATTCTGTGTATTATCTAACTCTTTAGAGATTTGGCTTTGTATTCGCCTTTCTGCTGTAGCTTTAGGACGCTTCTGGAGACCTTTCCTAAATAAAAATAATATTTCTACTGAAACCAAAATTAGAATATATAAGGGTTTAAAACTTTTTATTCTTTTTACCATAGTTTAATAGTGTAACTTCTTCATGATGTTTTTAAGCTCTATTTATTTTTTAAAAAGGACAGTTTGTCTTAACCCTCTTCATTTCTCAACTGGACTGAGGAGTATATACACCGATGTAGTCCAGCGGTACAAAACTCGACTTGAATCTGGGTGGGCATAGGTTTAACCCCCCACTACTGGTACCAAATGTGGGCCCACGTTTAGCCTTGCTAAAATGTCTACAACTGGCAACTCTTTTTCCGTAAAACATTTTAAGTAGTGAAAAAATAAATAAATAATGAAAATAAACTGGACACAAAACAATGTAAAAACTTATTCCAATTGACTTGCTTTGTAGGGCAACATAATTTCATGCAACCGTAAAGGCAAAAGTCCATCAGAAAAGATCAGTGCCGTTTATAGTGGTCATTATGGTCCAATTTACGCTTTGCAACGCAATCCATTCTATTTAAAAAACTTTTTGACAGTTGGCGATTTTACTGCTCGTATTTGGTCCGAAGACATGCGCGATTCGTACATTATGTCGACAAAAAATCACGATTGTGGACTGTCAGATGGTTGCTGGAGTCCAGTAAAACCGTCAGTATTTTTCACTACTCGTTTGGATGGATGCCTGGATGCTTGGGACTTGCTTCTCAAGCAAAAGTCACCAGCATTGACAATACAGGTATTTTCGTTTGCAGAATATTTAATGCTAACGAGACTTTGTTATTGTTGTTGTTGTTTTGCTGTAATTGTTGTCTTATTGCCCCATGCTTATTCTTAAAGCAAAAGGGTTTTGTATAATATATAATATAAAACAATTAAATGAAGAAAATTACTTGGTTAAATTCTACGTTTTCCGATCCACAAGACCAGTAAAAACGGTTTTGGAACGAACAATTGATAATAGACCACAGAAAGCGTGGCTATAAACTATTCAGAAAGATCTAATTGAAATAAATGTTTGGATACATGAAATCATTTTGTTGCCTCATGTTTCTTTAAATTATGGGACTTTGCTGTTGTTTTGGCTGTTACTGTTATCATGTTGCCTCATGTTTCTTTTTAAACCATAAAAGTTTTGTAATCAAAATCATAAGAACAATTTAACAACTGCTATACCATTTATTAATTGTATTTGTGCAGGTAAATGATGAACCGCTTCACTGTTTAAGTATACACGAGCAAGGATCTTTGATTGCAACAGGATCGCACAAGGGCGTTTGTACTATTTTGGAATTATCGCAAAATTTAATTACTTTGGGCAAAAACGACAAAACTTTAGTCAACCAAATGTTTGAACGTGAATCGCATCGAGAAAAAATTGTTGAGGCCAAGCAAAAGGAAGTCAAATTGAAAAAAGCCCGATCTCAAGGAACGGTGGTATGCAGTAGTTGTATTTCCTTTTAGCAATAAAGAAATTACGTTAAAATGCTTGTAAAGAATATTTAATTTTGTATATTTTAGCCAAAAAATAATGATTATTTTACTTTATACATTAATTTTTCATAAATAATAAAACAATTTATTTTATATTTGTTTCATTTATTTTGTAAAAGATAACTGCCTAATTAAAAATTTTATTAATTTGAAATTGCATAAACACTAATAATAGAACTATTAGCCGTATTTATATTTGAGATGCTGATCATCTTGAGGATTTGAGTAATGGTTAAAAAGTCTTAATTTCCAATGATGGTGATATTCCTGACTGTTCGTCCTCTACGTGGTGCATCCTGGACTAGGTGCTCCTAGGTATCTAGACTAATAACAGCAGGATCCAAGTGCACAAAATACGTAAAAGGTATCTTAACGTATACGTATACTATATGTAGCCGTTTGGCTAAGATTGATAACTCTGACAAAAAATCAGGCGGCAATCTAAATTTTTACTAATAGGAAAATAATACAATTTCTTTGTTAACAGATGAATTATTTTTGCAATGGTGACACTTAGTACAACAATTGAAAATGTTGGCTGATTTTTTGTTAGAGTTGTCTTTCTTAGTTACATGGTTACATGTAGTATTCATTTAGTTTAAAATACCTATTGAATAGTCTTTTTGTATGTGTGTGTGTGCGTATGTTTGCACTTATTTGTCCACGTGGAAGTTTACTTAAACCGTTGCGCACTTTGTTTCAAATCGGAGTTAGTTTGAGCTAAAATGCACCACATCGAGTCACGCAGCATTAGGAATATTACGTTTAATAAAAAGTGAAACTTTATAAACGTTACTCAAATCCACAAGTTTTTACTATTTTAGTAAATTTAGTAGTTAATAATAATTTTATTGTCAAACATGGTTTATACATTCAACCAAAAATCAAACATATCAATGACCATACATTATAAAAATTGTTTTTACAAAATGGTAAAACGTTTTTTAAAACGAAACTAATTAAATTATACAAGCCTGTGTTACTTTAAAATACATGAAAATGCTGTTTGTTATGCATAATTTTTTTGTTTAATTTACAATTACAACAATACAACTTTGGTTTAACACACTCATAACTGAGTTTTTGCATTTTGGTATAGTCTAAAAATATTTTATAAATTAAAAAATTAATAAAGATATGCTCAAGTAAACAAATGTTTATATATATATATATATATATATATATATATATATATATATATATATATATATTTTAATCTTTTATTACAGCACAATGATCCTCCTGAAGTGGAACAAGAAATCGATACCGACGAAGTAGACAAATTAATCGCTTCGGCTGAAGAAAGTTTTTTCCAAATAATTGAAAAACGACGCAAAGAAAGTCAACTATTTAGAAATGAAATATCTGCGCAAAACAGCAAGCCAGATAGAAAAGTAATAATTTTGTAAAAACACTTTATTTATTAATTGTTATTGTTACTACTGTTTTACAGGAAACATCTTTTAGCAGTAGACATTTGGGCAAAGACGAACTTGGGTCCGCATTTGGTGCCGGTAGGAGTATTCGGATTTATGCCCACACATGTGCGAGTTGAGCACTGTACCGCTTGACGACCACGGCACATTATTTTAAAAATATTTGGAATATTTCATTATTTATTATTACTATTATTATTATTATTTTTTTTTTTTTCTACTTTGAATGTTTTACGGGAAACATTTTTTAGCAGTGGACATTTTGGCGAAGCCAAACGTGTGCCCGGTAGTAGGATTCGAACCCATGCCCACCCAGATCCAAATCGAGCGCTGTACCGCTCCGACCACTCCGGCACAAAAAATTCAGCAACACCCGGTATTCCCAGCTAGTCATTCATGCGAGTACCAACCGGGCCCAACGTTGCATAACTTTAGTAATCGAACGAGAACCGGTGTTTTCAACGTGGTATGGTCGCTGACAACTACTGCTAGGTCCAAAAGACGCGGTTTAAAAAAATGATACTAGACTCATTGTTTTGTGCCTCCCCACGGTAATGTTTAGTAAAAGGCGAAAGATTTATCTACATTTGAGGAGATATCAGAGAGGCTTTGTACCATTTTTGTATTAAAAAACTGAAATATAATTGCACAAAGGAAAAGTTTTTATGATTATAGAATTGTAATGTTTTTGAGGATATGAGTAATACTTATAAAGTCTCCATTTTCAATGATAGTGATATTTCTGACTGTTCTTGCTTTACCTGGACTAAACGCCCTTAAGCACTAAAATTAATAACAGCAGCGACCGAGTGCACAGCGTTACAACTTGGTTTCCATCTGGGTAGTTAGATGCAACAGTACGTTTATGGTCGTTAAAAGGTAGCTTAAGATATATAACTCCTAAACTAATTAGTGTTAAAAATGTAGTTATTAAACTAAAACATTTGTAGCAATCAGATAACATAGAATAAAAACGTCACTTTAATTATAAAACATACAATATTATGTAATAATTAAAATACAAGTATAATTTTATAGATACATATTGTAACTAATAAAAAAACTTACATAAAACATTCACTGATTCATAATCCAAAATTGAATAAAATTACCAGCATAAAATATAACTTCTAATATATTTAAAAACGCAAAACGTATTTAATTTTTATGATTAATAAACTGTTTTATGTACAATTTAGTACAAAATATTAAATAATAAATAAGATGGTTCATGTTTGTAACCACTTGGCTTAGGTGTTTTGGTATCCTTTTGGTTAAAATGCTGTTATAGATTTATGTAATCTAAATTGTAACAAAAAAATTAATTTAGACAAATATTTTTTGATTTAAATATGCTTATACATGTTAAGTTTTATTATATAAAAAATAAAATAAACAACATTGATGTTAGAGCTATTAAATAGCGATTTTCAAAAATATAATTATTTTTAATTTAGCCCGTATTATGGTTAAATTATGTTTTTTATCTAAACAAAATAAATTTAAATAGAATTGCAATTAATTTTGTAAAATTACGATACATATTATTATTTTTATAAACAATTGTAACCCTGGCATAAGTAAAATACATTTTAGCTTAAAAAATATTGATATATTTTACTAGAAAAAGACCACTGTTTAAATTGGTTAATATAATTTTTTACATAAGGGTTATTTAATACTTTTTTTAAAACCAATTTAATATTTATTGTTTATATATTGTTTCAACTATAAAATGTTTATACACAGTAACTTATTTTATTATCCAACATATTAATCTTTATAAGTCAGTGTCTTATTAGCTACAATTAAAAGTAATTAGTATTAAAAATAATTTTATTTTACTATTACAAAACATAATTTAGGTGTTTTTATTTTGTAATAAAAAATTAACTAAACCTCCTGTAATAAAGAAGATATAACATGTAATATGTTCTGCTCCTAGGTAACAAATAACTTAATTTGTGTTAATTATATTTTATAATTTAACAAAATAATGTATTTTATTGTTTTTAAGTTAAATAATAATTTTTTTAACAAACAAAAATTAATTTTTAATATTTTTAAGAAAATACCTAAAATATTATTAAAAATATTATTATAAATTTTAAAATCGTTTTAACAAGATATTCTGTATTTCTAATTTTAATTCGTATGCAAATATTAATTTTTAAATTAAATTTAACAACAAATGAATATTTTAGAGTAAAAAACGAGGTAACGTTTTCAAAGTAACATTACACAAAAAATTGGCTTTTAAATTATTTAAAAATTTTGGTTACTATGGTAACTTTTGAGTATAAACATACTTTTAAAAATACTTATTTAATATGGAAATATTAAAAAAATTATTTTTTAATGTTAATTAATGTTTTTTAATTTTAATTTTAATTTTTCTTATAAGGTAATAACAACATAAATTTTGTGTTATAAAAACGTAAACTTAAGGTATTAAAATGCATTTTTGAAAAATTATTTTAAATATATTAATTAAAAATTTATTAATTATTATTAAAAAAGTGCTAATTGCGTTCAGTTATTCCATTTATATAGACGTTGTTTTTAAAATATACTTTTTTGGCCAACTCGGCATTTTTAAATAAATATTTCTAAATAAATATAAATCAACTATTGGATATTTAACATTATTTTAAATTCTTAATAATTATTTTTACAGAAAAACTTTAAAAGATAACAAATTAATTTAGATTATTTTTTTTTTGAATTTTCAACACTAATTTATACTAAACGACTTTGTCAATTTGTGCAAACAGTGGAGTTATCAGTTAAAACCTTTGTTAATCTCTACCGTTTGCTATATTTATAATACTATTAAAATCAATTTTTAAATATTTTATACAAATATAGAAATAATAGACAGATGGCTACGTCACCAACTACAATAAATAAATAAATTGTGTAATTGTAAAAATTCCATTCTTAAATATTGTCAATCTTTCTGAAAAATTGTGCCAGGATTGTGATTCAAATTTTCACCCTGTATATATATATATATATATATATATATATATATATATAAACACCATTTTATTTGTAAGACGTCATAGTTATTACGGTGCTGTGAATTGCTACATGCTTATTTGATCTTATCAATAATGGACATTATATTAGTCATACATGATATCAGTAAGCTAATAAAAGCATCGTTTATATATTAGGATGAATTTATGCTAGACGAAGAAGATAATGAAGACGATCAATCGCTAATGAGTCAAAGTCCCAACGATCACTTAGATGACATTGACGGTGACCGTGATCCCATTGAACAAGACGATATGAATACATTTGAAGATGTTTAATCTATCTTACTTCAGATATCAATTTGCATCATGTTTTAAATATGTGTGTGTGTGTGCTAAATTACTACTACAATAAAAAGAACAATAAATAGAATTATGTTTAAAATTTTATTTGTTTTAAATTTATTTAGCTTGGAATTGTATTATTTAGAATATAATTGTTACCATTGTGTAAAATCTGAATTGTACTATCGCATTGAAATTACCTATCAATATTTTAATGTTTCTTCTTGAAACATCACGCAACAAATTTTGTAATTAATCATAGAAGGTATCTTTTTGGTTCTTTTTAGTAGCCTCAGTAGAGGCATAGACTTGCACAAATGTTAATTTGGCAAATGGTTTTTATGTCCAGAATATAAAATTAATGCATATCTACTCTTAAAATGTCCTTGACCTTTTCGTCTCATTTCTCTAATACCAAAAGTATCCAAGTTGTACTTTTTTATTTCTTGGAGGACTCTTTCTAACTGTCTACTACAAAATGTGCGCACATTCTATATTGCAACATTGGTTAAGTTTTTGGTATTAAAAATTCTTCAACTTAAGGATTGAACTTCTTTTCGGCTTTCACTCTACTCAATCATCTGAGTATGTGCTATCACTTCTACGCCGCTGTTTGCCAGAATCGTGTTTTTTTACTGTTTTAGTAGGAATATAAAATATTTATAGAGGCCAGGTTGCTGACTTTGCACTTAAACCATCCTCTTTTATCCAGGCTTTGGATTGACACGATTGAATTATTTCTGGTCCAAACTAGATAATAAAAAAAAATTAGTTGAAAAAAATGTTAAATTGAAAAACAAATTTGACTAAAAAATATCTGCAGTGTACCAATTTTGATACTATGTGTAACAATTTATTAAGTGTAGTAATGTTTTATAATCAAATTATGCAATTAAAAAAAAACTATTATAGTGCTGAAACGTGAAAAAACGCCGAATTTATCAAGTCGAGATTATTTGTATCATATCAAAGTGGTTAACGGTAAAAAATAGTCAACTTAATTTGCAAAATTTGCAACTAGAGGTATTATATTCAAATTATTATTTTTTTATTTGAATAAATTTTAAAATGTTGAAAACTCAAAAAAATTAAAATAGACAATATTTGCGGTAAATTGGCAATGACATATTTCGGTTACATCAAAAGAAATAAACAATTTATAAAATTTATAATGCACAAAGTTGAATAGTTTTTCAATAGAACATGTTATTAAATTTTAATTAAATAAAAAAATTGGTTATTTTTTATTATAAAATATTATTTTATTGGTTATTATATTTTCTAAAGTTAAAATTTTTAAAAATGTATTATAAAAAATTTAAAATGGTATCTACAATATTAAAACATTTATTATAATTTTATATTACTTATAATTAGTTTAGTAAAACATTTTTAAAATTTGTATTAATTTTTAATGTTTGTGCATAATTAATGGCATGATTTGTAAAAATTAAAGTAACTCAAAAAATCAAAATTATTAAATTTTATTAAATTGGTAGTATAGACTAGTATAAATTATTTGTTAAAAATGCTAAAATAAATTAATATAAGTACAAAAATATGTTATAGTGGGATTTCAGTTGTTATATCCTTTTATGTAATTTGTCAGATATTAGAACACAGATTCATTAAATAATCAATATACTTGACAATTTTATGATTATACATTTTATAAACATATTAAATCTCTAAAATTCTATTATATTAAAGTAAATTATGTGCTATTGAACTGTAATTACAAATTGTTGTTTACTAATTAATAAAATAATAATAATAATAATAATAATAATAATAATTCTTATGCAAAAAAGTCGTCAGATACAAACTGAGCTCAGTGGTATAAATAAGGTTTCTTGGCTAAAAAACAGCTTCTTTTCGACAATGCAGTGTTCACAAGAATTGGCGAAGCAATCATTTTAAGGTTGACGCCGGTTAACAGATCCATAGGCTTAGACTGCTACATATGGTAAATAGTTGCCTTGAGATATCTTTTAGATATCTTGAGTGTATGCTACTATTTATTCACGCAACGGGTATCTAGTAAAAGCCAAATTATATAGCTGTGTACTCGGCCCCTGCTGCTATTAGTCTAGATGCCTGTTGGCACCTACTCCAGAGTACACCAAATGGAAGAGAAACAGTTAGGACGATCATCATTAAAAAATGAGATTTTATAAGTATTACTCAAATCGTCAGGATTATTAGCATCCCTTACTCAAAATTAACATGGAACCGACAAGAATGAAACCAATTACAAAATTTATACTTGGACACACGTTAGGTACACATACTTTTGTTTAATATTTCAATCAATTTTAAAGTCAAATTATTTTTATAAAATAAAAAAAATGGTTTATTTGTAAAAAAAACAATTTTCAAAAAAATTAAACAATTTTAAATGATGAATAAAAACAATATTTTATAAATGTAAACAAATAATTATTTGTACAAATTAATGATGCATAATTGTATCGTCTATTTAAAATAATATTTTCCAAAACAATTAGATATTCTTTTTTTAAACATTTGTTACCATTTGTTCTTTTAAGGTATAAAATACAAAATTTATAGTATTATTAAAAAATGTTTTTTCTATTATTTAACAGTATGTGTTTTGCAACAATTAATTATTATATATATATATATATATATATATATATATATATATATATATATATATATATATGTAATTCCAATTTATTTTTTGTAAGTTTTCCATTTGTGATAATCAAAATTTGATTTTCATACAAAATTCAACTGGGACAATGTGCGTTTTTTGGAAAAAAGGGATCATTTTTGTTGCTATATAGATCATGCGAACACTTTTGATGAAAAATTGTAATTAAATTTATTAAAAATCAATTCATTGTACACAAAATTTAGATTTATAATTTGTAAAATTAGATTTATTAATGTATGAATTTAAAGCATAAATGTTTGCACAAATGAATATTTTTCAATATTACTACATTTTTCTATTTTTTTCTAACAAACCCATTAGAAATTGTAAAAATAGATTTGTATTCATTTAATGGGTTGACAATTTAAATGTTTGTTTACTAAAATACTACAGCGTTCAACTTAAACTTGGGTAGACACGTGTACGAGTGCTACCGCCAGCACCACCCGTTCGAGTTCGCTAAAACATGTTTCTAAAACATGTTTTCTGCAAAACATTTTAAGCAGTAACAACCAACTAAATAAATAAATAAAAAAAAGTAAAATTCCTACTACTAATTTTAGTTTGAATATTCTAGGCAACTTTAAAACTAGTGGTAGTAAGACCAGTTGAAAGTTAATAATATTTACTGTTTTAAAGATTATATAATTGTACGTATATTTACGTCTAAATTAAAATTAATTATCAAATTTTAATCTCAGAGTGTGTTGTACAAATACCATGATATTAATTACTAATTTATCATTTTATTTTCGAAAATACTAACAAGTTGAAAAGTAATAAAAGTAACTATCCAAAAGAACAAAAACTTTTTAATATTAATAGACATTTTTCTATTGTACAAAATTAGGTAATTGTGAATAAGATAAATTGACAAACAAGGTGTTTTTTGTTGTTGATCATACTCAACATATAAATGGTTTAATTGTAGAATATTTTGTATCTGTGCGTGTGTGTGTTTTGCTGACTCATTTTTTAACAAAAACACAACGAATATTAAAAAGCTGTTTTTAAAATACCAAATTTAAAACAAATAAAAGAATTTTTAAAAATAAATGTGTTGTTTTTAACTAGTTCAATCAATAAAATAAATTACAAAATTTTTAAAATTTGTAATAAAATTTAATAGATTTTGTGGGTTTTTTATGCAAGTGTAATATGTAATTAATTTTTTTTCCAAAATAGTATTTAAAACCTATATAGACAAAAATGTTAAAGTGGTTAAAATTTCAAATTTATTTTAATCGAAAAAAACTTTTTTTATTTCAAAAGTAAATTGTAATAAAATTCCATTTTTAAAAATATATTAAAAATGCTATCAACCGGCTAGTGCTAAATATAAATTTATTTATTTAAAAACAAAACAAAAATAATTAAAATTGGCTTTTTATAATTATTTTGTGTTAGTTGTCAAACGTCAAACAATGTAACAATTTAAAACATTTAAGGATTCCACATTTTTAAGCACGATACTATTTTAAGTTTGTTCAAATAATAATAATAATAATAATAATAATAATAATAATAATAATAATAATAATAATAAATAATAATAATAATAATAATAATAATAATAAATGCTGTCCCAGATTTAGCTGCATTCAAATGTCTATTGCTGAGAAACGTTTTTCATAAAACATTTAAAGTTCCAAAAATAAAAATAAAACAATAATAATATCTGGATTTTAAATTTGTAACCTGTTATAGTCCTCAAATGTGAGTTTTAACGTTTTAGTTATTTTTTGTTCCACATAACATTTTAAAATCCATTAAAGGTATTAGTGTATATGACGTTAGACGTTGACACATTTAAGTATGTTTACGCCGAGATGGATACTTTTATAGAATGATCGACTTAAACCTGAATGGGTTTAATCTCTACCTCTGGCACTCAATGGGGGCCTTTATTTGGCTTTGGCAAAATATCCACAAGCCAAAACATATTTTCTGGTAAACATGCAAGCAATAAAAAAGGTTAATTACAAAAATACCTATTAATTAAAATTTTTAACTAATAATTAATGACAATTTTGTATGTGCTATTTTACTATCAATCTTTTAGTCCAACTACATTCTATATGTTTGGGAGTGGGGACATAGAAAAATCCACCGTTGTATGTTTGCAATTGCGGAAACATTTTTGTCCAAACTTTGTAAAAAAAATAACTACAACAGATTGGTTTAGAATTGGGTTAAATTGAAAAAGTAAAATCTTATTTTGTAAAAAAGAAAACAAATTCGTTTATGCCAACAAAACGTGTTTGGCATAGTTTAAATCCCTAACACTATTTTCCATGTCAGTCAAATTTAATTGGAATGACTGGATAAAGTAGTTTTTCCTTACTTTAATAAAGAATAAGAACATGGGGCAACAAAATGATTCCATGTGTTCGAACATTTTCATACAAGGTTTGTTTGATGTCTTATGGAACATTCATTTTAATTAGGTTTTCCCGAATAATACTTTGCCACGTTTTCAGTAGTCTATCTCTCCACATTTCTTTTGCCATTATTAATTATCCATTCCAAAATTGGTTTTGCTAGTAAAATTTGGCCGTAAAATTTGACCAACTAATTTTCTTCATTCTAACAAAAATTAAGCTTCTTTTCGGTGTTAACTCAATCTTGTTATTTTGGTTGTGCTATAACTTATTTGTCGTTGTTTGTCAAAATGGCGTCCTCTTATTGCTTTTGTAGTAATATAAATTTTTTATAAAGATCAGGTCGCAGACCTTGAGTTTAAACCCTCCTTCTTTATCCAAGCTTAGAAATGGCTGAATTGATTCATTTTTGATCTTCTCACAATACAACTGTCTTTTATTAATTTTTCAAAAAAAAGAAAAATTATTGTAAAGAAGGATTTGTATTAGAATTATGAATAGCATAAGATGTCAATCAAATGTTGATAGAAATAATTGTGCTTTTTCAATGTTCAAAATCGGTAATTTAATAATTTTGATGGTAAGTATTTGTCATCAAGTACACATTTAATATGACTAAATGAAGAGCCAGTACAGAACACCAAATTCTCTCCGTACTCATCTTTAAACATTGTTAATTGTACCACAACATTTTGGGTATTGCATATAAGTGTTTTATTTTTATTTGACTGTTTTTACTTGAATGTATTAAAGAAAACAATTTTTAGTAGGCGGACATTTGACAAAATGGAATTGTAGTACACATTTAATGCTAACGGTAGTATTTAAACACGTGCCTATCCAAGTTTGAGTTCAGCGCTTTGCTACTATACATTTATTATTATTTATTTATTTATGTTTACTACTTTAAATATTTTACGGGCAACATCTTTCAGAAGTGAACATTTTAGCAAAGCCAAACGTGGGCCCGCATTTCAGTGTCAGTGGTAGAAGTCGAACCAATGTTCACCCAAGTCCAAATCGAGCACAGTACCACTAGATCACCTCGGCACCATAAATATATTAAATCTTATAAACGTATGTGTATAATATAAAATAAAGTTAAAAATTATAAAAGCATATGAATACCTATTTTTACTAGATTTAGAAAATAATTTGGTGTTTTTTTGACTATTATTAGAAACAAAATTAATAGCAGTGTATTGTTTGGATAAAATAAGTTTTTGTAATTTTAGATACTTTATTCATACGTGTTGCTGAAATGACTTAACAAAATAGTTGAAACAATTTAAATTAAAAGCTATTACGTCAACAGTTTTAACTATTTTTCTTAAACTTTATTTTTTTTCAAAATTTAAAATAGAAAAAATATTACAATGTTTGATTATGTTCTTTTTTGTAGCACAAAACACTTGAGTGCTAGCCTCCTAGCTGAATAAATACGAATATAATTGCCATAAAACTGATAGTTGAGGCTGGCCTTTTACCAAGGTGTTCACTCGCTAGAAACTGCTTTATAAAGTTCATTTAAACACTAAAAGTAGTTAAAAAAACGTTTATCTAATTATAGAAAAGTTTTTATTATTTTTTGTTTACAAAAAAATGAATTAAAAATACAAAAACAATTGTACCCAGACAGTGTAATAAACATACACAAATAAAAATTTTGAATTGTGTCCTATATACCACTATTGTTTTCATCTTTATTAATACATCGCACATTGAATAGAATGTTACAAATTGATACATTAAAAAAAACGTAGACTAGTAACCTTATCTCTGTATAAATTAATACAGTATTGCCAAAACAGCAATAGGTAGAATACTGTGTAAGGTATGTTCTTATTTGTTTTCACCTAATGTTTGATACTTTACATTTAAAAATTCATTAATATTATTATGAAAATGTATGTAAAGTTTGTTTATTTAAATTCCCTTTTCTCTGAAAAGCATAGAGCAACTAGATTGTTCCACAAAATTGTACACTAACTTTTCGGCTTTAAAAATTGTGCATACTGAAATTCTAATTGGATTTCACCGAATCTCGTCATCGGAATTATGAGGTTTTCATTTCTTTGCCGTAATTTAATAAAATGGTATCCTTCTATTGTTTCTTTATCAACATGTTATTAACAAAAACCAGGTTACTAACCTTGCACTTAACACCCCTCCTTTTTCAACCCAACTGGCTACGGTAGAATTTATGTAAAGTTACAGATTTTTTTTTCTTAGAACAAAAAATTTTAGTTTGTTTTGAACAGACTAAAAAGTAATTTTTGTTTTTTTTTTCTTTAAATTTATAATAATAAAATAGACACAAATTAGTCAAATTAATAATACACAAAGTTACATAAATCAAAATGTGTCGCTAAAACATGTTTATATTTAAATTGTTTCCACCCCCACCCACGATCCAAACAACCAAAAAATTAAATTAGACTATAAAAACGCATTTTTGCCTTCGTGTGTGGTGGTTGTTGCAATTATTTTGAATATAAAGAACTTTGGAAAAGAAACCAAAATTGCACTAATAATAATAATATAATCAAAAGATTAATATACGGAATATACATGTTTTGTTATACAAAAATATGGCATAGATTTAACATTTATTATTATTATTATTATTATTATTATTATTTAAATTATATGTGCACTTGTGTTTTTTTAAAAACAAAATATATAAATCCAATTATTTAATCGACATGTGCAGTTTTTATAATGTGCTTTTAAAATTCTATTTGCCTACCTAACCCTCCCCCACTAAATATATTTATATTTTTTAAATTTTGTCTTTGTCAAAGATGATTGCAAAATTTAGCAACAACTTTTATTATTATTATTATTATTATTATTATTATTATTACTTTTTTATTTTTATTAGTTCCAATTGGGAAGTTGTTTCCTAACAGCGGTAGGTATTGGATTAAATGGGTAAAAAGAATTTTTGAACAAAAATCTTTGATTTGACTAATTTGGCAAAAAAATTGTTTTTTTTCTTGTATTTGAAAAAAAACAA
Organism: Cardicola forsteri; assembly: GCA_025895645.1. Lineage (NCBI taxonomy): Eukaryota > Metazoa > Platyhelminthes > Trematoda > Strigeidida > Aporocotylidae > Cardicola > Cardicola forsteri. The sequence continues at coordinate 686,307 of JAKXYG010000912.1, read as the reverse complement.
CAAAAATTAGATTGTTTTTTGCCTACAAAAAATTGTTGTTTTACTTATGTATTTATTTTATTAGCAATGCTTTTGCTTCTATTTCTGTTGCTGCTGCTGATAAAGATGATAATAATAATAAATAGCACAAATGAATTCACGTTGTGCATGAGAATTTGAAAAAATAGGTTTGAATTTTTTTGTGCAAAATGAAAAACACCTTTAATTTGTTTTTATATTAGATTAGATTAAATTGTTATTTATTTATTTATATATTTATTATTATTATTATTATTATTATTATAAAGTTCTTTTGTTTTAAAATAAGCATAGGAAAACAAGAAAATAGTAACAGAAAAACCAAGAACAAAGTTTCATAGTGCAAAAATGGGGCAACAAAATGGTTTCATGTATTGGAACATTTTTGCCAAAATTTTTGTTTAAACTCATATAACATTATTTCAATTAGGTCTTCCGGAATAGTTCTTAGCCACATTTCGTCATTGTCAATTGTTAATTTCAGAACCGTTTTTGCTGGTTTTTAGGAGAGTAAACGTAAAATTTAATTAAGTAATTTTCTTTGTCTGATCGAAAATTGAACTATCTTTCGGGTTTTCCTCAACCCTGTCATCTGAAACGTGCCATCACTTCTTTGCTGTTCTTTGTCAGAATGGCATTCTTTTATTGTTTCTGTAATACTATGATTTTATTACAAAGGCCAAGTTGCCAATCTTGAGTTTCAACTCTCATCTTTTATTCAGGCTAGAATGTAGCTAAATTGGTTTATTTATTATCTTCTTTAAGTGTTTGTATTGGAGATTTTGTTTTATGTTACAATTTTGGTATATTTTAAACATATTACTCACAAGTAGCGGATGTTCAGTTGAAAAAGAATAATTAAATTAATTTGTGTATATTAATTACATTTTTTAATTACTAATTAATATAAAGATAAATATAAATTGAAAACTTTAAAAAAATTAGACTTTAAAATAATTGACAAGTTTTACTGTAAAACAATTAAATAATAATGGAATGCAGAATGCAAACATTAGAGCTCCTACAAGTATTCCTGTACTTAGCATAGTTATGTAAATTAATGTTTTTAGTAGTTTCATAATTTAAAACAAAAGTTTAATTTTAATGTATGTGTATAATGTACAAACTATCAATTGGTAAGACCTAAATTAATAAACAAATAAATAACAATAGAAATAATTATTTTATTTGTTATATATATATATATATATATATATATATATATATATATATATATATATACATATACATAATCGAAAAATATATATTACATGTCAACTGGTTTATAATGAAAGATTAAATACAATTATTAACATAAAATCTAACGTCAAACATTAGAAAAATCTCAAAACATATGTAACAATTTTAGTTTTTAAATTTATTTTTTATTGAGCACTACAAAATATTTAATAAGAAATATAATCGCCTTATTTGCAGTTACTTGTCTCAGATTATTTATTATGCTTTTGGTTAGCTGTTTTTAAAATCTAATGTAATTTTACCTTAAACAAAAATCATAATTAAAAAAAAAGTTTTTAACTGGAATATTTTGGTCTTATTTTGTTACATTAAACATGTTAAAAACTTTATTATTAGTTTAATTAGGAAGTAAGTTAAAAAAGTAGCTACTTTTATTTTAGTTCTTGTTATATTCAAAATTCATTTTTTGGATAATATAGGACTTTAGATAAACTTTGTAAAACATGTAACATAAAACATTATTTTTCAAAACAATTTGAACTTTAGCTAAAGACATTTTTCCTTATTTAAATAAGAATACCAGTGTTTAGGGTATGTTGTACAATTTACTTTATACTAATTTTTTTATACTAACAGTACTAACAGTAAAACATTTTCTTATTCCAGCTGCTTAAAGTCAATGTTGTATAAAGTTAACTTTTTATGGTATTTAATTTTGTTTCCTACAACTTAACAGTGTATAACTCAATTTTTATAATAAAAAACAGTCTAACTATTGGTAATTTTATTGTTTTTTTTACCACTTGATAACTAATTATTATTTATTATTGATTACAATATTGCAAATTTAAATTTATTTGTACATTTGATTAATGCAAAATTAGTAATTTAAGTAAATAATTAAGCAAAATATAAAACATTTATGATTTTAAAACTATTGGTTACATAACCGTGCACTTTTGCATTCATTTTATGACAAGATAATTGGTTAATTTAAAATGTTAAATGCAATATTTAAACTGGAAACGAATATGCTTTAATGGTTCTTAAGATTGTCTAAATTGGACAGAATGTAAGGAGACACTGAAACCTACTGAAACCTATGACATGATTTAGGAAAAAATGATTGAGGTTATACGGCTACATATCAAAAAGATAAGAAACATGCGTAACCAAATAAATTTAGGTAGTAGAAGTAAACGGAAAGTATAATTAATCAAAGAAAAAAGAATTAGATTGTGTAAAAACACATAGAAAGGTAAAAGGCATAATAAACAAGTAATGTTGTTGATTGACGTGAATGGGAAATGCCAGCCAAAATACAGTATTTCATTATGAAAGAGGGAATAAAATGTAAAAAATGAAAACAAGATTTTAAGCATTTTATCGTTCTAAACCAAAGAGTCACTTTTTTAAACAATTGCATTTTGTTTAATAAATTTACACTAAACACATTTCCAAAATGTACTTACGTAATTTAAAATAGAAAATTAAAATTTTTATTATGCAAACAAATATAAATGTGTTGTATATGTGATATAATTTGAAAAAGATTACACGTGTTTACAATGAGCACTTAGATTGTGTGTAGAGTTTTGAACAATTATTTAATTTCTAAAGTAACTACAACTAGCATATAAAACAGTACTTTTATAAATGCAAAACTTAAAATTAATTAATAATTAGTTTAATATTTATTTACTTTAAATATTTTACAAAAAACATCTTTTAACAGTGGACATTTTAACAAAGTCAAACGCGGATTCGCATTTAGTGCCGATGATGGAATTCGAACTCATGTCCACCCCGTTTCAAGTCGAGCACTGGACCGCTGTACCACTTTGGTATAAAATAAAAAAATTATAAATTATTTAAAATTTGAAAAAATGTTAAAAAAATTAGGCAGATGCATATTATTATTATTATTATTAAGTAGTAGTAGTAGTAGTAGTAGTAGTATTGTTATTATTATTATTCTTGTTAAACATTTCTTTTGCTAGGAGAAACATAAAACAATAAAACATGCATTTAATTTTTGACATTAAAAAACCTGCAGTTAAAAAATGGATTTTTTGTTAAGCTTTAGCTTAACCCTGTTACAATAATCATGTTTTTATACGTTTGGTGTAAATTGCTAAAAATACATTCTTATGTTATATGTATCGCAATAATAATTATTAAAAAGGCCGGGTTGGTATCATTAAACTCTCATTTATTAATCGGACGTAGGACTGGTTACGATAAAATTTATATATATATATATATACTTTTTTATCAAAACAAAAATTAATTAAGGATCAAACTTGTTAAATTTTTGGTGCAAACATAATAACAATTTTACAAGTATATATGTATATGTATATATATATATATATATAATAAATTAAACATTAATGACTGGCAACTTAATTTTATTATTTTTTAAACATAAAAAGCTGTTTCTTTTATTTTGCACACAAGTGAACTAATTGAATAATCATGTAGTATTTATTTATCACAGTTTTTTATTTATTGTTTTTTTTGAAAAATATTCAAAATGTACAAACAAAATTTAACTACATAAAGCGACATGCGTACATTATCAAGTTATGTTATGTAAAAACAAATTTTCCTATTGTTAATTTTTGTATTTATTTTTAGATTTAGTAATTTTATTTTTTGTCGTAAAATATTTCAACAATCCCTGTATGCATTTATTTATGTTAGATTTTGAAAACGTTTAACAATTACATATGTGTATATATTAATAATTTTAAACAAAATTTATGCCGTATTATATGTACATTTGTATTTTGCAAATAAATTTCCTAATTCAACTTAGTTTTATTCAATTTCTTTTACTACATTTTATACAAGTTTTATTCAGTTTTGTTCACTTAACTGCAATTGTTTGCATGCTTTTTCCTGTTATTTTTAAAAGATATAACTCCAAATTTAATTTTTTAATCCTTTTTCGGATTTAATGCAAAAGGAAATTATACACAAATGTTATACTTCAAAAATGTAAGAGTACGCATTTAAACTTTAAAAAAAATTATCAAACCATGTTATGGAAGAGAACAACATTGTTTGCCAATATAAGATTACAAAACTCCGCCTAGAGATGATTAGAAATGAACTAATTTGTCACTCTCAAGTTTAGATAAAAAAAATGATTTGTGACAGAAAAGAAATCTGCAGTAAAAATACTTCCACCAAAACTATGTAATGATCATAACGCTTCAAAGTGGTTTGATACAGAACCAAATGGAGATAACAGCGACCTTTTATAAAATAGAAAAGCTGTAAAATAGAAGTAATGTAATAGCATAAATAATAATTAAAAATAATTGTATATACAATATTATTATTATTATTGTTATTATTATTTAACTGACTAGTAGGTGTTTACATACTGATTTTAATATAAAAACGTTTTTAGCTTATAGGAAATGATAAACTTAACAAAATGATAGTAATAAAATGGTTAAAATATAAATTGCTTCCGTTTCTTTAATATACGTTCGTTTTTTGCCACTATAAATGCTTTAACGAAAAATACATTCTTTAGCAGCAGATATTTTAGTTAAGCCGAACATGGGCTTACATTTAGTAGGTCGATGATGGAACTCGAACCGCTGTCCATACTGGTTTGAATCAAGCGTTGTATTGCTAAACTGCCTGGACACATGTTTACATTATATTTTATTTTAAACATCTTCTGTTGAAACATTCTTCGCTGTTAAAGAAATAATAAAATCTTTAATGAGAAGTCTAAATTTACTACCCGGAATTGAAATCATACATTTTTTTACATGAAAACAAGATCTCGATCCTTACAGTAGGCAACGTATTTCATTCCAGTTAATTTTTTTAAAACATTTTTGTTTGTAAAATAAATTATTGTATATTTTTAAAATAACAATTTTTTTACACATTATAAAGATTTGATTAATGCGCTATATTTTTCTATAAATATATGACCTTGATACATACGCTGGCAATGTGACTGCTAAACTTTAACTTTTTCTAATTAAAATTTATTAAATCTAAAAATATGTAATTTATTTACAAAAATAATTATTAAAAAATATTTTTTAATTTTATATTTCTTTTGTTTTTAAAAATAATAATTTTTATAATAAAATAACTGCTCATACATATATTTACAAATTTGCACTGTATTTTTAAATAGTCAATAAATAATTTATTTTAAAAGTATTTTAATATAAAGAATTTTAAAACAAATTTTTTTCCAAAAAAATATTAAATTATTTTTAATAATTTAGGCACAAGGTTGATTTTTATTTTCCGTTTCAAAATTTGGAATTTTGATAAAAAGGCTTCTTATTTCCGCGCACTTAATCCTTATGGTTAAAACAGCCCAGCGTCGTTATTTGTCTACCCATGATTATAAATTAGGTTAAAGTTTTTATAAAAGGGGCACAAAATTTAAAACAATTGCCAAATGCATGAAAATAGATGTTTCAACTGTGTACAACATCTTGAACAATAAAACAAGCCCTGGTTCACCCACAGTTGGTAGAAAACGTTCAACAAGCAAACAAGATGATCAGTTTATATTTATGCATCTTAAAAAACACAGAACAATGAATGTAAAACAAATAAAAAATCAATACCTAGATATTTCTTATTCAATTGTAAGAAGGAGGATGAAATCTGAAGGCATCATTCTTAAAGCGGCTGTTAAACCATCACTAAGTCGTGCCCATAGATTATAACGAGTGGAGTTTGCTAAAAAGTACCAACATTATTCATTGTTATTTTGGAGATCAATATACTTCACAGATGAGTGTGCAATATCCTACTGACAATGGATTGAACATTCAAAGGTTAATTATAGTCTAAATTTCTACTCAACCACACATGTACTGCTATAAAAGTTGCACATCCTTCATGTGTCAAAGGATATTTTGCAATTAAGTACAATCAGTCTCCAAAATGGATGCGTACTAGTGGCAATTTAAGCAGCACTGAAGTTATACAAATATTTAGAGAATTATTTCATAGTGAGCTGTCCAGAAATGCTACAGGACAATTAACAATTATTCAAAACGATGCTCCTGTACATACTTCAAAAGTAGTAATGTGTATTTTAGCATAACTTACAATTTACTATACGTTTTCCTTATTTAGACCACAAAAGCTTTGAAAAGCACAAAGCTTACTTTCATTCAACTTTCTCCATACAGTCTAGACCTCAATGTAATTGAAAATGTTTTTGGTATTTTAAAACGTGAGGTGAATAATAATAATAATAAACAGCATAGAAACTGACGTATCATTGGAAGCGAATTTTAATCATGTAAAAAATTGCATTTCGAAGGACTATATTGGTACGTTGGTACGTGGATATCACTTAAATTACTGACATTATTAAGTTTTTACCTTTATTTTGTATATTTATGTATTTTAGTAGATAAAACTATTTTTTAAAACCAATTATCTGTGTTTGTTTTTAAGTTTTCATAATGGTGGTATTGTGCTTTTTTACTAAAACGAATGTTATTGTGTATTATATTAAGCATTTTTTGCGAATAATATTAATTGTATATATATTAGTAAAGTATTATCTATGGTACTTATTAATAAGCGTTAGATATGTCTAAGATAAGTAACAAGTGCTACATACATTTTAATATCATAGTAGGTCCACATTGGATTCACTTATGCCACTATCAGTATTTATATAAGCCACTCAGCAAAATAATAAAAAAACATAAAAATAAAATAAAGTATTTAGTAAGTTAGTTTTGTATGCAACACTATACAAAACTATTAATCATAAATTTTAAAATTTAACTATATATATATAGCATTTAAATATTTACTGAAAAATAAACAATATATATATATATATAATTATTTAAAAATAGTGCCAAACTTTTACAATTTTTAACATAATAAAAATAAATAAAAAATTATATGCATTTTGTATAACAATTTAAATAAATGTATTATATGACTTATTTTCTGACAGGTGAAAATCTAAAAATCAAAAATGACAAGATATTGATTTAAAAAATACTAGTTTCAAAATTATTTGATTAAGTAATTGTTTTTGAAAGTTGAATTTGTAATATGTAATTGTATTTTAAAATTTTACATTTCATATTTTAATTTGAAAAAAAAGTTATTGAATGCATGTAATTTACCTTTGAGTGAAAATTACACACTATGCAAGACATTTTAAAAATGTAAATAAATATTTACATTTATAAAATTATGGTAAAAACAGTTTTGATTTAAAATACAAATGTTTACTTTAGCTCAAACTAAACCAGCAACAATAGAAAAACTACACAGACAAACATTTTAACATTTAAATTCAGTATAAATGGTGTAAAATGTAGAATTGGAATAAGACATTGTGTTGACATCATTCAAATGTTTGATTGCAGTTTTTAAACGTTGTACAAAGCCGTACAAATTGGATAAAAAATATTAACAATAATGAAAACAATTGTAGGATTTTAAAAAATTGATAATAAATGATAAATTTTTATAAACATGTAACTCCATTGTAGCTGATTTCAAGTCTAGTTGAAAAAAAGAAGGTTTGAGCTCAAAGATAGCAACCTGGCTTCTGTAAATAATATTGTTAAAGTATCAATAACAGAACATTGTTTTATTAAACTATGACAGAAGTGAAAGCATAATTTCTATACGACGGTTTTTCCAATTTTTTATATATATATACATATATAATATTAAAAATTAAAAATTTGATCTACACTCATATAGATTAATCTTGTTACCCCATGCTATTTTAAATAATAGGGTTTTAAAATAATAATGAAAAAAATATTTATAAGCAATATTAAGTTAACAAAAAATTATTAGTTAAATAGGAACTGCAAAATGGTTAAAAAATATGATTTTCTCCATAATATTATTAAATAAATCTTTTATTCAAATTAATTCTATTCATTCGTCATTTTCAGTAAAATATAATATTTGTCCAACTAAATTAATTAATAAAATTCTTGTATTTATTGTAACTAATTATTTTTTACAATAATATTTACAAAAACAGGTGAACTATAAATTACTTTTTTGAAACGATTTTATATATTTATAAGTTTTTGTGTTTTTATACCAATAGTTCACTAATTGTTTTATATAAAAAACACTTTTCTTGTAAATGTTAAAAGTTGCTAATCTTGTACTTAAACCAATCTCTTTTATCAACCGGACTGAGGACCAGTTATGGTAGAGTTATATATATATATATATATATATATATATATATTTGTAAACATAATTAATATTAATTTAAATTAATTGGTTTTACAATTATTTTAAATTACTTTTTAACAGTTAGATTGTTTTTTAAAAATAATTGAAAATATAATCATTATCCATTCTTTATTTAGAAAAATAGCAATACCGACCAGATATTATTTTAATTATGCGCTAAATACAAAATGTAAGGTTAAACATAATATTTTACATATTTAAACAAAACGTATATTTGCCTATCCCTTTACAATAAAAATTGCACTTTATTGCCAAAATAATATATATATATATATATATATATATATATATATATATATATATATATGTAAAAGTTGAATTGTTACAATGTACAAGTGTATATCAACAACCAATATTAAAAATGTATTTTTAAAAAATTATGTCAAAAGTGCACTGTAATTTATAGTTTTATGTGCATATAGCATGCATTTGCGTTCATTCTAAAAATAAAAATTTTACAAATTTTGTATTTTTTATTTGTAAAAAGTTAATTTTTTTGTATTGCATTTAAAAAAAATCAATTTTTTTCTTTTTTTGCAATACTTCTCCTTCTGCTTCTTCTTTTACAACTTTTCTCTTTTTAATAAAAGGTTGTTATTTCTGATTAGGTTTCTCTATTTGGTTTTGCATCAAATTAATATACCCACCAATAGTTTTTAGAGTAGGTTCCTTTTTCTGCCGGATGCCTTTCCTATCGCAAACCCTTCTCGTTTATCAAGGATTGCGACTGGCAAGATCGGTTTATTTTTGATTCATTCCAAGCGGAGCTAACTTAATCAATACAACATTTAAAAATACCGGATCATAAATTATTGATATTGATTGCACTGACCCTATTCAAACCAATGTTTTAATATTTATTGCATAACAGTTATAACAAAAGGGTGTTCTGTTCATATTAATAAATTTTAATTAGCTTTATTGTTTATTAACTTCGATAGTTAAAAAATATAAAAATACTTGTACTAAAATAGTCAAACCTAACAACATCTACAAATCATTTATATATTTTTTAAAACGTATTAACAGTTCTCAAACTGTGAGTAATTTATTGGATTAAAGTAAAATTACGTTTACATTTACACCGCTTCAAAATAATAAAACATAGATTAACCAAAAAGAGGTATTAAAAATACAATGCTATGGGTACATATGTTGATAATTAGTAAACCGGATTAGACTACAAAAATGAAATTGATAGGATCCATATGGGGCTTTATAAAAATATTGTTTTAAAACATCAGTTAGTGTAACATGACATATATATACGGTTTGAATTTACTTAAACTTTTATACAATAAGTTATCTAAAAGTGTTTTAGTATTCAGTAGTTTATTTAAAAAACAATAAATAAAATACAAAAGCAAATTGTTTTCAAACTTGTGTTTACATTGAACATTTTTAAATGTAAAAATATTATAAATAATTGTAATTAAAGTACAATATTTAAACTTTTTGTTGCGAATAAATTCTACAACTTATAATTTTTAAAATAAATAATAAAGTTTAAAGCATGATGCCATTTTATGTTAACTTTACCTGCCAATAATAAAAAGCCTAAGCCGTTTTAAATTTGTTGTGCCTGAATAGCAACTAAAGTTGCGTCACCATTTGTAGAACCTTGTCTGAAAACTTTTTCTATGCTGAAAAATGTTTATTGACAAACTTTGAGGCACAATAAATCCGTTAGATAGATTAATAAAACATATTAAATATTTTTAATTATTCAATAAGTACAAATCGTTCTTTTATGTATTCATTATTTAATTATAGTTATAACACCAACACACTTTATCGCTTACGCTTTTGCTATAAATTTAGATGGTAAAACTAAATTTAAGTAAAAACATACCTTGGTAGTCGCAGGTTCAAATCTTTTTACAAGTATTAAATGTTAATTTTTATTTGACAACATCAGATAGTTGTTTACTTGCTGAAAAAATAAATATGTGTTTATATAAAATATTGTAGATATATATATATATATATATATATATATATATATATATTCACTGTTCTTACTTTTATTCAATTACTTGACTTTATAATCTGGGTAGGAGTGAATTTGAGTATGACCACCTGTGCTAAATGTGGGCCTTTGTTTACTAACATGTTGCTAAGATGTCCACTTGCTGAAAAAGTTTTCATGTAAAGGATTTAAGTAATAATAATAATAATAATAATAATAATAATAATAATAATAATAATAATAATAATAATAATAATAATAATAATAATAATAATAATTGTTAATGATAATTGTAAATAGTAATTTTAATGTAAGAAAGTAATTGGAATTATGCAAAATTAATGAAAATATTGAAAGTGTTGTAAGATGTGTTACATACATCTTACAAATTAATTTACAGCACATACCAATTCTTACCATTAAAAAGTAAATTTTGGTTTTTATAAAAAACATTGAATTTACTTTTTATATTGCAAAAAGACTAAAATCCCAGAATTGTATTCCAACTTTACTGACTTAAATGTTTTACTGGAAATAATTAAAATGCCCCACTTTTTAGTGGGGCTCGAATACTTGTCCACGTAGTCACTTATGCCAAATCGGTACACCAATTTTCAAGTATTTAAAATTATTTGAACTTTATCTATTTATTGAAAATACAAACATTTCGATACAATGTTTCTCTAATACAAGTGAGTTAAAATTAATAATAATAATAATAAAAATAATAATAATAATAATCTGAAAACAATTTAGTAAAACATTTCATTGACAGAACACAATTAAATTTAAATTATTCTTATTGTTAATTTAATAATTAAAAAATAGCAAATGTTTATTTCAAATATATTTAAAAAAATAAAATAATAACAATTAGAAAACATGCTTACACATGCACAATTTATACTATATTGAAAAACAACGTTTTTTATCCGTTTTGTTTGTTATATGAATTATTAATACAATTTATTTATTCATTTGTATATTTATCAAAAATTGAATAAAAAATGTTTCAATATTGACACAATAAATAAATAAATAAATATACACATACGTATGTATGTACACATTATGTATTATATATATATATATATATATATATATATATATATATATATTTTTTATATATATATATATATATATATATATATATATATATATATATATATATATATATATATATATATACGTAAAAATCACATTTTGGGTTTTATATATAAAACTTTATTGTTACAAAAATGTTTATTTGTTTGTGTATATCGTTTTGTTCACATTTGAGAATAAATTTATTTTTGTTATTCTTTTCATTATTTATTACTAACGTTTAGAAAAACAAAAATTGATTGTATTGAATGTTTTGTATTAATTTGCAAATTGTTAGTAAATAACAATGAAAAAAAAACGTTTAAATGTGGTCTGATAAAACACGTATTTTCAGCCACATGACGTCTGTGTCAAGGCAGTGGCAGCTACAAAAATGCGTGAATGTTTACGCAAAGTCGGATTTTGAATTCGTGTGTAGTTGTGTGTGTATATATATATATATATATATATATATATATGTAATTTTATTTATTGTAAAAAACGCATAATAAACAAAATGTTTTAATTCATCATTTATATGTTTTAAAAAATAAACGATTATTTAGAGGCCGTGATTATAAATCGAAGTGTTACAATTTTATATTAAATTAAAAAATATTTTAAAAATATTAAAATGCAAATATACATATAGTAATGTTGTATATGGTTAAAGAAAATGCATATATATATATTATTAAAGCAATCTTACAGTGGTTTTTAATTTTTGGGGATACATTTTGTTATTTAAAAATTATTTATTTAGGATATTGATAAAACTAGAAGATAAAATTTACGTAATTGATGTCTTTAATTAAACTACAGTACTAATTGCGACATTAAATAAATCAATAGGTAGATTGTGAAGGTAAAAACGTAGTATTTGTTAAATTTGACAGTTAATTTTTAAGTTTGTCCGTTGAATGTTTGAGTCTTGTTACCGATATTATATTGGTTTTGCTAAATATTTATTTAATAAAAATGCTTTTTGTAAAACATTCAAGCGCTATATGTATGCAGTTAGCAAACGAGCTCAATATAACTGAATAACTTTTGTCACATTAGATAATTATATTAAGGATATCTAAGTTTTACTGAACTATTCTATAAAAATTAATTTAGCGTTACTAATAAAAAACAAAATAAAAACATACATGTTTAACCTATATTACTATCAAATTTTAATTTAAAACAAAAATCATAATTTAAATATTTTAAAAAAATTAAAAAGCAAGTGACTTATTTGCTACTAATAAATTACAATATAAATATGTATGCATAAATAAAAATTAATAATAAAAGCTGTACATTAAAAAGATTATAGCAAATGTTTTCTCTAATTTCCTTTAAAAGGTTTATGTTAGATGTTTAACTGTTTCTCGATTCAATGTTGTAGCATTTAATTTTGCATTAAATAATTAATTTTCTGAATTAATACGTTCTATTCTTTAACCTATTTACATTATATATTAAAATTAAGGTATATTTTACTTATATAAAATGCATACGTTTTGGCTAGAATATTTACTGTATATAATTAACTAAACAATTTTAATGCAATATTATATATTATGATTTGTCTATGCAAGTCCAAAAAATTAGTAAATTAATATTTTATTAAAAAATTTAAAAACGTTTAATTGTGTCTACTTTTTATATAAACCTAAGTTACTATATATGGGTACGCCAAATACTTATAATTAACATTTTTTTAATAATAAAAAACACAATTCTAACTGTATAGGTACAAACATTTGCACACACTTTAAAAAATTAAAAAAAACTAAAATCAATATTTTAAAATGTTTTATTTGAAAAACAAAACAAATAATTGTGTAAACCGAAAACACTTTAAATTGTATTTTGATTGTAAACCGTAAAAACCAGTCCAATTGATTTTAGTAATGACCTTGATTTTTAAACAGACTTTTATTTTTACTCACATGTAAAAATGTTTAATATGAAATATTTACGACTAACGTGCAAATTGTGTTTGTCTGTTGTTTTTGTTGTTATTTGTATTGTTCAACTTTTGCGCAAATTACAAAATGAGTTTACCTCACCAACGTGTTATAATTTTTTTACATACATATACATGTTTATTTTTCTACCATATTTTCAAACGTTTTTATGTTAGTGGTTATTTTAATTTAGTCATATTGGTTGTGTTAGAATAAAATTTAATCGTTTTATTTGTTTGTTTGAATATTTTCTATGTTGATTAATTTTACATTTGCATAATTGAAACGCAGTAGTGATATTTTAACTTTGGATTAAGTCCATTAGTAATTGGTGTTTAAAAAGTAGTTTGCTTATCAACTGTATATTGAATGCAGCCTTATTTGTACATTAAAGTTTATATTTTTTTAAACAAAAACGGACAAGGAAGTAAGTTTCCTTAAATTGAATCTTCTATCTATGAATACAAACATCTAGCCATCTTCACAAATAATATTTGTAAATAAATTATATTTATTTTGCAAACAAAATTATGATATAAATTAATTTCTTAAGTATTTTTATATAAATTTTTATTATTACTATTACTATTATTATCAATTATTAATTATTAGTATATCTTTCTACTTCAACATATGTTTGGAGAAGTAACAAAAGTTTTCCTTTTTTTGAACAAGCTTTATCACAACCATTCATGTGCTCCCAAACGGTTTCATTTTTTATTTTAATTTTTTGGTTTAATCTGGTCTTCTAATTACCAAAGTATGTAGACTATATAGCATTGTATTTTTAAAACAACTTTAACCAATTTATTTGTGCTATATTATTTTGAAACACTGCAATTTAAAATATTATTCAAATAGCTTGCCTACGCTTTTAACTGTTGTTACCAAATTCAGTTCTTGGTTTAAAAATAAAACTCCGAACTGAAGCAATTAGTAAGACAGATTTACAAAAATGGTTATTAGAATAAATATATCTTATAACTATTTTTGTAGAAATTACTACAATTGAACTAGTCGAAACATATTAATTAATAAAAACCTTTTTAAAACATATATATATATATATATATATATATATATATATATATAACTTTTATTAATGTTTGTATACTTAGCAATTATAATAATTAATAAGCTCGTGATTAATCTTTGCATATATATACAATGTGAATCAGCAAACAATAATAACCAGTAAAAGAGTTAAGTTTTTACATATTAATAAAAAATTATTAAATTTAATCAATGTGTTGAAACACACACACATTCTGAATTGACCTGATTTTAAATTAGTTTATTTTGTGTCTCATTTAAAGTAGAAAAAACAAACAAATAAATAAATAACGTTATAAATATACAAACAAATACTGAATGTAGTTGTATATTCAAAAAGTCAATGTTTGAAAAAATTTTAAATTAAAAAATTAAATTAATTAATAATTTGTATTTTTATATTTAATTTATTTTTAAATTTGGCATATATTAGTGAATGTAGGGCTTGGTAGCTTTACACGGTTTAGAGCTCAAACTTAACAATTGTATTCTACAACAGTTTATTCCACTCAACCAGTTCATATTGAGAAGAACTAAAGTTTCCAAATTAATAATTAGTAATTTTATATTGTTAAAATATATAGTATTGTTAAAAAGTATGCAACAAACTACCCAATTTATATCAATAAACTGTGAAACATTAAAAACTGTTTATATACTAAGCGTCTACAAGTTATCCAATGTTACGATAAAGATCGAAAGAAGTCAAACAAACGTAACTTTATAACTAACAAAAATTGGAAAGTAATTCAATTTGGATTGTCAAAAAAAATATAGCTAAATTTAAAGTTGGATGGCAATCATATAATTGACTTTAATTACAAATAATAAATACGGACCCATGTTCAATTTATGCTTGCTTCATTCGAGTAATAAAAAACAAATAAAAGTTTTTAGAATATACAAAAAGTAAGGAACAATAAGATTGTTGTAGATGGGTGAAATTTTAGCCAACCCCATCCGACGTGGCATTTAATTGAGTTTTGTGCAGTTTATCAATTGTTACTTGCCTTATTTTTTGAATTTACAGTTGGTTTTGTTTGTTTGTTGAATAATGCTAAAAGTAAGAATATATTACATAGGTTAGGATATTGCGTTTTTTTTCTATTAACCTTTCCCTGCTTTACATGTTCTACAGGAAACGCATCTTTTAACAGTAGACATTTTAGCAAAACCGAAAGTGAGCCCGCATTTAGTGAGCCAGTAGTAAGAATCAAACCTATTTCTACCAGGTCCAAGTCGAGTCCTGTACCGCTAGATCACAGCGTAAATAATAATGATAATAATCCTAAGAATTTGAATAATGTTTATAAAGTCTCAATTTTTAACGACAGTGACATTCCAGACTGTTGCCTCCATATAGTTAATCCTGAAACAGATGCGCCAAACTATTTAAACTAACACAACAAGTACCAAGAGCACAATAATATAACTGGGTTTCTGTTTTAGCGGATAGGTTTGAGAATACATGTAGAGTTCTTTAAAGGTATTTTTAGTTATGCGTATAACATATGTAGGCGTTGGGTTACAGAAGATAACTTTAGTAAAAATAAAACTGTTTTTTAATTACTTTTTGAAGGTATTTACTAATTCAAACAATTTGTTACGTTTAATTTTGTAATTATTTCATAACTTTATGCTTTCTATATTGCATATTTTCTACTTACGCTAATCATTTCAATATCTTTTTATATATTTGATTGCATTAAATGTACGACTATCAAACTATGCAAGCCAACAGCGAAAATAACAATAACAATAATAATAATAATAATAATAATAATAATAATAATAATAACAATAATAATAATAATAATAACAATAATAATAATAATAATAATAATAATTTATTGGTTAATAAGTACAAGCATGCACTCTTAAGGTATACGTATACCATATGTAACTGCTGGGATTAGAGAAATAACTCTAACAATAAATTAGAAGGCCTCATCAATCTTTACAAACATTGGTTCCGTTCAAAAACACTGTTTATCAGCAAAGAAACGTTGTTCGTTATTTTTGAAAGTTTTTAATGTTAATAAGGCTACTTGTATCACATATTTAATATGCTGTAAATATATAAAAGTATTGAAGAGGTAATAACTATACCAACCACAATAATAAAATACTAAATGTTATGTTTCAGACTAAATCCCCTAAAACAAAATTATTTTATAGTTTATGTCTTATATTGTATATACACATATAATTTTATTATTTATTTTTAAAAACGAAAATAATCTTTAAATGCTTTAAAAAAGTTTTAAATAATAGATTTTAGTTCTAAATGTTTTAAATAGCAAATAAACTTTATTGTGTAATCAAAAATAAAAATTTATACAAAGTTTGATTTTTTTAAAGAAAAACTCAAATTACAAAAAATTTAGACACAAATTATGCTGGTTTTTGTATATATATATATATATATATATATATATATATATATAATACAAAATTTAACAAAAACGTTTAATTTTTAACATGATTACTAACCAAAAATATGTTACCAAGTTACCAACTATATACTGGTAAAATTTGTTTTTTTTTCAAGTTTTTGTTCTAAATTACGTGCTTGTTTGATTTAAAACCCACCAACATTTACAAAACATAAAACCAAAAATGAAAAACAAAACACTTGTACATAAAACTAAGATTAGTTCAATTTTTCAACATATTTATTGTGATTTTAATAAAAAAATTGCGGTCTATTGATTTTAAAATAGCTGTTGTACATCATGAATGAATTGAAACAATTTTGTTTATTAGGTGTTTTTGAAAATGTTAATATTATTAAAAATGTATTATGTCATTAAAACCTAAACAGTTAATCTTACAAAAATTGAATTAACTAAACAACTAAGTTTTATATTTTATAATTTACACTTCATATATCATTAAAGTGAGTAATAATTTACATTTTGTATTTGAATGTTGATTTAAACGAATTATGTTTTCAGATTGTTATTTATTTTATTAATGTTGTATTAATAAGCGTTCCTTCTCCAATCTAAAGGAATAGATGTTCACTAATTTTACAACACCTATGGTCTTTGGTTTTACGCAACTCAAACCCTACTAATAAAATGTGCTTTTAAAACTGTTGGTTTTTTAATTTTATTTCTTTATTTGATTGAAGTTTTAAGTGTATTTTATTAAATAAATAAACATGGTTTTTTTAAATTAATTATAATTTTATTTAAAGATTTTAAGCAACTAATTATAATTATACTACATTTGTGTATCAAGTTATGGACTTTACAAACTCACAGGTTTGGGTAGTGTTATTAAATATTTCAAATTATTTGTTTGGGTCAATGCGTACATGTATCGTCACCAATATAATCATCCATTTCAAACAATTTCCAATAGTGTTATATAAACGTTGAAATTTATTTTTACAATTTTTATTAAAACTTGGCTAGAGCGTTTTGGTCAAATCCCTATTTAAAATTATTTATTGATTTCAATTCTGATGTCTACACTAAAATAGACCCCTTTGATTGCAATTAATTACTCGTTCCACAATAAATTTAAGTGTTGTTCAAAAATATGGGTAGCGTTTGTTTTATTTATTGTGTTTTAACTATTTTTATTTATAATTTTTTATTACTTTGAATGTTTTACAAAAAACATATATTTAGACGTGGACATTTTAACTAAGCCAAACGTGGGCCCGCATTTAATGCCGGTGGTGGGATTCGAACCCCGATGCCCACCCTAGTCCACGTCGAGGGCTGTACCGCTGGATCACTTCGACATAACTTAAACAAACAATACAATTATTGCAGTCTGGTACTTTTATAAAAAGTATTAATTGACATAACAAAATTTAATCCATATTTTTGTAAAAAAAAGCTTTATTTGTTTGATTACATGTTCCACTATTCTCGGACAGTTTATAATAACCACTACATTATCGGTGTATTGTAAATTTACAATTTTAACGTTAATACCTCCTTAAGTTTTTTTAGCTGCTTTTGATTATATTTATATTATAAAATATTTTTATAAAAAAGTTTGTGATATTTTTTCGTATATAAAAATAAAATTAATATTTTGCTTAAAATTGTCAACTAAAAGTTTTATAAAGATTAATTACACTTGAATAAATATTGAGAAAAAAATACAAACTGATTATAATCCAAAATAATTAATTAATTTCATATTTTTATTTTTGTATACTTGTAATAGTAATAATAATAAAAAAATTTTCTATTTATTTTTTAAATTTTGTTTTAGTTTAAAAAATTGAGTCTGTGTGAATATTTGAAAAATGTGGTTATTTGCAAAAGGCGTTTTATTAATATATTTTAGCTAACTTGTATGCAAATTTGTATTTTGTTTATTAAATATTTTTGAAATTGATTAAACAAACATTTGAACATTTTGGCGTGCGTTTAATATTCTTATTGGAATTCAAAATTTAGTTTATTGAAGCACGAGTTTGATAATTTAATCAAATGTACCATATTGGCACTTGGGATGATAATAATTCTGAGGATTTGAATAATGCCTATATAATGTTTTAATTTCTAATAATGGTGATATTCCTGAGTGTTTCTCATTTACGTGGTGCGCAGTGGTATAACTGAGCTTCTACTACAGTGTCTGAATG
Organism: Cardicola forsteri; assembly: GCA_025895645.1. Lineage (NCBI taxonomy): Eukaryota > Metazoa > Platyhelminthes > Trematoda > Strigeidida > Aporocotylidae > Cardicola > Cardicola forsteri. Next base: position 667,151 of record JAKXYG010000912.1, on the reverse strand, counting down.
CAAGCTTACAATCATAACATTCAATAGGTATCTTAAGATATATGTGTATCATTTGTAGCTCTTAGGCTAAAGGAGATATCCATACAAAATATCAGGTAGCCTCATCAATCTTTGCAAACAGTGGATGCGGTCTAATAACTAAAAAACATCGTTATTCTTTCGCGCTTGTTAAGCTTATCAAGCCATTAACTCGGTCGTTTTATATGCCGTACAAATATAGAAATAATGAAGAGGTCACATGGTCTTCAATCACATAAATGGTGCTTACTAGTAATGTGCTTATTTTATTTTAAAAACGTAAACAAAATTTTCCAACTATTTAAAAAATTTAATTATAAAAGTAAGTATAACTTTGTTCTTGTTTAAAATCTAAAATAATTTGGAAGTAATAAAGCATTTATAAAATTTATTATTGTCATTATTACCCTTATTTTTAAATAACGTTTATTGTTTAATTTTAATTATATCATTTGGTATTATGTTTAGACATTTTATTTCAGTTGCTTAAAAGTTTTTTTATATGTCAAATCTTTTTTTTATACTTTTGACATATTTGTTTCAAATTTTTTTTCAAAATTGAAAATATTTGTTTACAAATTTTAATATTTTGTTTTGTTAAAGTGATAAATAATAATGTGAATTGCTAAATTTAGTTAAAAATTTGTTTTTTTAAAGAGTTAAATAACAATATCTTTATTATATATTTATAGTAAAAGTACCGTTAATGTTATTAAATATAAAACAACACATTTCAATTAAAGCGTTGGATTCCTTTTATAATTCCAAATAAAAATAATAGAAAACATGAGATGAATTTATTTCATATATTCTCTTTAATCACAAACATATAAAGAATCAGTTTTATATATAGGTCATCCACCCGTAGCTCAGTGGTTTAAGGCGCTGACGCGTGGGTTTTAAGTTCATGTATATGTGTGTGTGAAAGTTGAAAGGTATGCGATGCTGATGATTCCAAATAAGGATGAAAAAGCTGTACAGTGCTCCTGGTTGACTTAAAAACCTAGTAAATTTATTATTTAAGTAAGTCTGATAATTCTAATATAACAATTCTAAAAAGAAATAATCCCTTAAAAAACCCATTGCTGAAGTTACAAATTGTTTTTGTGCACACAAAATGGGTTTTGATTTTGTAAATGTAAACAGATTCAATTGGTTTTAAGATCAATTAATTTTAAATGTTTAAATTCCGACTCATTAATAAAATTGTGAAGCTTGAGAATTTTGAGTTTGTAGTTTATTTGCTTTTCAACTAAATTAATGTTGACCTTGGTGAACTTGGAAGCATCATTAAAAATATTATTGATCTTTTCAATATATTCAGTTTTGTTTATAATGACTGGACCGGCACCTTGACACACAATTGATAATTGATTGATAACGTGCAGCATTTTTGAATGTTGTTTTTGCATTGCTTAATTGGTTATAAAGAATATTATTATAAATTTTAAAGCCTTATTGGTGATAATTGGAGCAGCTAGAGACCTAAAATTATAGTTGAAGGGTTATAAATTTATTTTCGATTACAAGTACTGAATTCAAGTTTTTATTTATTCTATAATTATACATAAATTAATTTTTTTTGTATAAAATATTACGAAAGTTTTAATAATAACAATTTATTCTTAATTGTAAATATTTACCAAATATCACATTTTAAATCTACTATATTTTGTAAAAGAATGTTGAACAACAATTAAAAGTTTTATAAAACTATCAAATTAAAATGTCTAATTTTATTAATTTGTAATAGACAATTTAAATATATATATATATATATATATATATATATATATATAATAAAAATAAAATAGAAAAAATAAATTTTATTTACAAAAATAAGTTTTTAATTATTACAATTTATTACTTATTATTGTTTTTAAATTGAAAAAAAAACAAAGATATTGCTTTCATGTAAACCTCAAATTTGCATTAATTATTTAAAAACAACTTTTTTTAATTGTGTATTAGGCTTGTAAGAACCCTGTTATAGGAATTTCCACAAACATGCTAAAAAGAACAGCAAAGTTTAAGTGATAGAATTGGCAGTCCCATTAAAAAAATATTTTGCCAAAAAAACAGCATGTTTGCAAACAGAATGTGCATTTGGAAGTAAAAATAATTAGGTAAAAAACCGTAAAAATTGGAAATAACTATTGCTCAGTCGTGTTTTAGAAACAAGAGATTTATAAGCAGCGTTATACATTTGTGTACAGTTTATAATCCAGTAAAGATATTCTATAAACCGACATTAATCTTGATTAGAAAACTAATTTTATTTTATTTGTTATTTTTTGTTTTTATTTATATTTTACGGTTTAAATGTTTTGCTAAAAACACTTATTAAGAAGTAAACATTTTGCAAAGTCAAATACAATTTCACAGTTAGTGGTCAATGGATAAGACTCAACCACATAGTCATTCAGTTTCGAGTTTGGGGCTTTATCAGCTGAGCCATTCCATCATTATATACATTAATCTATAATGTAAACAAAAATACAAATTGTATGTAACAACCATTTAGTTAATTAGCTATTTTTAATTCGCTTTTATAATAGAAACACAAACGTTTTGGGTAGAAAATTTTTTAAATGGTTTATTTGTTTGTTTTATGACCTCATTTCATTTTTTTACGTTATAACGAATATGTTGAATGTTATACCATAATCCAAATAAAAACAAATACAATTTGCATTGAATATTTTCATACTGCTTGTTAATTATAAAACGAATAAACAATTAAAATGTTTTCAAACACAAAAAAATTTGTTGAATAAGACAGTCTGAATGCATTTTGACATAATGGCCTTTAAATATAATGCGCCCTTCAAAAGCATCGTGTTTATACTTATTAATACGTAAATAAATATATAAATAAAAACATGAAAAAGTAGATTTTTAACCTAGACCTATCTGCACATTATTAAATTTGTGCATCTATGTGTATCTATGTAAATATCACTTATGTAAACTACTTAATTAAATAGATTATTTTGACATCACATAAATCATTTGGCAAAACTTTTTGTTCAAAAAGCAGGAAAAAAAACAATTTTCATTTATAGTATTATTTGAACGTACATATTAATATTTTCAAATGGGTGGGTGGGAGATATGCAAAATAATTTAAAACTGCATGCAAAAATCAAATGCAACAACAATAATAACAGCAAAAATATTATAAATAAATTGTTTACTTGTGTAACATGGAAAAAATATGACCTTCAAATGTTTTTCTATTTTTCATTTATCAGTATAAATTGTCTGCATGCATGTTTGCATGCATACCTGTGCCGCAATACCAAATTAGTGCATAGTGCTGCTATTTAAATATTTTTAGCTATTCAACCCTAATTATTTCCCGCATATATGCATATACATATACATAAGTGAAACCTTGAAATATTAATTCTTAAATAAAACAATTATAGTTGTAGCAAAATCAAGAATAATTACCAAATACTTTATTCCATATTGCAATACAATAGCAAATACTTTGTGCAATGTAACAGTTAAAAATTTTATTTGTTAGTGTTAATAATTATTTAAAAATTGTGTTCCATAGTTTGTTTACTTTTACAAAAACCTACAAGTGTTTGATTAATAAAATGCTAAACAAGGATCTGCAGTTTATAACAGTAATGAAGCCAAACTATTCAAGTTTGACATTTCAGCCATTAGTAAAATTGATGAACAGTTTGTAAAAGGTTTGTAACAATTGTTTCTAATTATAAAAATAATGTGCATTATTTATACTAAAACATTTTTAATATAATCAAATTTAAACTAAAAAAGGATCTTTAACTTATTATATTTTTATATGTTGGGGTGGTCTAGAAGTACATCGCTCGATTTGGTCCTCGGTGGGTATGGGTTCGTATCTCACTAACAGAACTAAAATGAGGGCCCACATTTGGCTTTTATAAAGTGTCCACTGCTGACAGATGTTTCTCATAAAACAGTCAAAGTACTAAACATTAAAAAAAATAATTAAAATAAAAAATAATTAATTAATTAAAAGTTATATATTTCTATTCATTGTTTTAGTGTATATTTACAAAATAATAGTAATAATAATGATATATAACATACAACAAAGTGTATGTTTGCAAGTTACAATTATATTTTTAAAAATTGTTAATTTTTTGAACACTAATTTTAAAAATAATATTATACAATTCTTGTTATGCAAGCCAAATGTAAAAGTGAACAATCACTTTATCCAAAATAGAAAATATTTTTTTATCATCTGTTATATAGAAGCATTCTGAAAGTCATTAAATAGATGACAGGGTTGAGTGAAAGCCGATAGGAAGCTATATCTTCGATTTGCAGAATCCATAATGCCATAAAATTAACCAGTGTTGGAACATGGAATGTGCGCACACTTTTTCGTAGTGGACAGTTAGAACAAGTTCTTCAAGAAATGAAAAAGTAGGATTTACATATTTTGGGTATTAACGAAATATGATAGAAAGGTCAAGGTCATTTTACGAGTAGAGATACATTAATTTTATATTCTGGACATAATATTCATTAAGTTGGTATTATATTGAGTAAAAATGCTGCTCAAGATATGATTAAATGGAAGCCCGTGAACGACCGTATCATTTGAGCCAAATTCAACGCCATATTTGCAAAAGTAACACCTGTGTAAGTCTATGCTCCTACTGAGGCCACTGAAAAAAACCAAAATATATATTCTATAATTAATTACAAAGTTTATTAGATGATGTTCCAAGGAGAGACATTAAAATACTGATCGGTAATTTTAATGCAAAATTAAACAAAGACAGATTTGGGTACTTTTCAAATGTTGGATTACATGGCTATGTTGATAGCATAAATGATAGTGGTTATAGTTTGTTGACGCTAAACAGTCATTGTAGAATTAATGTTAGCAACACACTTTTTGCTCACAAAAATATACGCAAAACAACATAGGTTCCTCGAGAAGGAAAAACAGCAAAAATGATTGACTACATTTGTATTAGCACAATTTGGCGATCTTCTTTGCATATCGCGATGCAGATGATGGTTTTGATCACAATCTTGTTGTTGGAAAATTTTGTTTAAAATTAAAGAGAATGGAAACTACAAAAAAAATCCTTCCGATTTTGTTTGAGAAGCCTAAGCAGCCAAATATCATGAATCAATTTTACGATTCCTTAAAAAATACATTTTAAAATTTGAAAAGGGTAGAAAAGTCTGATGATCAATGGAAATTGTTTCAAAAAACAATTACAAACTGCTCGACAAATGAGCAACTTAGTGAAACTCCAGAAATGATGCAAAATATGACATCACGGCTCAGTGATATTAGTTCTCGTATTGACTTAAGGATTAATTGTTCAAAAACAAAAGTGTTGTGCACGAAGTCACACAATTATTTATTCATCAATACTATTGATACCTTTACATATATGTGAAGCATAATGGATGAAGACGGAAAAATCGAAATTGATGTTAAAGCCAGGCAATGTCAGTCTTCCATAGACTTAAATCAATATAATTATGTTCTTCCATCCGCCCAAAAATAAAGCTTTGTTTGTATGCATCAATAAGTATTCTTACTACAATATACGGAAATGAAATGTGATAGCGAACATACAAGATCAATAAGATGGTGTATGTTTTTTATCACCGGTGTCTTAGAAGTATTTTAAAGATTACCTAGCGTGATCTCATTTTAAATAATGTGATCATGAGAAGAACTAACTCTCGTTCATTATATGGTATTATTACAATTAGACGAGAAAAGTTATTTGGTCAACTTCCACGTTTACCACCCGAAAGCCCAGCAAGAACGGTTTCGCAATAGACTATTGAAAATGGTAAAAGAAAGGTTGGTAGACCACAGAACACTTGGCTAAGAAACATTCGGGAAGATCTTATTGAACTGAATGCTTCATGAGATTAAGCAAAACAACGTTTTTCCACGTTTTTTTTAAATTATGGGAATTTGTTGTTGTTTTCTGCTGTAATTATTATCTTATTGCCCCATGCTTATTTTTAAAACAAATGGGTTTTGCAATAATAATAATCATCATCATCATCTGAAATTCTACTTTATTTTGTTCTCATTATTTTTACTATTACATTTTTGTTATGCCATTTATTTATTTATTTATTTTTATCGATGTTAAACATGTTCTTTAACTCTGAATGTATCTTTAGTGACATATTAAAGCTTAACATAACTATATATATATATATATATATATATATATATATATATATATATATATATATGGATAATAGTAAATAAATACCTTATACAATGTATGTCATGTTTAATTTCATATTTATTTTTAATTATTTTGTTAGGATATACAAACAGTAAAATAGTTATAATTTAAAATCATCCTTTATATATATATATATATATATTAAATACTATTTTTACATGTTTTGCAATAATTTATTCCCTAAAATATTGTTTTATACCCCCAAATTTATATTTCCAATTACAACAACAATATAGTCAATTACATTGCCATACAAATGAACACAGAAATTATAAAAGTTAACAACTGTAAAATTTTGCTATTTTTATTTTAATCTTTGAGAATTTAGCTTTCTCAGATTAATATGTGTGCATTTTGAAAAGTTAATTTAAACTTTACAGAATTTTGTGGGCAATGCCATTAATTACCTGTTTTACGGAGAAGACGTTTCAGTACAAATCTAGACAACGGCCTGTTTTAGTGTAGATGGTTACACTTCAACGCAAGTTTTCCAACTAGAAATCCAGCACTTTATCTGCATGTACGACTTTGGTATACTGTGTTGGGCCTTTTTACTTTCCTGGTTTTGTTGTTTATTTTATTTAAAAGTATTCGTTTGTTACAAATTATTGTGTTTTGAAGTATTGTTATTATATGTCCATCAAAAGCTTAAAATCTAATAAAAGTAAACTTTTTACAGTACATTGCAAGAGTAAAGCAATGGGCCGTTATAAAAAAACAAAATGTAGTTCTCGATTAAGTTAGAGGACGTAAATAATACAACTTTATTCAAACGTTTTATTTTAGTTAAAAGTCGATTTACTAGAAACAAATTGAATACAAATAGAAGTTTTCAGAAATTAAAAAAAGGCGTTTCAAAGTGCAAAAATTTTAATTAACATTTTTTATGTATTAAAAAACGATTTCAACTAAAAATGTAACAAATATTTTATGTTTCAAAATGACAAAAATCAGATAAAATGATATTTGTAGATAAAAACATATTATGTTTGTAAGTCAATAATAAATAATTTTTCAATGTTTTGTTTGTGCTTGTAGAATAATTATCAAATAACAATTATATATATATATATATATATATATATACGTGTTTGTGTGTTATTAATCTTTTTTATATACATCAACAATATTTAACAAAACAGGAAAATATAGTAGATTATAATTAAATTTAAAGATAAAAAAACAAAAATTAATGTAAAGTTATAAATGTTAAAAAAATATTTGTTAAAAAAAACAATTAATAATAAACAATCAGACTAAGGTTGTGTAGAAAAGACAATTAACAAACAAATGTTTGTGTTTTTTTTGTTTTATTATTTTTCTTGGCAAGACGACACAGCAGAATTGTTTTAAACTTGTTACATTGCATAAATTCTATATATATATATATATATATATATATATATATATAGGAATAAAATGAAATAACAAGTTCAACACAATAAACAATAACTATAAAACACCTTTTTGTATTGTCTGTTTATTTTTGTTTTACCATTCCTCTTTAAATTAAAAACAAAATTCTTAGTTTTTAAAGTTTAGTTGTTTCTAAATAGAAAATACAATTAATACATGACTTATACTTTTCATTATTATAACAAATAAAAACATTATTGCAAGTAGTACTTGTTGTTTAATTTACAATTTATAATGTTTAAAAATATATATATTTAAGGTCAATATTAATATTATGTTGACTATATTATTTTGTTATTATTATCAGTTTACAAAAGCATAAAAAACTGAAATGGTTTCAAAATAATAAACTGTCAATTCCACGCAACATTTAATTAAAAAATTTTTAAACCATGTTGAATAGAATTATCTGCAATTTGTTAATTTACTATTTTTTGTTTTTCAAAAATGAAACAATAGCATGAAAAAGACAAAATTTTAATTTTTGTATAATGTATTGTTTTTAATATAGTTGCACTAAGTAATTGTGAAAATACTACTTGTTTTAAAAATATCTATTATTTTAAAAATCTTGTTTGCTTGTCTGTTGTTTTCAAACGCATACTAAATTGCTGAAGCTACTTTCTAATTAATTATAATACAACTTAAAAATTATACACTCAAGCACTTTTTTGATTGTTTACTTTTTATGTATTTAAAATATCCTTATTTATACAATTCTCACATTAAACAAAATAAATACGTTATTATTAAAAATAGTTTAGGGTAAAGTACAAAACATGTGTACCGTGATAATAATGATCTTATTAATAGTGATATTTAAAATACACTAATAGTATTACTTATTGTTTTATTTAAAATCTTTACGCTCTAAAAAGAATGGGGAAATAAGATTGATCCATAGAATTGTACCCAAAAAGTTTTGTCTTGAAGATTGTGCATTAGGAAAATTTTATTCAGATTTCGCAGAACGCCATCATTGGAATCATGCTGTTATCACTCCTTTGCCATAATTTAATAAAATGGTGTCTTTTTGTTTGTTAGTAATATATTTTTTTTTAAACCCCGGTTGCTAATCTTGCACTCAAACTTCCTTTGTTAACCGGACTTAAAACCGGATACAGTAAAGTTTTAATAGTATTGCGTTTATTATTAATGTATATTTCAGTGTAAAACAATAAATTAATTTCAAAATCGGACTGTTTTATACCTAAATATTTATTCAATATCAATCTTAGATTTATTTATTAATTTAAACAACCTTAATTTTAATATTGATTAAAGGATAATCTTTAATAATAAATATATTAAACTTTATTATGTAAAGTATATTTATATGTAACGGAGTAACACAAATAATTTAAACGCTGAAGTAGCACTGTAGTGAGCGTGGAGTTTACGTTCCGCAGTTAACACAAAAAAAGAGACAATAGCCTTAAATTTAAAACTAAACACTGCCTTCTGTCTAAACTTGAAAAAATAAAAATTATTATATTTTCGTTTTTAATAATATTTAATTACATTTAGCTCTCCAACGGCTGTGGTACACTAGGCTAAACAAAATAAGTAGATAAAAGCAATAATAATTAATTTTAATTTAAGTTTTTTAGTCTATACAAAAACACCAGGCATTAAGTCGATGTTTACATCATTATTATTAGTTCTCTCTTTATCCATCTGCACGTTTATAAAAACGCTACGTTTTTAGTATTAATATGTTTATTTTTACAAAGGTAGAAATGCTTATTATATTATATATTATACAAAACCCTTTTGCTTTAAAAATAAGACAACAATTACAGCAAAACAACAACAGCAACAAAGTTTTGTTAGCATTGACGAATCTGTAAATCGAAAATTCAACTTCCTTTCGGCTTTTACTCAATCATGTCATCTGTGTAACTCTGTCATCCAGATACGTGCGATCACTTCTTTGCTGTTGTTTGCCTGAATGGCGTCCTCTTGATTGTTTCCGCAGCAGTATACATTTTTTATAAATACCAGGTTGCTAACCTTGTGCGCTCGAACCCTAATCCTTTATGCAGGCTTGGGACTGGCTAGATTGAATTATTTGTGGTCCAAACTAGGCGGAGCTAGAAATGCTTATGTCAACTCTATTTGTTCGTTTACACAAATTTGGGATTACCTATGAAGAGGTTAAATGAATGTAAGGTTTTATAAACTTGTGTGTAACGGGAATTATGCAATTTTGTTTTGTGTCTTTTTTATTATTGTATAATAACAATAATGATTATGATTATTATTATTATTCAATTTGCAATTTTTTACATTAAAAAAAATTCAAATGAATCAACTAATTATTACGTTCTGTTTCCAATTAATACAATATGACAATATAATAATTGTTATGTTGAATATTAGCATTAAAAATATTATTTTATCTGTCTATCTGTTCAATAATATTCGTCCTATACAAATAAAATTTATTGTATGCTAATACATAAATTTGTTTTTCCAGTTTTTTAAACAAAATACAAAAAATTGAATGTTTTAAAAATTATAAAATATTTGACAAAAAGTTTTTACAAAATCAAAACAACATATTTCTTTTCAAGTTAATTGATAAACGTTTATAAAACTTTATTGAATAAAAACAACAATTAAATGTAGTTTTTTTACACAATATATTTTAATTTATGTGCTATATTTTTACTTGTATTTTTCTTGTTTGAATACCTAACGGAATAAAAAATTAGTAAAAACAAATTGTGGAATATATTCAGTTTGTTTGTTATTTGGTTTTATTAACCGATAATGTATCATATTTTGTATAAAACGTTTAAAAATAATTATAAGAGGTGTGAATAACTGGTTTATAGACACAAACTAGATGAATGCAGTACGCTAGCATTTATAAGGCAAAAGTCCTGGTGGAAGACCTTACTTGTGTGTGAGACTTAAAAGGTATGCACTGCTTATAATTCGAAACAAGGATGAAACAACTGTTAAGTGCTTCTGGTTAACTAAAACAAAGTAGATTTATTATTCAAGTAAATCTGACAATTCTGATAATTCATCCTTAAAAAATCATTAATAAAAAAAGGTTTTGTTGTATGTAAAGTAATTTTTAACATGTTGTGAGCATAATAGCTTATTGACATTGTAAAACAATTATGCAAGTTATTTTATTGATTCGTTAATAACAGACGACATAATGTGACAATGTGGATAAACGTCAACGTTTGTTAACCTCCTCATCTATCGAAATAGGAGTTTAGTTTCCAGTCCACTTAGATTAAAAGCAATTTAGTGATTTTTTAACACAAATTTGAATAATTTGGAAAAGGTAGAAAAAATACATATCAAGCAGATCACCGCTATTAAAATCAAATTAAAAATCTACAAAATAAATTTATTTCACAGTTAGTGTTTGTCAATATTTTTATTTTGATAAATAGTTGTGTCAAAAGCTAATTTTTTAAAGTTTTTATTATTATTATCATTGTTAATATTAGTATTAGTATTATTACTTGCTAAATACTTGACAAAAACATTTTTCGGAGAGTGAACATTTTAACACATCCAAACGAGAGCCAGTGGAAGCACTGAAACTCGTGTCTACGTAAGTTTAAGTCCAGCGCTCTATTACAAGATTTGATAGTGTTTGATAGTTTTTTAAATCGATCTACAAGTCCTAGTATAACCATAGTTTCCACACTTAATAAAAATGTTTCCAACAAATATTGAAATAATAAATATTAATTAAAAATGCCTAAACAAGTCTAAGTATCAGCACACAAACACACGAATAAAATGTACATATTGTTATGAAATAATATATAAACAAAAAGTTTTTCAATTCAAAAACAAACATATTTTTGTCGCATTTAATTAATTTAAAATAATTTATTATTAAATAAAAATAAAAATAAAATAACATTGTTCGAATTTTTCATTCATCAACATCAAACAAACGACATATGCACACACACACACATTAAGAAAATTTGGCAACTTTCGTTTTGTTTATTCAATGTACCAACTGCAAAATGCAAAAGTGAAATATTTTAACGCGAACAGTGTGCACCTATATTTCCAAATCTATTTTTTCTTCGAAAAAAATAAAAAGGGAGAAACTGTGATAATAAATATATTGTTTGTTTTGCATTAAATTTTGGGTTTTGATTCTCTAATCTAATTGTTTGTTTTTTCCCAATTTTTGGTGTTACCGTTGTGATGAACTAAAATATGGACATTTTTACATGAATGGCATCGTATTTGTTTTGATAAGTTTCCTTAAGATGGGGGTGGGAGGCGGACGGAACGACATGGCATACATTCATCTGTGTGTACGTCGGCCATTTTCATCAATAAATGTTTTAAAAAAAAACACAAATTAAACTTTTTTTGATTTTATACTGACGGTCGTGAAACAAGTTCTTTATTATTTTGTTTGTCTTTAGAAACACATTAGTGACTCAGTTTTTATAATTAAAATTTACACAATTTGTGTTATCATTTGCAATACGTAATTTATTTAGTTGATCCGTTAACAAAATAAAAACAAATTTATTAAATGTTGTTTTTAAATTTTGAATTGTATTTATTTTGAATTATTATTTTTACAGATATTCATTTTTATAAAGTTTATTTATTTATTTTTGTTACTTTGAATATTTTACGAGAAACATCTTTTAGCAGTAGACATTTTAGCGCAGCCGAATGTGGGCCCGCATTTGTTGGGTCGGTTGTAGAAATCGAACCGTTGATCTCCCATGTTCTAGTCGAGCACTGTACCGCTAAACGTAATGTTTTCAATGTTAGTAAATAAATAATTTGACTTAACAAAACTAGGGTGCACAAAATAAAAGTGTTATCAATTTTATACACGAAGCACTTTGTAGCTTCTTGGTATAAACTCTAAATTAATTAATTTAAATAAACTAAATATTTATATTACTGAATATTAAAAAAAAGTTTTTTATATTGAAAAAATGTAATACTTTTTGCACACGATTACATACTAATTATGTTTTATTACTTTAAAAATTTTAAAAATTATTTAAAAAGTTTTTTATAAATAAAATATTGTTTTGCTTGCTGAGATAATTCGTATAATAAAGTGTTTTATAATTAAAAGATTTTAAGTTAGCAATAAAAATTTACAATAATAGAAATGGTCCACTTTTATTTTATTAAAAATTAATTATTGTAAAAATAATAATTAGTTGTTGTTGAATTAATATTTTATTAAAAAGTTACTAATTCTGTTGTTAAAAATGTTTATATAAACTTACAGTTGTGCAATCAACTTGGAAATATTTTATAAACGTATTTTTAATAATTTTAATTTTTTTATAAGTGGACGCAATGTATTTATTATTAGTATCCAAAATTTTTTATGCTAAAAATTTAATCTATTTAAACACATAAAATAATTGCAATACGTTTTTTGAGAAATTAGTAAATACAACTTATATATTTTAGATATTAATAAAATGCGTTAAACAAGACACAGGTGTTTAACAATTACAGATGCGCTAATTTTATATTCCTTAAATGAATACATTATTTTTTTGAAGTTGTTACTATATATTCCAGGGTGGTCTAACTGTACAATACTCAATTTGAACCTGGTAAACCTGGGTTTGAATCCCACCACCGGCCCACTAAATGCGGATCTACGTTTGGCTTCTCTTAAATGTCTACTGCTAAAAAATGTTTCAAAGTAGTTAAAAAATATTAAGTAAAAATGTTCCTAAAGTTTGTATCAAATGGAAGTCAATATTTTAATAAATTACTTACAAATAATTAGAAATTATTTAGATAAATATAGCATTAAAAAAAATACTTAACCAGCTTGTGCAAAATATTTTTGTATTTTGTAATCGTTATTATTTGTTTTGGTAATTAATTTTATGATGTCTCGGTTTATAAATAATTTGACGTAGGACATCAAATGGAACAAATACTAAATTTGTACTCTGCAAACAATTATCGGTGTTTAAGCTAAAATCGGTCATACTGTTAAGTTTAAAATAGCCACAAGAATACGTCTAAGATGGTCTTATTTCATCATTTTTCTTTCTTTTAGTACTTGATTTTATTATATTATAGTTTATTAATAATTTAACGTTTCACATTGAGAAGAACTATAGTAGATTAAGTAAGTTATTATTTGTATTGATCTACTTAGTAAGAAACTAGAAATAATAACAACAATAATAATAATAATGATAATAATATAACGGTAAGTGTCAATAACATAAGTTCTTGAATTGGATTATATAATAACTGTTAGAAAAACAACGCTTGTGCAAGTCAAGTAATTAATGATATATTCATTAAATTAATAAAAAAATATTAAATTGAACAACTATTTTACATATCTAACAGGCATTATTATTAATAACGAAAAAATTGGAAACTAATGTTTAATCTAGACTTAAAAAAATGATGATATATTTTTGTAAACTGAAATTTTGTAAGTTTTAAATGTTACTCCACTACATTAATATGAAAGTGCAACAAACAGACAAGATTTATAGGATGGTAAATATTTTTATCGCAGATGACTTAAAACAACAACATTTGGTGACAGAGTCAACACTTTATCAGTTTCAAGCTTGTATAACAACACGAATTCCTATACAAAGAGGTTGTCGGAGGCGAATTAAACTTGGGGTGGGGGGTTAATAAATGGCTAAAACACCGCTTCCTTGCAACAACGCCAGCGTTCATAAGAATTAATTAAATAATATTCTTTAAGGGAATTAAACGTTGACACTGGTTAACGGATTCACATGCCTATCCGCCTACATATAGTAAATAGATATATTGAGATATATTTTAAGCATGGATGTTTGCTAGCACTGAGTGGGAGTCTAGTAAAAGCTTAGTTACACCCTTGTACACTCGGTTCTTGCTGTTATTAGTTTAGATGCCTATAAACACCTACTCTAGAATGCACCACGTAGAGGACAAGCAGTCAGAAATTATTAGCGTCTGCACAAGAACTTTGAAAAACTACTTGAAGTAATAGCATTTTTAAAAATAAAACCGACTTTTATCCACCGAAAGACATTATCAAAATTTGACAAAAAATTCTTAGTTGAGTTTTACGTTTAAAAAATTGTAAAAATTATTTGAACTTGGACAATTGAAGATAATACGAGAGTGGTTGATTAAAAGGACCAGTTTAGGAAGACTTAATTTAAATTTTACGTGGGATTAAATAAACATTTTGGAAATAAGCGAAATTACGTGGAACAATCTTGTTGTCCCAAACTTTTTACAGTTAAATAACTTTTAAATGTAAAATGTTTTTAAAATATTAATTATTCGCAATCTTTTTAAAGACAGTTGAGTTAGTGTACATAATTTATTTGTAGTGGTACAGTCAATAAATTAGGCTAAAATCTCCCTATTCACTTAAAATATTAACTTTTAAAAATATTTGTATTAAAATGTTGCAACAACAAAAGCATTGTCAATAAATAAATTGAAATGAATCTATCAAAAAATTAATCAATTTTTTTTAAAAAGAACACAAAGTTTCATGACTTAAAACACTACATTTTAATTGTTTGTAAAATCAAATTCATCATTTTCAATGTGTTTCAAATTAGACACAGTTGGTTTGAATAAGTACCATTCTACTTTGATTTACATAAGTCGAATCAAACATACAAGAAAGACACTTTTGTTTTTTATGTTTTTCTTTTTTTGTCAAAAAGTTACACATTGTTTGTGTTTGTTTTCTCTGTAAACACACGCACACACAACATTTGAAAAAATAACCATAGCAAAAACACCAATTTTTATTTATTCAACATTTTTCGTCTACTTAAAAAGAATTCTTTTTTCTACAAAAATATGGTTTAATTCATCTTTTTAACTTTGCTAACTTTTTTTATAATTTTAAATTCAAAATGATAAATGCAATATCAAAATATTTTAAAACGTTTTTCTACACCATTGAATAGATATAAATCAAAGATAAAAACCACAAAAACTGGTTAAAAGCTGAATAACCTTTATTGACCCATTTTACCTATCATTTGGAGGGAGTATTACATAGTAATATTGCACAAGCAAAGCAAAAAAATACATTACATTTACGTATACGTATACGTATACGTATTGAAAACCAAAGAAAAATGCATTAAGGGCTGTCCGATGGATATTAACCTTGAAAAATGTTTTTAAAAAGTGTAGATAACTTGAAAAATGTTTACAAACATTATTCAATATCTTGAAAATTGACAATGGTTTTTTTTGTTACACAACAAACCATTTTAGAAACAAATCTAGTGATACGGTGTTCGACTTTAATTTAATTCCTACTACACGTACTAAATGTGAGCCTCCGTTTGGATTTATAAAATGTTCACAAACTAAAAATTGTTTTTTGTGAAATTTTCAAGCAGTAATAATAATAATAATAATAATAATAATAATGAAAATGTCTATGTAATATTGTTACTTTTTGTAAACAAGTTTATCTAGCTATTTGTAAGTGCAAATGAACGCATTTAACTGTACACTGTGAAGTTATTATTGAGCTGTTTAGAAACGGTTTTGTAATTATTAATTATTTAAAAACTATTAACATTATTTTTTTTACATTACAAAACCCTTTTGCTTTAAAAAAAATAAGCATGGGGCAATAAGAGTCGTGTTGTCATATTTTGCATCATTTCTGGGGTTTCACTGAGTAGACCAATATCATCTGCAAAATCCAAATCCGTTAATCTGCCTTGGTTCCATTTGATATCATAAGACAAATTATTCATGGATTGAGTCATAATAAAATCAATTACCAGAAGAAACAAAAACGGTGACAAAATACATTCTTGACGTACTCCCGTGACAATTTCGAACATAGCAGTATGACCACTTTTTGTTCGAACACAGCAACTTGAATTTTGGTATAGCGAACGCACAATATTCATATATTTTAACGGTATTCCGTAAAACTTAACGATTTTCCACAAAGATTCTCGATGAACACTGTCAAAAGCTTTCATAAAATCAATAAAATTGATTGTTAGTAATTGCTGAAATTCTTGACTTTGCTCAATAATGTTACGAAGGGTGAGTATTTGTTCAATACAGCTTCCTCCTTTCCGAAAACTTGCTTGTTGTTCTCGAAGGTGTTTATCTACCGCATTACTTAAACGAGTTAAAATTACTTTGCAAAACACCTTACCAGGAACAGACAATAATGTTATTCCGCGCCAATTATTGCAATCATTGAGATTTCTTTTTTGGGAAGAGTAACAATTACTCCTTGTCGCCAATCATTTGGAACTTGTTCATTATGCCATATAACATTAAATAAATGAGCAAGCTCACTTGCTACAACATCACCTCCATGTTTGAGCATCTCTGCAGTTATCTCGTCAAGTCCTCCTGCCTTATTGTTTTTCAACCTTTGAATTGCATAAATCACTTCAGTTACAGAAATGTCATCAATGCATATTTCCGGATTTTGAGTCACATTCATATCATTATCATTATCAAAATCTATGAGAGTATTTGGCATAGACTGATTAAGTACTTCTTTAAAATGTTCTATCCATCTAGATGAATGCTCATCATTTGTTAGAAGTAAACGACCATCTTTTCCTTTGATTGGAATATCGGTGTTCTTTCTAACTCCCGACAGTTGTTTTACAATTTTATACAGAGTCTTGGAATCATTTTTTGCTGCTGCCTTATCTGCTTCTCTGTATCTGTTTTCTAACCAATCATTCTTATCTTTGCGGCAGCTTTTTTTAGCCTGTTTATCTAAAGTTCTATATTTATCATCAAATATTTTCCAAATAACAGGATTGTTAGATTGATCTCTCTTTAATTTTGTTTTCTTTCTGAGATCAATTAAATTCTAGGAGACTGATGAAATCCATTGTTTCTTTGTAGAGTAACATCTTCTACCTAGCACATTTGCTGCACAGTCTGTAATTGTTTTATAAAACAATTTCCATTGATCATCAGACTTTTCTACCCTTTTCAGATTTTGAAATGTATTTTTTAAGGAATTGTAAAATTAATTTGAGATATTTGACTGTTTAAGCTTCTCACACGAAAATGGATGTAATGTTTTTGTGGTTTTTATTGTCTTTAATTTTAAACGAAATTTTCCAACAACAAGATTGTGATCAGAACCAACATCTGCACCGCGATATGCACGTACATCTTGCAATGAAGATCGCCATTTTGTGCTAATACAAATGTAATCAATCTCGTTTGTTGTTTTTCCATCTGGAGAAACCCACGTTGTCTTGTGTATATTTTTGTGAGCGAAAAAAGTGCTGCCAACACTCATTCCACAATGACTGTTTAGCGTCAACAACCTATAACCATTATCATTTATGCTATCAGCATAGCCATGTGGTCCAACATTTGAGAAGTACCCAGATCTGTCTTTGTTCAATTTCGCATAAAAATCACCGATCAAAATTTTGATGTCTCTACTTGGCACATCATCTAACAAATTTTGTAATTGATCATAAAAAACATCTTTTTGGTTCTCCTCAGTAGCCTCAGTAGGGGCATAGACTTGCACAATTGTTACTTTTGCAAATCTGGTGTTCAATCTAACTGTAATGATACGGTCGCTCACAGGTTTCCATCCAATTAAAGCTTTAGCAGCATTTTTACTCAACATAATACCAACTCCATTAATATGATATTCTTCATGTCCAGAATATAAAATTGATGTATCTCCACTCTTGAAATGACCTTGGCCTTTCCATCGCATTTCACTAATACCCAAAATATCCACGTTGTACTTTTTCATTTCTCGAAGGACTTGTTCAAACTGTCCAGTACGAAAAAGTGTGCGCACATTCCATGTTCCAACACTGGTTAAGATTTTGGCATTGAAGATTCTGCAACTCAAAGATTGAGCTTTCTTTCGGCTTTCACTCAACCCTGTCATTTGTGTAACTCTGTCATCGAGATACGTGCGATCACTTCTTTGCCGCTGTTTGCCGGAATGGCGTCCTCTTATTGTTTCCGTAGCAGTATGAGTTTTTTACAGAGACCAGGTTGCTAACCTTGCGCTCGAACCCTCCTCCTTTATCCAGGCTTGCGACTGGCTAGATTGAATCATTTCTAATCCAAACTAGGCGTTTAGAAACGGTTTTGTAATTATTAATTATTTAAAAACTAATAATAACATTATTATTTTTTTATTATTACAAAACGCTTTCGCTTTAATAATATGCATGGGGCAATAAGATAATAGATACATCATGAAAACAACAACAAAGTTGCATAATTCAAAATAAAAACACTTATATAAACGGAATTACTAAATACAGTTTACGTACATTTTATAATAATTAATAAATTATTGATGAATGTGTTTAAATCAATTAAAAAGTATTTTTAGTACTCTGGGTTTATATTTCTACAATACAAAGATTAACAAAAACAGCGAAGTGTCATAATTCAAAATAAACATGGAGTAACAAAATGTTTCCATTTATTCAACCATTTTGTCAAATGTTTTTGTGTAATAACATAAAACATTCATTTTAATTAGATCTTCCCAAATAGTTCTTATCCAATTTTGAAGTGGTTTACCAACCTCTTCTACCATCTTCAATTGTCTTTCGGGCAGTAAACGTAGAATTTGACTAAGTAATTTTCCTCGTTTAATTATAATGATGTTGTGTAATAGACCAAAGTCAATTCTTTCCATGATTTCATTATTTGAAATCTTTCAGTACATAATAATATTTTTTAATGTTTTTTACTTTAAATGTTTTACGAGAAACATTTTTTAGCAGTAGACATGTAACGAAGCCAAACGTGGGCCCGCATTTTGGTACCGGTGATGGAATACGAACCCATGCCCACCGAGGTCCAAATTTAAGCGCTGTACCGCTAGACCACCACATTGCTGTTATATTGGTCAAATTATAGTATTTATAAATAAATAAATTTCGTTTCAAATATTGTTTTTTTATAAATAAAAAGATTAATAAAATTTATTAAACAAAACTTTTAAAAATTGATAATTTTTTAAATAAAATTTTGTGAAACATTTGTACTCTGATAATACAAATAGTTACTGCAGTGATCAGAGCAAAAATTTAAATTATTGGTACTAATTGACAGTCATTGTCTGGAAATGCGCTCACTGTATCCTTTAATTGCATAAAGTTTCTGTAAAAATATAATAAGCAATGCATAGCCTACAGAAGGTTGTTAAAAAACAACTAAAATATAAAAGCAATGATTATATAAACAATTTATTTAAACATATCCAAAAAGATTATATAGAAATTATTTAAATTAAAAGAAAAAAATTATAAATTATATTTAAATAGAAAACTATTTAATTTGTTGTTTTATTATGTGACTCATATATTACAAGCTGAATTTAACTTTTTTTAACTAATTAAAATTGGTATTAAAATATTTAAATCTAAGTCATAGAAAAATGTAAAACTAACAAAATTCGTTACAAACAAAACAAACTCCGAAAAATAATAAAAACCAAAATTATATGGAACAAAAAATGAAAATTGAATTTAAATAAAAATAAAAATTAATTTTTAAATGTCTGTCAAAATCATATTTTAATGATATATTTATATTATTCATTTATTTGTTCATATAATTGACAAAATAATATATATATATATATAAAGTTTTAATATCAAAAAATAATTTTCGGTAAACAGTAGTATTTGAATATGAATTAATTTTAAAATGTTTGTCAAAATATTTTTTATCAAAAATATTGTTTTTAAAAGCAATTTGTTTTTCCTTTAAATAGAACTATTTGTTTATTTATTTAAAATAAAAACGTTTTTTGTTTTAATTATTTTTGTGATTTTATGGGGCATATATGTCAATAATTTGATATTAAACTACAGAACAATAATATATATATATATATATATATATATATATATATATATATATAATATATATATATATATATATATATATATATATATAACTTTTGGTATTAAAAATGTGTTTTAAAACATTATCAGCTGTTTACGCTTTTCAACTGCGTAACTGAATTTTATTATTTTAAAAAGAAGTTAAATTCTAGTAAACAACACAAGTGTATACCGAATTTTACAATATTGTGTGTTTGTCATTTAAAGTATAAAAATGTCTTTAAAAAATTACCTTACAATTAATTTCTTTTAGTTTGAAAAAATAAAACAAAGTAAAAGTTTTAATTAATAGTGATTATAAAACTAATGTTTTAAAGTTAGAAAATAGTAAAATAAAATTATTTATTTAATTCTGAATTGTGTTTGTTAATATTTTTAATATTTATTCAAAGTAAATAAAATGTAACAAAAGCAAAATGTTTAATATTTTATTTTAAAAAACATTGTTGTATTAAAATTTAAGATAAAAAATAAAGAAATTAATGTTTTAAAAGTCACTGTGTAAATAATATTAAACTTTTTACATTTGATATAAGTAGTATAAAAATTTTAACACCAAAAGTGAAAAATATTTAAACTGTTTTAAAAGTTACTCACTTATCAAAATATTATTTATAATAACAAAAAACTTAAAAATTATTTTGTGTATTTTCTTATTACTATTATTACTATTTTTACAAGTTTTTTATATCTAAAAGCAATGAGCAGGAAGATTGTTTTATGTGGATACACAATTTCCTATAGCGTTTCAATAATTCCACTTGACATTAATTTTAATTAAGTTCATCCAAACATCTTTTACCGTCACTTTGCAATATTTCTACATTTTTACAGTCTTTACTATTTTATTTTAAAAACGTTTATGCTGATGTTTTGTATAGTAAACGTTTGTACATATTTTGCTAAAACATTAGTCTTAAAGTTGAATTGAACAGTTAATTTTTCTAAATGTTACCTCAAATAATATTTATCATAAAAATAAGCTTTTTATTTCTGTATTTTACTGTTTTTAAACTAACTTCTGTTTATTGTATTAAAAACGTTTTGATTATTTAAAAAGTAGGAACCAATAATTTTTAATTTATTTACATAATCAAAAGTCAATTAAAACAAGAAAAAATGTGTAGTAAACAACTGAAAGATTATAAAAACTGTTTATTAGATTATTATTGGCGTAATAAATATTGGGTTAGATATTAAAATGCTTTTGATGCACAGAAACTTGTTAAAATATTTTTTTAAACGAAAAAAAAAGCAAATAATTATAATAAACAATTATAAATTTAATTTAATTACAACTGTTCAAACAAGATAAACAAAACTAAAAACAAACATTAGTATAAAAATATATATAGTTTTCAAAACGAGATAATAAAAACCTTGTTTTTGTTAAATGTAAAAAATAAGTAACATTGTGACACAATAGGAGTGTGTTTTTCAAAAACACACATTGATTAGAACGGATATAATTCAGTCTATAGATTTCTAGTCTTTATAATAGTTAGCCTTGAAATTGAATTTGATTAACGTCTCTTCCTTAGAGCTAAACAGTTTAACAGTATTGTAATTACTAAAAAAATTATTGATTGCAAGTTTTAAAAGGTACATGTTACAAATATACTAAAAGGTAATTTTATCAAATTATTTAACCTAAAATTAATAATATGAATAAGAATATTGTGTTGTTGTAAATGGTGTATTTATTAACAATATCAATAAAATAGTGTGCTGTGTACTAGCTAAAAAATGCTTGACGTAACACAACCAAGCAATTAATCTACAAAAAAACTTTTTTTCTAAATAAGTATAGTCAAATCAATTGGGGGCATTTATAAATAAAATTTAAATATTGAAAAATTTTCTTATCCAAAATGTTTTTAAATATTTATTTAATTTATGCAGTAAGTGATTAATTTTAAGTTTTATTTTTTTTAATTTTTTAGAAAAACAAAAAAATTAGTGCATGTAAAGTTTAACAAAAACATTATTAATATTCATAACAACAAAAAATCACAAAAATTATATATATATATATATATATATATATAAGTTTATTATAACAAATTCTATTTTTAAAATAAATAAATATTAATTATTATATTATATAGCGCAGGACAAAAATAGGAATACTGTATAAATATAAATCGTATAATATTAGCTTTTTTCTATTCCACAATTTACTAACTATCTATAGTTTATTTGTATATGCATATACTTAAACGATAATGTATTAGCAGAAGCTTAATCAAATACATTTTTTCTTTAATTGCGATTATAAAGAATTGAGAGAATTAGAAAGAAAAAAATTAATTTACAATGTACTAATTTAACGAAACCTTTGACAAAATAATGTCAGTTTTTAAAAGTATTGTAACCTCGAATATTTTCGATTTATAAATATCTATACATTTATGCATAGATATGTATATATTAGTTTTTTTCTAAAACACATTATATGTGACTATGCAAAATAAAATAATACAAAAAATAGTGCTTATAACTACTACTGCTATTCTGTTCTAGAAAGTTTAGATTTTTAAGTTTAATATTTGTAATAATGAATTTACATATTTCGAAAATAATATAACATTGTTTTATTTACAATATAAATGACAAACACTTTGTGTTGTTTGTTGTATTTGTATAATTGTATAGATACAAATAAAAAGAGAGCGAGAGAGAGAGAGAAAGCACTTGTCTCTTTACTTGTAATCATGTACAAACCAACATACATGATAATGTTTTATAAACGAAAAATTGTATTTAAGAGAAAGCGCAATTTTGTACACAAGAAAATAATGATTATATATGAACACACACACACAATTACAAATTTTGTCTTTTACACACTCTCAAACAATCACTCGATCAACTAACTTTGAATAAATACACACACACACACACACACACACAAATTTACAGTCATAAAACTAGTTTTAAGCTGCCAAAAATTATTTCAATTTTATTTATTTATTATTATTACTATTATTATTGTTATTATTATCATTATCAATACTTCATATTTTCTGGTTGTGTTTTTTTTTCATTGTTGATTGGATGTGAAACAATCAATCTGGTTTGTTAATTGGTTCATCTGTAATTATCGTTTATCAAATAGCTGAAGAAAATCATAATTTAATTATTGTTAATAGTTTCGTTTTACAGGCTTTAATAAAAGTTAAAAAAACTATGACAATTATTGAAATATACTAAAGTGTATGGTATTATACTAATAACCGTTTAACATTCATATAGCTATACATAAACATATATATATGTAAGCAACGTCTTTTTAAAAAAAAATGCAAACGTTCCAGTATATGTGCAAAATTACAATCATTTATTACGTGACTTGCATATTATTGATTTTATTATTTTTTTTAATTTTTACTACTTTGAATGCTTTACGGGAAACATTTTTCAGCAGTAGACTTTTTGTAAACTCAAACGTGGGTCAGCATTTAGTGCCGTTGATGGTATTCAAACCGATGTTCACTTGTAGATCATTTAACGCAGAAATATATAAATAACTTATTTATTGCCGTTAACTAACAAATAATAAACCTATTTTTTAATTAATAATTTACATTAGTTTGCATTTTATCTAATTTACAGTACTTTAATAAACAAATTTTGAGAGTACTTGTGTTTTCACTTTTTCTAAATAAAGTACCAAGGTGTTAACTGATAACCAACATAATAAATTACAATTTTTGTTTTTACTTTATTTTATTTTAATTTATTTGACAATAATTTGATATTGGCTAATGTAGTAATGTTTGCAATATGCTTATACTTGTTAGCATATAAACGTTTTGTTATTTTATTTTTACTACTTTAAATGTTTTACAAAAAACATTTTTGTGCAGTGGTCATTTCAACAAAACCAAACGTAGTCCCGCATTTAGTGCCGGTGGTTGAATTCAAGTCGAGCGCTCTACCGCTAAACCGCATCGGCCCTAATAAGGGGTAATCATAGACCTCCCCATTGGTCAAAACTACAAGTCTGAGTAAGCCCAATTTGGAATCGTCGCAAGCTTTAATACTCCGAGGTGCAATAGAGAGTTTTCACCTGGAACAAGAGCATTTGTAATCATCCTCGTCCTGACCCTACGTATTTCACTATAAGAATTAAATCTGTGCAGTATACCAGGACCAGGTTACAGTGTGAGAGATTATTTACGTGCTTGATAGCAGTAACAACGTACCTAATTTGAAAATAGCATCCGTAACTCAGTTGTTAAGCGTTTGGTTTAAAACCAGGAAAGGCATGGGTTTTTAATCCGCATGAGCCTCAAAAGGTATGCAGTGCTAATAATTTTTTACAAGGATGAACCAGCTGTACAGTGTTCTTAGCTTGTCCAAACCAAATAAATTTATTATTTAGTAAATTAAAAAATTATAGTACATCATTCTTAAAAATACCATAATAATTAAATTACTATTTTATATTTTGTAACAGTATTATTAATTTTAGTTTCAATTCTTTATTGAAATAATTTTTAGTATAAATGTGGAACAGCTAAAAGTGAATACTTAAATTCCTTTCATAAAAATCACAATACTATTATTATTGAATTCTCCTAAGCCTTCACAGATAAGAACGTTTACATTAAAACTGTAATTTACGTACATGGAAAATGTAAATCTTGGCCATTAAGCTATTTCTATCTTACCAACACTACTTTTAACCACATTTCTAAAACAATATTAAATAATTTTTATAGTATTACAAATGTTGACCCAACAATTAACTTTTTATTGAAGGTTTTTATGCTACCTATAGTCAACATCTTCCGAATTGTTCAACAAAATTTTAATCTAAAAACAATTGTAAAAATACGCTCAAAATTATATAAATTGTTTATTTGACAGTCGTTTAGATGCGACGGGACATCGATAGAAATAAACTGACCTAATGCATTTATTATTGGTGAAGAAAATTTTTATCAATAAATAAATAAAATTCACTTATTACTAATTGCTAATTTTTCAATCTTTTCCATATTTTTATTTTTATTTATGTTTGCTATTTTGAATGTTTTACGAGAAACATCTTTCAGCAGTGGACAATTGGCGAAGCCAAACGTGGGCCTGCATTTTAGTGCCGGTGATGGGATTCGAACCCATGTCCACCGAGGTCCGAATTTGAGCGCTGTAACGCTAGACCACCACGGTACTATTTGATTCAATTATAAATTTTTTACAGTTTACTCCAAGTTTGTAATAAAAAAAGAATATTAAGGCATAAGATTAATAAACTTATCTTTATATAAAAAACATTACATCATTGTATCCTAGTGCAAGAAGGATCATTAGAAAATAAACTAATTAGAAATGTTTTCTCTATATTTTGCTACTACAAAAAGTATTTAAATTAAACTACAACGTTACTGAAAATAGGGTTTTGTAAAATATTTAAGTAATAAACTAGTAAAAAACTAACTTTCAGATTTATTTTATCAGTTCAGAATAAACGCTATATAATAATGTTACTATTATTATTACTATTAATAAAAATAATAAGTTATTATTATTATTATTATTATTATGATCATTATTACTTTAAACATTATTATTATTATTATTATTATTATCATTATGATCATTATTACTTTAAACATTATTATTATTATTATTATTATTATTATTATTATTATTATTTGCCACTTTAAAATAAGCCCCTTGTCCGTTTTCAATAAATAGGACACAAAAACTAATTTAATTTGTGCACAAGAAGTATGCCAACGTTTTGAATAGAACAGCGTAATTTTGAAAACATGGTATTTAATTTTAGAAACATGTGGTTTTAAAAATGTTTGTTATAATCACGTAAAAACAACACACACTTAACAAATTTTATGTTGAAAATAAAACAATTTAAAATTAACTACTAATGTTAAATAATAATAATAATAATAATAATAATAATTTTTTTAATGCAAAAAGGTATGTCATTTATTCCCTATTATCTCTATGTGGTTGTGTTAAATTTTACAAATGTTGTGTTTAGCATTAGACAATTTGTTTATAATAAATAATTTTGTTCGACAAGCAAGAATAGTTTTTTTACAATAATTTCGAAGTCAAATTATCAATGAATAGACAAAAATCAAAAAAGGATCAATTTTGAGATACAAAATTAATTTTTATTCTATTGTCAAATAGTTTTCTTTGATTCTAAAATAAAGAAGAAAATACAGTTTATTGTTTGCAAAACACAATGTAGTAGTCATTTGATTCCAGCAAATATGTATAACAACATTGTTTATTTAAACCCAAATAATTGCATAGTTGTGTAATAATAATAATAATAATAATAATAATAATAATAATTATTATTATTATTATTATTATTATTATTATTATTATTACTAATATTACAATTGAGTTGTTTTGTTAGTTTGCGTTTAACTAATAGGATAATAGTGAATTATATATATATAAATATATATAATCTGACCTACGTTCGGCTTCGCTAAAACATTCACTGTCAAATGATGTTTTCTTTGAAACATTCATAGTAGTAAAAAATAAATACATAAATAACAAGGAGCATTCTTTATCATGTAGATATATAGCACAGTCAAATATAGGCTTACATATATTTTACCGGTGGTGACATAAAATCCTTGTTTCTTACAATACAATTCTAGCAGTTTATTTACATACTCATCTCAAACACTATTAATAAACACTTTTTTTGTAAAAATATTGTCTCCTTTTCCATATTTTGTTTACATACGGGACTGCCAGGAATAACAGTTGATACTTACAAAATGGTTTGTCTTCATGCTAATAATAAACCGTATTGATTTTAAAGTACGCAAAAAATTGTTGTCATTTTTTCAAGTTTTGTTTTAACATTGATTTTGATTGTTTTACTTGTCATTATTGTGCTACAAATAAGTAAAAAATGAATTTATTCAAAATATTGTTTTTAATAACTTTAGTCAACATGTAATTGTATCTTGTTTTTAGTAGTGTGACAATTTTATACATTCAACATTGGTAACCTTACTTTTTGACCCTTCTTCTTTTTTAAACAAGCTTAATACTAGTTAGAACAATGTTAATAAATACGTGTTTTATTCTTGCAACGCACAGTAAAAATAAAAGAAATTGAATTGTTTTTGGTTTTGGTTTTGCAGTATATATAAATGTTGCTTTTTAGAGGTCTAAAGTAATTGTACTAGGGTACTTTAGTGGTACAGGGCTGGACTCAAACTTGTGTTAGCACAAGTTTGCGTGCTATTACCGGCATTAAATGTAGAATTGCTTTAGGCTTTGCCAAAATTTCTATTCAATCATCAATAATAATAATAATAATAATAATAATAATAATAATAATAATATAATATAATATAATATAATATAATATGATAATAGTGATAATAATAATAATAATAAAAAGAAGAAGAAGAAGAAGAATTTTGTGTCGACTAACTTTAGTAGAATTAGTTTAAATATTGTAAACCATTTTTACTTTTTAATAATTGATGCGTAATTTAACTAGATTAGTTAGTGTCGGGGTGGTCTAGCGGTACAGCGCTCGAATTCGGACCTCGGTGGACATGGGTTTAAATCCCATCACCGGCACTAAAATACGGGCCCACGTTTGGCTTCGCTAATTGTTCACTGCTGAAAAATGTTTCTTGTAAAACATTCAAAGTAGCAAACATAAAATAAATAAATAACTATAAATAAATTATATCACAGACATATGTCTTTGTATGCTGAATCGTTTCAAAAATTAAAATTAGCGTAAAACTTAATAGTGTAACGAACCCTGAAGAAGTCATTTTTACTAAAGTATTACAGTTAAAAAAACAACGACAAAAATAAGAAAGATAGTCATTTATGAAAATATTTTACTGATTTAATTTTTAAAACAAAAGAAAAAACAAAATCAAATCAAATTTTTAAATGCGATAAATAAATCTTTACCCTAAATTGTACAATTAGAAAATTAACACTTTTTATACAAAACCTGATTCTATCAAGTTTTGTACAACTTCCCGTATTAATATATAATAATAATAATAATAATAATAATAATAATAATAATAATAATAAATAATAATAATAATAATAATAAATAATAATAATAATAATAATAATAATAATAATAATAATAATAATAATAATAATAATAATAATAATAATAATAATAATAATAATAATAATAATAATAATAATAAGTACATGACAGTTTTTAAGACATTTCTATAATAAAGAGATAATAGAAAAGCAATAACAATTACCGGATGCGATCAATATGTGATAATAAAATGTTTAAATTTTACAAGAACCCAACTAGCGACACATTTTTTCGGAAAAAACACAATTAAATTCACAAAACGATAAAAATCTGCAAATTATCACTTTGTAAAATTTAAATTTTACAAATTTTCTAACCTCTATGTACTTCTGAAAACATTGTTTGATAATGGCAAATTGTTTTTACAGCTTGTTACAAATAACTATATATATTTAACTTGTAAAAAAATCTATTTGTTGGAAAGTTTAAAAAAAGTAATGTGTCACTTGTAATCACAATTTTTTATCAAAATGTTGTCAATATGGCAATCATTATTGTTTTTCTAACATTACTCATAATAAATGCTACAACTGATTAGTGAAAATTTGTATTGTATTTACTATGCAACATTATTTTTGGGAGAGCTAATGTGACACACAACAATACATTTACTATTGTTGTTGTTGTTGTTGTTGTTGCTATTATTACTATTATTATTATTTTCATTTTAATTGCCAACATTTTTGTATCCCGCCAAAAAAATTATTTTTCAAAAAAAATTGAATTGCAAGCATAATGTTGTGTGTGTGTGTGTATGTGTGTAAAAAGTTTATAGGTTTTTCCATTTTGATAAAAAGTGGGAAAAAATGCTATCGTCACGTTTTTGTTTACTGGATAAACACTAGCACTAGTTAAACAATAATGTGAAATTTAAGAAACTAAAATTAAAATAATTTAACATATATATTTATAAATACATATGCATGAGAGCGCAAAACAACTGAAAAACGAAATAACTAATGATAATAATAATATTAGAACTTGTAAAAATCCTAATAAATTAAAAATGCAGGTGTTATATATATATATTTATATATATATGTGTGTGTGTGTGTGTGTGTTTGTATGTGTGTTTGTATCTATATGTGTGCATGTAAACAACCAAAAATGGGGGCTGCCTAAGGTGGCATATTTTTCAATTGTGACAAAAAGTCAAAATACAATTAAGACAAAACAAACAATATATATATATATATATATATATATATATATATATATATATATATATATATATATACATATATACATATGGAACAAACGTGACAATACCTCCAAACGGCAATTAGGCCTAGACACTCAATTAAATAAGTGCAAAGTAATAAATAATATCACAAAATAAAATATAAATAAGTAAAATTGTCATTTCAACAGTTGTTTGTAGTTGGACACGTGAAAAAGTGTTTGCCTTGTTCGTCTTCCGTCGCCCCACTTCC
Organism: Cardicola forsteri; assembly: GCA_025895645.1. Taxonomy (NCBI): domain Eukaryota; kingdom Metazoa; phylum Platyhelminthes; class Trematoda; order Strigeidida; family Aporocotylidae; genus Cardicola; species Cardicola forsteri. Next base: position 637,045 of record JAKXYG010000912.1, on the reverse strand, counting down.
ACCCCCCCCCAACCCACTTTTGTTTTTGTTTGATGCAGTTTTTAAAAGTAGCACCATTTCAATGTGCTGTTGTTGTTGTTGTTGTTGTTAATCTACGCAAGTTAACTTTGTGCAAACATTAAAACGTTGTTAACAACGAGTTATGCTAATTAATTAACACAATATTATTATTATTATTATTATTACTATACAAGGAATAGAAAACAAAAATGCTTTGTAAAACAGGGAGGAGGATTGACTAATTTTGAATTTTTTCAACAGGTGGACTTTAACTAAGCAACAAAGACCAAAATAGGAGTCTACCATGTGACAATCTAAATGGAAATTTTTACGTTGGCAAATAAATCAAATTTCCGTTGCGTGTGTGTCTTGATAGAGTGTACTAGTGTACTTTTTAATGTACAAGTAGAGTAATTAATTAATTCACTTTGTAATAATTGGCGATGATTGTTGTAGTTATTATTTGATACGGTTTATTACGTTCACGTTTTTGGTATTCAAACCTATTGATTGATATCAAGAACTCAATTTCTTGTCTATTACCCACTTTAATACGAAAATTCTACATGTTTATTATTTTTTTTAATATCAAGTTTTTATTAGTTAGCAAGTAGATGCTTATTCCAACTCTAGACAAGGGTAGTTGAAACACTTAAACTTACGCTTACCTAGTTTTTAATTCAATCTACCATTTTTCGCACATCACACGAATGACTGTTTTTTCTGCATATTTTGTTTAATTTTTTTGTTCTTTATGTGTCTATAATATGGATAAATAACTAGTAAACCTAATTTCTGCTCGGATTTTATTATTAATCAATTAATTTTACCTCTGGGCAATATTTAATATTATAAAAGTGTATATTAATGCTTTTTTGTAATTGCTGTATACCATTATAGGATTATTACATTTGAATGACTAGTATGCAAACATCCTACAATAAATGGTGTTTAAGCTCAACAAACATGATTCAACTTTAATTAATTATATTCTTTATCAGTTCAATATTTTATAAAAAATTAAACAAGTATATGACCTTTTTACTTTGGAAAACGTTCTCACTTATAGTACAACAAAGTATTACTTTTAGCCCTTATTCTGGGTACTAATTTTTGCTATACTATATTCATTTTTATTCATTTATATTTAGTACTTTGAATGTTTTACGAAAAACATCTTTCAGCAGTGGATATTTTAGCGAAAACAAACGTGAGCAGACGGTTTGATTCGAACCCATGCCCACCCAGGTCCAAGTTTAGCGCTGTACCGCTCGACCACCTAGGCACTATTAGTAATACTACTAGTACTACAAATAATAATAAAAACTAGTACACATTTTAATTACAAAATATTATTGTTTTAAAGTGTATAGGATAATAACACTATTCCATATAGCTGTAATCTACCATTTTGGTATTGAAAATCATCTTTAACTGAACCTTGTCATTTAATCATGCTTTTACTACCATAATATCGTTGATTCAAGTAACGTCCGTCTTTTATCTTCAAGGATTTGGCTCGCTACAATTTCCAGTATTAAGAGATATTACTTGTAAAACATTTAATGGAGTGATATATATATATATATATATAAGATTGTAGGAAAAATACACTTTAGCAGAAAATAAAGTGTTTTAGAATATGTACAAATTAAATCCCTTGTCTATTACCGACATACAAAGAAGGGACATTAGCAATAAAGCAATTGCTCCATTTCACCAAACTCGAAACAACAAACTGATAAAGGATACTTAATATAATTTTATGCATTTTATTAAAGAAAATCGTGTGCTACACATTACCTAACCTTTTTTATTCTATTTATAAACATTTCATAAAAAAAACAGTAGTATTGAAAAAAGTAAAATAAAATTCTTAGTTCGTCAAATTCTTAATAAGAAAAAAATGAGATTTTCATGTTGGTATGCTAGTGAATTAAAACGTCACAATTTAGAATATGAAATTCCAAATATATGCTCATTTGTTTGTTTTTTTCTTCTACAAAAATGCAATACAAAACAATTGTTTTTTGGGTTTTTTTATATGAAAATCAAATTTATTGATTTTGAACAATGTTTTTTATAACACTATATATATGCAATTTGAAGAGCATTTCAATTAATTTCACTACTTGTATTGAAAATATTTGTCAAATTACTTTTTACTTCATCGAAACAACAAACTCTTAGTCAATTGAAAATGTGACATTTTATGCCATTTGCATAAAATAATAAGTTGTTTTTTGTTAATCACAATTATTTATCTGGGTTTGTTTAATTAATTAATTAATTAATTGGAAAATGGAATATTGCTTGTAATTTAGATTTGCATATTTAAATAAGCATAATGCTTAGTGCAATTGAAGCATAGTTGTTAAAATGTTGTCTTCTGGACATACCTAAACAACCTATAAATACTGTGGTCCTAAAATTGTATGTATATGTTTATTTAGATAGTTAGTTTTTACAGTTTCAATGTTTTGTAGAAAACATTTTCTCAACAAATGGATACTTGGCAAACCGAACAGAGACCTGTATTTATTGCAGGCGATAGCACTAAAATCCATACTCACCCCAAGTTGAAATCCAGCGCTGTACAATTAGACGACATATATATTGTTGCTTTAATGCCTTATGACAAACATTTTTCAACAAGTGGATATTCAAGCAGATCCAAACAAGAACACACATTTAGTGCCGGTTGAAGGAATTATTCCCATGATTATCCAGTTTCGAGTTGAGCGCTAAACCGCTAGACCACCCCGGTATATATATATATATATATATATATATATATATATATATATATATATATATATATATAACTTTATTTATTCATATTAGTTGGTGACGTAGTTAACTCTTCATTATTTTTTACATTTATACTACTTATAAACGGTCGAATATGATGACTTAATAAGCGTAACAAATGTAGAAGAATAACAAAGATTTTGGCTGATAGACGGCGTCCTTGTGACGTCGCTACAGTTTGAAAAGATTGACGAGTCCGCCTAATTTTGTCAGAGTTATTTTTCTTAGCCAAACGGCTACATGTGGTATACACATACCTTAGAATACCTCTTAAGTATTATGAGTGTACGGTGGCACTCACCTGCAGTAGTAGAAGCCCAGTTATACCGCTGTGCACGTGGTTCATGTTGTTAGTCTAGATGGTTGAGTAAATTTAGTCCAGAATGTGCCAGGTGGAGGAACAGTCACAGCTATCACCATTATTGTAAATTGAGCCTTTATAAGTATTACTCAAATTATTACCATCCCTATATATATGAAAGAAACCAACTGGTTAGACGCAATCTATTAAAGATACTTAACTTGAAAGTTTTTTTAAAGAATTGGTAAATAAATTTTAGTTAAAATATATTTATATTCAATTAAAGACAAACATCTACCATAATTCATGTATTCCTTAAGCAGCAAGAAATTCCTGAACATGTAGAGAATCTTTGGTTTTTATGTTTTGATGTTTCACATCAAGGATTGCTTATTTTTTATTATTCATTTAGTATAACTTTATTTTTCTTCCTTTTTTTCACATTTTGTATGTTATGATGCAGAAATATTTAAACTGACTGCAATTTAAAAATCTGTTATATGTTCCAAATCCGAAGTAATAATTAGTATTTAAAAAATTTAGTCATTCAGTTTGAATTTTGATAATTTGCGTATTGAGCTGTTTATGCAATAGTGTGTAATGTGTATGCAGAAATGTTTAAAATGTTAGACTCCATCACCGGCGTTCAACACTGACTGCTAAACTTTTCATGTATCAAATATCCAACCAATGAGGAAAACTAAATTAACAATATGAATACCAAATTATATCCTGTTAAAGTAAAAAAGCGAGCTGATCTAGTAATACAGCACTGGACTCGAATTTAGCTAGACATAGGTTTGAATGCCATTGGCAGCACTAAGCGCGAACCACCTTTTGGATTCGCAGTAACAACCTAATTAGGCAAAATAAAATGCTACATATCCTTTAAAATAGTGTTAACCAGTTGTACATCTTTAGAATAAAAACCTTTTTGGCAAACAAGTATTAATAATATGGGTAAATGTCGGACGGGAATAATATAATAAACTTTTCCAACAACAAAAATTAATTTTTCCAGATTAATTTTTAGCTAAAATAAATTTAAATAAAAAATCAATTAATAATTTAGATAAAATTATCCGCTTTTTACTATTTACCAAAAATACAGACGTTTTTAACAAATCAAGTTAGCAAACATGGCAAATGCTTTGTTATTAAACATATTTATTACAGCTCTTAATACATTATTATTATTATTATTGATAATAGTATTACTGTCATTATTATTATTATTATTACCATTAATAATAGTAATAATAATAATAATATTAATAGTCGCAGTAGTAATAGTAGCAGTAGTAGTACAAAACCCATGCATATTTATTATTATTGTTATAAACACTTTTGTTTTACAATAAGCATGGGACAACAAGTTAACAGTAACAGCAAAAACAACAACAAAGTCACATAATTTTAAAAAAAAACATGGTACAATAAAATAATTCTACGTGTTCAAAGATTTTGCCAAAATATTTGTTGAATCACCCATGAGACATTCATTTCCATTAGATCTACCCAAATAATTCTTAGTCAATGTTTCTGTGATCTACCACAACCTTTTTTTGCCATCTTCAATTGTACATTCCTAAACCATTCTTGCTGGTCCTATAGGCGGTAAACGTAGAATTTGACTAAATAATTTTCATTGTCTAATTGAAGGTTTGGTTTTCTTTCGGCTTTAGCTAAACGCCGTCATCTGGATCGTCGTTGTTTGAGGAATACCGTCCTTTTACTATTCCGGTAATATATATTTTTTTAAAAATTAAAATTTGTATCAATATGTTTTGAAATGCAAAACCACAGGGACTGTTTTTAATACAAAAAGTTTAATTTATAACTTTTGGTTATATTTGAATTAACTTATTTTGCAATTTTTTATTCCAAAAAAAAATTCGTGAATTTTTTGTAAAATTTTTCAAACTACATTTCTCTCAATAAATTTTGGTATGAATCAATTTATCTTCAAAGTTAAAAATTGTCAATGTGTGTTATTGTTGTTGTGGGTTGAATGACAAAACCCCTATATTTTTGCAACTTTTTATTTTTATTTCAAATTAAAATATATTCAATTTTTGAACGCCCCCATAAACCTACTTTAAGTATTGCACAGATAAAAATTCATTCAATTGAGTACAAAGTTTAATTTTTGTAATATTAAAAAGCGAAGATGCATATTTTGCAATAAACAATTAATTGTTATTGATCAAACATTTTAACGACCATAATGGCAGTGTTATTTTAGTTATAAGCACATTAATACATTTTGTGTTTGAATTCGTAATTTTTAAAATGCATTGACAATTATTTTTGTGCCTGTATATTAAAAACTTTTATTTTGATTGCCTTACTGCTCGAATGCTTTGCGAGAACGATTTTTAAGAAACCTATACAACCGTGTGTTTGATGTGCAGTCTATAGTCAATTAAATCCAGAATGCATCAAACTGGAGTAGGGAATAACAAATATTACCATAATAAAAAAAATTAAAACAGCATAAGTATTAGTCAATTGTAGTTTTTTAACTACTGACATATCATCCTTTGTAACATGCAATGCGACATCTAAATTAATACACAGGAGTAAGCTCAATTCTTAATTGTCACAATCATATATATATACTGGTACAATTCAATAGTAAACAACCGTTTACTTACTATAATTTTCAGTTTATCGCTTTTTTTAAAAAAAGGAAAACTTTCATTTGAAATCTACGCTGCTCTGCATCGTATTTATTAGGTGCAAAAACTACACAAGTTAATTTTAATACAAAACAACGAGCTTCGATTAGTGACATTGTAAAAACTCTCTAGTGCCGAACTGTCGTGTTCAGATAGCTTTATTTAGGAGTAAGATGCTAGTAAATGTTTGCTTTATGATATTACCCCGCCCATCTTTTCTAAAGCTATTTTATTAATATTATTATTATCATTAATATTTCAAAACCGTTGTGTTCTAGAGACAACAAGGCGATATATAACTGTACATTAAATTTTCGGCTTTAAGAATCGTGCTTATAAAAGATTGAAATTCTATTCAAATTTCGCCAAACCTTGAAATTATACTTTTGCTTCTTTGTCGTAATTGAATGCAGTAGTGTCCACTTGTTATTTCTTAAGCAATTTGTTTTCAAAAACCAGGTTGCGCTCAAACTCTCCCACTTTCTCAACCAAACTTGGGACTGGCTACAATTAATTTTTTAGTCATATAAATAAACATAATAATTGAGCAAAAAACCTTTACCCATATTGTAAATATGTTTTTGGTTTGGAACTATACAAAGTATGCGGTCAGTTTTTTAAATAAAAAATTTAATTCAATGTCTGGTTTATACAATGTACGTTACACTTGTAACAATTTTTAACTTCACAAAGAATTTGATGTAGTTGGGTCAATCACCATTTAATTAACATACAAATTAAAAAACTGAGTTAAAAAATGTACAATTTGTTAATTTATTTTAACGCACTAGTAATGTTTTTTTTATTATACGTCCAATTGATAAATAAAAACAATCAATCAATAAGTTTTGAAGATGATCTTACAAAAAAAACCAGCTATGGTACAGCGGCAAAATCAAACATGAGTAAACATAGGTTTCAGTGTTACTACCGGCACAAATGCAGGCCCTCGTTTGGCTTTACTAAATGTCCACTTGCTTAAAAACTTTTGCTGTAAAATGTTCAAGTATTGACGTGCCGGTGTGTTTTAGCAGTACAGCCCTCGACTTGGATATGGTAAACATGGGTTGGAATTCTACCACTGGCACTAAATGGGAGCCTACTTTCGGCTTCACTAAAATGTCCACTGCTGAAAGATATTCCCCGTAAAACATTCAAAGTAGTATATATATATATATATATATATATATATATATATATATATATATATATATATATATATATATATAGCATGGGGTAACATCATTGTTCCATGTGTATCTAAAATCCTTGGCATTAAAGGGTTTTTATATAAAAATAACTGAGCTTCCATTTAAGTTTAACGTGATTTTATCATTGGGAATCTCGCTTTTACTTATTTTGTTTGTAGATTGCTTGATTAGTGACCATATTGTGTAGCGTTTTTAACAATATGTATTTATCAAAAACACTGCTTTTAGCCGTACATGAAACAAGCTTTGATGTATGCCTAAGTAAATTCTTGCATTACATTACATTTAAATTGGTTTCAGAAGAAATAATTTTCAAAATTAAAAATTAATAATAAGCAGTAAAAGGTATTTCATATTTTTATTAATATAAATTATTACACAGTAACAAAGTCACATTTTTAATTCATCACTTTTATAAACGTAATTATGAAATTCAATTGACATATTTTTTACTATGGTTAACTCATACTTCAATTCATTTTATAAAATATTGTTTAATAGCTACAAATTTATCAGTTTTAAGTTCTAAAGAACTCATAATATTAGTTAAGACCAAAATGTATCAACGTTTAATAACAAATATTCTTAATTATTTATTTTTTGTAACTTAATTCATTTATTAGGTTTAATGTTACCTGGTTATAAACAATTACAATAGCGTATAATTTTTAACTACCTGTATAGCAAAATGATGCAACTAAAAAATTAACTAAAAAACTTTTTTTGCATCTTGAAAAAAGTTAAATATCGATATTTCCGTAGTTATGAAAAAGATAATTTGTTAATTGTTACAAAAAAATTTTACATTTTGAGGTAAAGAAAAAAAATGAAATAATGAATATTTTTGTTAAAAATACTGAAAATGATTTTTTTGTATAACAGAAAATTGTTGTATGGCTTAAAAAGGTAGTATTTCAAATTGTTACATTTTATTATTACATTAGTCTCTAATACCTTTCACAATTATTCACTATATTCAATTAATAATAATAATAGTACAAATAATAGGAACAAAATGAATTATACAGAATTATATGATAGATAGTAAATATAAATCTAGTCAATACGGTAATTGTGATCGAAAAACATAATTCAAAATCACTATATTTTCAATGGTCATAGCAAAGTACATGATAATGTAAGATGTACAAGTTATGGTAGGAAAATGCGATTAATCCTACTGTGATGGGTTTGTTAGAAACTCGACTTTGTTTAATTCTAAAATGGTTTTTAACTGAATAAAAATGGCAGGCGTGAAAGTTCGCATTGATTAGATTTAAATCTAATTTGCAGTTAATTTGTCCCGAGTATTCCAGGTTTATTGAAAACTGCGTGCAGTATGTAAATATTATTTCCTTCAATCATCAATGCTAATTGCATACATAGTTTGGTTAACAATGTCATTTAATAAGACAGAATATTTGATAACTAAAGATTTTGACACGAAAAATATGCTTTCTTTAAACAACATAATCGTGTTTTAATAAACCCGGAAAACTTACGGGTGAGTAATATATCATTTAACAAACAATTTAATGACGTCATTAACCTTTAGTTCCTTAGTCTTCTGATTAGTAGCATAAATATTTGGTTTTTATAAATACACACTCTACGTGATTACACCAGGTTAAAAATTTAGTTATTGGTTAATAAGGAGTCGAACTAAACAGTACGTTTCACCTTTCCTAATCACAAAACGTTAAGCTTTTTCTTTTTACTATAAAGCGAAAAACGTATGATTGTGTTTTGTTAAATTGAATTAAACCATTGTTAAGTTTTGGCATTTTGTTTTATGGTTAATAAAATAATTAACAATTTGGATACCAAAATAAAATATCATAGAGAACCAAATTTGTAAAACGTTTAATTTGAGATACTAGAAAAACTCAATTTAACAAGCAATATTTTCATTCGGCATAAAGTTAGTTATCTTACAACAAATAATATTAAATGCTCAAAGCAATAGTGTTTTTATTTCAAGGTGTAAGGATAATTTCTAAGCCAAAATACAGTTATGTGGGAGTTACAATTGTTTTAAAAATAATGCCCTATGTTACATATAAAAAATATATACTTCAACTTTATCTACATCTATTTTGTTTATACAAAAATTTAAATTTAAACATGACACGGACGTAAATAAAATTAGCTGTTTTTCAAAAATTGTCACCCAATAATGCAAATATCAATTTTATATCTTAATCAACACTGAACTTAGAATTTCTCAAGCGACAATGACAAGATGGTTTCTAATATAGCAAGTTTAATTTTAATTTTAACAAAAGTTCAAAAACCATTTAAAAGCCTTTTTTACCACTCTATGTTTTTCTTAAATAAAAATGATTGCTATTGGCTATATATAGAAAGGAACAACTGCATTTTTGTAACAAAAAATATCAAACAGCTATACAATCAACATCCCCCTTATAACCTGTCTCAAGTTCCATTGAGATAAGTGAATAATGACAACACAGCAAAATGTGAACGCTTGGTTTCTTGGATAAACAAACCCCATTTCAACAAATTACGGAAGACAAGTAAAAGCATGACTCCAACAATTGGGTTGAGTAAAAATCAAAGCAGTTCAATTTTCAATTAACACATTCTTTAATGCCAAGCATGCAAAGTACAATCATATAGAACAATATTCTAATCCTCATGCTCATCAGCACAAATAATAATAATTGTAAAGATATCAACAAGTACAATGACCCACAAACCTACATCCTAGTCTCAAAAAAGGGCCACGGCATTTAGCTATTCCCCTCTATATTTATTTATGTTTTAACTACTTTGAATGTTTTGCGGATAACATATTTCAGCAGTGGACATTTTAGCGAAACCGAACGTGAGCCCGCATTTTAGTGAACCGGTGATGGGATTCGAACCCATGCCCATCTAGGTCCAAGTAAAGTGCTGTACCGCTAAACCACCCCGGCACACTATAAATGGAAACAATGCAATTAAAGTGAACCAATTTCCAACGTGTTTATGCATATTCAACTTATTATCGATATACACAAAAAATAAACTTAATTATATATATATATATATATATATATATATATATACATATACATATATATATATACATAAACAATTATATTTTTTTGTGAACAATACACTATCATCAACAATAACAACTTTTTCTCTAAAAATAAAAATAAAAAAATCTTAATTAAAGACATGTAAATTAACCACTAAAAAGTTTACATTAAATAACAATCAAGCATGACATTTGCGGAAAAGAATACATTTATTTACAAACGCTTATTTCATAGTACTGTTAATCAGAAACAAGGCTTTTATTTAGTTCAAATATACTTTCCAACTCATCATACTAAAAATGTTATTATTATTTCTATGATTATTATTATTATTATTACTTCAATACTTTCCGCAAAACATTTTTAGCAGATAAACATGTTAGCACAGATAGACGGGGAGAAGCCCGCATTTGGTGCCAGCGGTGACAAATGAATCCATACCCATCCAAGTTTCAATCCAGCGATGTACCACGAGACCAACCCGGTACAAGTCTCAATGTACATTTTCATTATATGTTGTTGTTTAATTTGTACGTTTGATAATTTGCAATCAATACATCTTTATGCAAAATCTCCCACAATCGAATATCTTAACATCGTCCTAATTCATACAAAAATAAATCAACATTTAGTGACTACAACTCAGATGAGGCGCTGGTTCAAGTTGGGTACCAACTTGGACGAAACATCTGTACAGTGCTCCTGGTTGATTCAAACCAGGTGGATTTATTGTTCAAGTAAATCTGACTTTTATACTGTATCATCCTTGAAGACCGCATTATAAATTAAAGTTTTGCATTTGTCTTTACGAGCATTAAATATTCGTTTATTGAAAAACAAAACGGTATTTATTTGTGTCAACATTCTACAATTGAACGACCAATTAAAATAGTTAAATGTCAAATCAAAATCAGCCCGAATAATGTCATGTTCAAACAAATAACTAATTGAAACAACCTTTGCACTTGAATTAAGTAAAAAAAACAATACCGTTTTATGTTTATTTTTTCAACACACACACACACACACATACAAACTTCATTTATTTATATCTAAATTGCAAACTGTGAGATTGAAAAAAACAGGCTCACACATTTAAATTTTTGAAAAAAAACGATACAATCCGTCCCAAATAATCCTTCAACTGACCACCGTGTCTTTTGCGTACATACACACACTGCACACATACACAAATTGCATCATTGTATTAAAATCGTACGGACAAACAATAGTTAAGGCCTAATGCCAAATGCATGAGAGACCACACGCACACACGCACATGCAAATACGAACATGTCTACCCTCCATATATAAAACAAAAGGCGTCAGTCAAATTGAAAATTATCGGTTATGATGGCATTAAACTCAAAAATTGAGTACAAATAGCGTGGAAGAAAAAAATTGTAGGGTAAATTGTCGTGATAGTTATAAAAAAAAATTCTTGTGTAGGCAATGGAGATTTAAAGCACATCAATCTAGTAAAATCGATGTATCCAACATCTTAATCACTCTGGTACATATTGTGCATTTAGAACCAATTATGAGTCTGAATCAAATGGATGAAACAGCTGTACAGTGCTCCTGGTTGACTTGATAACCTAGTAAATTTATTATTCAAGTGAATCTGACAATACTAATATAACATTTCTAAGAACATAATCCCTTAAAAACCCATTGTTAAATGTGTAATTGCCCAAAAAAGCCCCAACCAGTAACTTGATGTCTTTAAAAGTAAGTAACAATAACCACAAGTTCAAAATGAATAGAAAGGAAATTTATAACAAAGGATAGCTACTAGATTTTATCGTATTTACAGTGAAACACATATCTCTAGTGAGATATTAAAGCTTAATAATAATAATAATAATAATAAATAAAAGGTTTGTTGGGTTATGTGTACATGTCATCTGTATAAACCTGAACATTAGCGAGTACTATGGATTGCAGAATAAGGAACATTGTGGTTTGTGTTTCATTACAACCATTGTACCCGATGGAATTCGCAATTATTACATTTCTTTAATGTACAACAAATAAACACATTTTTGTTTTTGTGTATTAAGCCACATTTAAATATATAAATAAGTACTTAGAGAGAGATTGCCAATTGTTGCTATTTTGGCTAATTAGAAGTTGTTTAAAACCAAAGGTTCAAATACTATAACTGTACACTATCTTTCTCATTTATAGTTAATAATTCAATGACATTCTATGGATCAAAATTTTGAAAAGTGTTTAAACTATATCAATATAACGGCCTATAAAGTTTCAAATATTAATTAAAGAAAAATATAACAAACAATCAAACCCAATGTATTCCTTAATTCTGTAAATTCACTTTCCTATTTACCATTGTCAAACTATACACGTTAGCTCCAGTTTGCTAAAGTAACTTAAAGCTATTCATTGACAAATCTGCCAACAACATTGTATTGACATAAAATTGCTTAAATCTGCCAACAAGCATTATTGTTGTTCACTTTGACCGTCGAAAAGAAAAATGAAACAATAAAATTTTGAATTAAACCAAACTGACCGCATTTGGCAAATTAAATGAAAAGTACACACACAAAACCACTCTTCCAAGTGCAACGCATCATTATGCCCCCGACACGACCTAAATCAGCACACACATCACACGCAATTTAATATATGCCAAAATTCGGATTGTATTTATGAAAACACTATCACCTTTTCTATCGTTTGTACAAAGGCCTCTGTCAAAAATCACATTATTTTTTGTATTGAAGTAAAATAAACAACGAAGGCCCATTATATATATATATATATATATATATATAGCTCGATCAAACGTTTACGTGGGCTAAACTCGATCAAACGTTTACGTGGGCTAAACCAAAATTTAACACAAATCCAATCAACAGACTGGAGAAAAACAACAAACAACCAGACATTTAAAAACTAATCAAAACCAGTAGGAATATTATTCTAAAATATATTTATATATATATATATATATATATATATATATATATATATATATATATATATATATATATAACTCCAGATAACCATAAATAAGGCTGTGTAAACTTTGGAAAATAATCTAATACCTTCAAATACACATTTGCAAAGCATGCCAATAAAGTACAAATAAACTTTTGGTATTTTAGAAAAAATAGTAAAGATTGAAAAATACTTGACAATTGTATCAGCACTGCATCTTGACCAGCTTTAAAAACCTTTTGAATAAAACATCAAAATGGTCTTATATATATATATATATATATATATATATATATATATATATATATATATATATATATATATATATTAGTTCAACCAAAAACAATAGCACTGATAAATAACTAAAGGCACTTTTATATGGATGTGTATGCAATTAAAAATAATGCACCATACGTACATTGTTTAGAAAAATGTCGTTTTTGCAAATAAAAGAACAAATGAAGGAAATGAATCATTTAACAAATGCAGTAACGGGTCACAAACAAATCATTAAAAATAACAAAAAACGAAACCAAAATAAACCAGCACAAAAAGTTTTTTTTCAACGTTATCGCGCATGAGTAACCAGGCGTGTATTACCCATATATATATATATAAAGCAGATATTAAAAATATTATTTTAAAATACAGAAAATCAAAATACAACAGACAAATTTTTTTCAAAAAAAAATTAACACGTAAACAAGAAGAAATCAATATTATATGTAACGTTTGAGTAATTATTCCTTTTTAGCCAATGAGATCGGGTAATTGTTTTTTGTATCTAAACTAAGTAATTCTTCCAAATAGACCAAAAAATTCCCAATGGCAATGAAAAGTTGACAGCACACAAAAAAACGACAACGGCCATTTGATTATCAAAACGACTCAATCATCAACTTCGAATTAGGCCGCGGTCTGGACGACAAATCAATAGCCATTTCGTTTGGATCTCGACTGCATTCGGGTGGCGACGAATTGTCAACATTGTCATCGTTGTTGCCAACAGATTCCGTTGCATTGGCTGCATTAGGTGCACCAACGCCATTCATCATCATCATCATCATAGCCATAGTCGACATCATGCTAGAGGCATCGTCTGGAGTGGACAATTTATTCGAACTGTTGCTGCTGCTAATGCTGTTATTGTCTTTGTGATTCAACAAGTCGAAAGCCAAGGATATGGATGGATCTGAATAGGGCTGTTGTTGGTTCTGACCTTTGACACCATCGACCAAAGCCTTCATGCATGCGTCAAAATGAGCCGCTTGCGAAGGCCATTGGGACAGGTTAAGCAGTCGTGGATCACAGTGATCCATCAGTTGATTACCAGTCGAATTGATATTGTTATTGTTGTTTGTATCACTAGCATGTAAAGACGAGGGTACAAAAGATTGGGAATGGAAGTCGTAAACTGACTTGGCGGTTTGGGCGGTAGATGCTTGGCAATCGTCAGAATTGGTTGCATCGGGATGGTGGGCGGTAGGTAGATGGAAACCGGACGAAATGTTAAATTTATCCAAATACGATTGCGACGCATCTTTGGACAATTGGGGAAATACCGAATTCAACATAAGAGCCGAATGATTTGAATGAGGATTAAACAAATCGCTATCGGTGGGATTTAAATAAATCGACTCGTAGTTCGGTTGTTGTTGTTGCTGCTGCTGCTGGTGCTGTTGCTGTTGCTGAACCATCAATGGATTTAAACAGTTGGACAAAAATGGACCCGAAATAGACGACGGAGTAGTTGTCGATACTGCTCCCGATCGCATCGACAAAGGCGAAGTATTAAAATTAGGCGGAGTCGAGACAGGAAAATGTTGGTGTTGAGAAGTCGAAGACTTGCGCAACTTTGAGTCGCCAAAATTGGACAAAACACACTTGGACTGGTGTCGATTGACAGCGCTGACGCAAGTAAATTGTTTGCCACAAATGCGACATTGCATTTCGGTCGTGCGCAAGTGCATTTGCAAGTGAATAATTTTCATATGATAGCGCATACTGCTCTTGATTTCGTACATTTTGCCACAAAATTTGCAAACGTACAACTTGCGACCGTTGTGTTGACGTTCGCATTCGTCTATCAAACTGTTGAGTTTGTCGATACTCGTCAGCCGCCAACGTTTTAAGTCGTGTGTCAATTTGAAATTGGCATTTGGATTCAAATGCTGATCGGACGAATTGAGCGGCGACGTTGACGACGTTGAGGACGACGACGGAATGGACGTCGTAAAAGACCAATGCGTGTTGTTTGGATCAGTCCCAACACCTGTCATTTCGTCGTTTAGATCGGTTTTCGAACTTTTGGTCGCATAGTCCATGTCCATGTCCATGTGCAGATGAGATGTCGACTTCATCAGTTCGTCGTCATCGTTACCGCCGTTGGTTCGACCGCCACTCGACTCATGATCGACGTCGTTGGGCATAAAATCATCGTCATCGTCGTCGTCGTCTTCCTCATCATCAACAACCGGCGTCGGGTAGCGTTTTTCGCGGTTGTGCACATCGCCAAATGGACTGCAGCTAACGGCGACGTCGTCTGACTGAACGTCGTTGTCGGCACGTCCGTTCATTGGCGATTCGCAATTGCTTACACTTGCGCTGTCGCCAACGACTTTCGATTTGGCCGAACGAGGACATTTTGACGCGTCGGTAGACGACTTTGAATCACATTCGGTTGGATGATCGTGCGATTCGGATGCGTCGTTTGTGCTCGTCTGTATTGTCAATAAAATGAAATAAATGTCATTTATTCAAGAAAAATAAATAAATAACCGTGTCATTATTTTTATTATGAAATATGATTATTGTTAAAACGTTCAAATATTTGAATTTGTCGTACTGGTGGAGTTGATACAGTACTAAATTTAAAACTGGATAGGCATTGGATCGAGTTTCATCAACGGTTTTGCCAATTGTCCATGTGTCAAAGAATGTTTCTAATACTGGCTTTGACAACGGTAAACAACAGCATTGTATTCCTAAAAATATGTGAACACAGGAACACCTAGTAGCACAATTGAACCAACACAAAATCACCTTAAGCAAAATATTCTTTATAAAAACAAATATAACGCTTGATAAAATAAGTAAGAAAAATTGGGACAGTACTAAATTGAAAATGTAGCCTTTATTTCCAGTTGGTTTCTTTTAAAATAGATATTGAGTATTGAAAATGATAATGACATAATGTATCCCACAGTTCACGTTATATTCATCCAAAAGTTTTGTTTTTAATTATACAAACAGTGAAAAGGCATATTTTAAAGTCAATACCTATTTAAACTCAGGTATAATAATAATCGTGAGGATTTGAGTAATGCTTATAAAGTCTCAATTTCCAATGATGGTTATAGCTATAACTGTTCCTCCATCAGACGCATCCAAGCATCCAGACTAACATAGCATAAATCAAGTGCACATTGGTATAACTGGGATATTGTTTATTAACTAAAATTTATATTTATTAAAACGTTATAATTATATTATAATATTAATAAAAACCAAAAATTTAAAAGATAATACAATTAAAAATGTAATTAATTCATAAGTTATAAAACTTAATCTTAAATACACATTTTTTTTAAATTATTTTGTTTTAATGTAACCTTATTACGACTGCAATAATATCCAATATATTGAGTTTTTCTGTAAAACGATACAACTAAAAAATTAAGCATTTCATTAATGAAAATAAAGTTTTTTTTGTTTTAAAAAAGTAAAAAATCAATATTTCTGTAAATAGTTAGATAAAAAATCAGAATACATTGATTGTTCAATGTTAAAACAATTTTACATTCTGAGGTTTAAAATGGATGAAACAATGTGAATTTTTGGTAAAAATACAAAAATCGTTTTTTCCGTTGATTAGAAAAATTATTGTGCGACTTTAAATTTTTTTAAAATAAGCTAGTCTTTAAAATTGCAAAGTATATTTCATAAGAATGCAATTATTTACTAGTAAGGAACAGAATTTTTAAAAATGTTTTATTTTTTCAATTACTGAATGTTAAGGCATTTATTTCTTACAAAATACAAAACTAGAGTTGTATTTTGTAAAACTTAAATTAAACAATTCTCAAATTTTCGGCATTTTATTTACTGACGAATTAAACACCAATTAAATTAATAATTTGGATACCAGCAGGGGTATTAGTGAAAACCATATTTGTAAAAACTATACTTGGAACGGTTAAAAACTGTACTTACATATGATGAACGTTTGTTATAAAATATATAAGAACAATTGCACAATAGCGTTAAACCAAATACTTTAAGAAGTAGTATTTACATTTTAATATGTGAGGATGTTTTATTAACTGAAATGTAATTCAGGCATGCGATAGTCACAATCATTTTAAAATCAGTATCGTATGTTGGCGTTTAAAAATAAACATCAACTTGGTTGCCCTAAAAAGTTTGATTTAAAGAATACACGCGCTAAAATAACAACAGCTTTTTTTTAAAAGCGTTTCCACCACATAATACTAAAAATTAATGTTAATTTTTTTAGATATTTAAAAATATCTATAAACATTCAAATTAAATAATTACGTGAAACGTCTTTGTTAATAGAAACATTATATTAGACTATATTAACAAACTAATCAAGAGAATTCCAAGGTACCCAAAACTGGTTACAAGAATGCTATCACATGGATTATTAAATATTTTGTAGTGTTTAATACAATAAACCAATTGATAACTAAAAATATTTTGTTTGGTGTTTTTTTGTTTAATATTTAATGTTATATTCTATGTTGATAATTTTAATCAACCTTTGATCTTAAAACAGATGACTTTTGATGTAGATTTTTAGTTATTAATAATAAATATTTATAAACTTCATTGTACTTTATTTATAATAAAATATTGTATATTCTGCATCAAAATTAAATCATCCCCATCAATTAGTCCAAAAACATTAAAGTTTACAACGTACACCTAATGAACGACAATTGAGATGTACTAACTGTTTATATCGGAATTAAACCACTCCAATTATCTCTATTAACTACAAAAAATAATTAATCAAACTCCCAATTAATTAATTCATTAGGACACCTCTTCCTAGCACAAATAAAATGATGAAGTACGCGCGCTACAATGTCCATCCAAATTAGTCATTGACTACCCTGTCTTCTTTTCTATCCATGTAATAATTGACCTTACGTTGCTATTCCGATTAGATAAGTAGGCAACCTTCGTAAAACATGGCCAGTTAGACGTCTTCCTCTTATTGTGTTAGAATTATAGAGACAATAATTATTAAATATGCTAAAAATATTTGAAAATAGTTGAAATATTTAATTAGTTATTAAACGGTTGCGTTCAACAAACGATAGAGAGTAAAACCATATAAATATTAAACAGTTTTGCTAAAACTGAGCAAGCTTTTATATATCCATTTTGGGTAAGTATCCAAGTTTCGCTAAAGACTTAAAACTGGGTGAACATCAATTCAGTTCCTACCACTGGCACTGCATGTGAATCGTTGTTTGATTTCGCTAAATGTCAACTTTCCCGCAAAACATTCAAACAGTAAAAACCAAATAAATAAATTGCAAATAAAAACTTATTAAAAAAGTTTTTTCTCTAAATGAATACATTATTCAAATACGTCAAATATAATCCACATAAATAACTACTCAAAATATAATTATTAATACGATAAATGTATAAAAGTGGTATGAGTACCTTTGCCAATCAGTGACACTTATAAAAATGCATTAAATATTGTCGTAAGCTGAAAACTAATTTAATGGAAAATTATGTAAAAAATCACTTATTAAAAATTTTCATTTTATTAAAAAAATCGTAAAACCATTATTTAACCAATACAAACAAAAATATCAAATTACATTGGAAAACGATTAATGTCAGTCCTTACATAACAAATTAATTTTCCCATTTAAATAATCTATACAAACGCTACACCTCAAAATAATAAATTGTTTTTACTTTTGGTTGATTATATTTTCACTAAACATTTATCAACAAAATTTTGTATATATAACAAATAAGTAATATAAATAAATAATTGTTTTGTACACTATTCAAAATTAAACAAATAACTGACCACTCTAAAAAATAATTAACCTATTTATTAAAACTACACAGACAAGTTAAAAAGGCAATATTTTTTGCAAAACTAAAAACAAATCATGTAATCATAAAATCTTCACAAGTTTAGATTATTCATTTTTAAACTGAACTGTAAGTAACTAACATGCATCTCTTAAAAGTACCCTTCAATAAATTCTTTTCATTGTACCAAAATAATATTTATTTAATCTCCAATAAAATGCCAAAACGCTTCATTAACCTGGTTTAACTTTTCAATCCCTCTCGCTACCCTTCTTAAGTATATATCTATATATATATACCAAATTGACAGTATTAAATAAAAATTCATACTTAGTATCCACAATACGATAAAAAATTAAAAAGATAAAACTAACAAGATGTAAACTGCAGCTAATACTAATAAACAAATAAAACGTTAAAAACTTAAAACTGAGTAAATGATATTAATATTTTATTTTATAACAGTAAAAGTTAATTTTTAACATTTAATTTCAATAAAACATTGTAACATAATCATCCATTTTAAGAAATTCTCTACATTATTTCAAAATAATTAATTTGATTTCCACCTTAGTTGTAAGCAAAATAGGTAAAAAATAAACAATAAAACCTCTCATTACTCATTACAACATTCATAGGCCGCAACAGCTAAACATTTGATACTAAAACTATATATATTTAAAAAAACAATACTACAGTAAAAACTAAATATTAAAACATTTATCCTAATTGTATCTAAAAAGTGCAACGAATATTAAGAAAAATTGCTTTAACCAAAAAATAAATACTAAAAATAACCTGAATATATTTACTTATCACAATTCCAAACGTTAATTTCAAAAAGCATTAACAGCAAAAATATTTTTTTTTAAATAAAAGATAAAAAACTTCCTTTACGCACATATAACTACAATAAATTTATTCTTAAATTAATAAAATATTAATCGCTATATAGTAATTTTAAATAAAAAAATTAAAACGTTTTCTTTATTTACAAGTCAAAAATACTTTGAAGCCTTGATCATATAAATAAAAATAAATATAAATTTTAAAATCTTAAATTGTTAAATTACATCAACAAAAGACAATTATATCTACAAAAAAATTTTTTTAATTACCTGCTGTGTAAGTCGAATATCTTTACATTCAGGATCAAAAGGTTTGAAGCTGTGACTGAGTGGTAATGATAAACATTTTTGATATTTTGATAATCCAAAATAATCGTGATTATTTTGATTTGAACAAGTATGAAGCATTGCATCACTTATTTTCTCAATAAGATTAAATGAAATCTGGAAAGCTGTCAATAGCTCAGCTGACGACAAACGATTAGTTATTATAGATGCATTTCTAATCTACAAAGAAAAAATAAATTACGATTTATTTACCAGTTTAGTAAATTCATCTAAACACATGTTTGGAATGTCTTGTCCAGGTGATAGAGTTCGGCAAAACTGGCTCTGCGGTGACTTCATAACTGCAAGAGAATTTGAACAAAACGTTAAATGAAGGTCTTCGTAGGTTGTAATTATTTACACTATACAAACAACTAATTAAAATTAATAATTAATTTTAATTAATAAACAAAAATTAATTTAATTTAAATTATAATTTTATTAATTTTAAATTTTTTATTTATTTTAAATACTATTAAATCTACCAGATTATGTTAGAACAAAAATATAATTTAAAGCATTGGGTTCCCTTTATAATTCTAAATAAAAATATAAAAAGACGTAAAGTGTGAGATGAATTCATTTCGTATATTTTCGTCAGTCACAAATATATAACATTTTAGTATATATATATATACAAAAAAGGGGGGTACAGATAACCTTTAAATTAGTACAACTCAAACATTTACATACAATCATTACGACCAAGCTAAGTTCAATGTAGTGACGAACTGTTTTTGTGCACACAAAACACGTTTTAATGTGTGAATATAAACAGATTCGAGAATTTTTAACATATTCGAAGCTGGAGAAGTAATTAGCACTTTAAAACAATTTTTAAAGTTGATTTGATGTTTGGTTTGTAGTAAGTGACGTAATATGGAGGATGTAGATTATTATTATTTATTATTTATAGTTATTGGTTTAGATACTTCAGTAAAAGTAGCTTTCAGCACAGATGAGTGTTTATTTCCGTTTGACCTTTTATTGATCCAGTTAGGGAATGTGTTCTTTAGCCCAATTAGATAAGCGACGCATTGTCCGACCAATGTACTTGTCACCTCAACTGCAAGTGAACTGGTGAATGCAATGTGAGGCGGAAAATGTGTTTTTAGCTATTTTAATGTTGGGCAAAGGGAGACCTTTAGTAGTGTATATATATACTAAAATGTTATATGTTTGTGACTGACGAGAATATACGAAATGAATTCATCTCACAGTTTACGTCTTCTTATATTTTTATTTGGAAAAATATAATTATTAAATAAATTAACTTGTTAATTATTATTTTTAATAATAATAATAAAATAATAATAATAATAATAATAATAAAATAAAGAAATTATGGAAAAATCATGGTTTTAGAGATCTATGTAAACAATTAGTAAACGCAATTTACTCATACTTATAATAATCAATGCAATATTATTTCGTTTAATATTATTGTTTAAAGATATTTTTAAAATACTTTAAAAATATAATTATAAAACGCTAAATTTTAATGTTGTATTTATTTCAAAATAATAATAACCGAATATTTTCAAAATCATATATATATATATATATATATATATATATTGTAATAGTTTTATTTACACAAAAAATTAGTTTTTTTTACAAAACCTGCATAATAATGTACTCAAAAATAATGTTAATATTTTAGCGCTTATAAACTGTAGCCAGTCCCAATTTCGGTTAAGAAAAAAGGAGCGTTTGTGTGCAATATAAACAACCTGGTTTCTATATAAAAAGTTAATGTTGCTTAAAAAAACAAGAGAGTCATCAATTTATTAAACTTCAAAACAAACTGAGAACATAATTCCAATGACAGGTTTTAGCAAAATTTGAATAATATACTAATCTCTAATATACATGATTCTCAAAGCCGAAAATGTAATTTACAATCACGAAGAACAATTTTGGTGCTTTATATTTTTAAAGCAAGAGAGTTTTTTTTAAATTGTTATTAATTAATTTTATAACTTTTTATAAAAATGAAAACGTTGTTTTTATACATTTTTCATTATTAAAACTAAGTAATTTACAAGCATTTTGCAGTAAACATTTTACATAAACGTTTTAATATTTACGCTCACCTAGAATTTAATTATTTTATTTAGTACAGTTTAAGTGTCAAAAGCTTTAAGAATGAAATATGTAGTCTTATTAAATGACATTGCTAATCATTATTTAAAAAATATGTATGCAATTAGAGTTGAGGATTGCACAAAACAATACTTACATTCTATGTAGAGGTTTTGAAGTTTTTGGAAAAACCCAGACAATTTATTAGCCCATTACAGTCAACACTAATTAATACAAATATCTGCGTTTGCTTTATTTATCTATAGTATTAACCAACCTAAAATTAAATACAGTTTAACTTCTAACAAAGTCATTACAGTAGGATTGTATTTTTCCACCTACGTATTTATCTGAATTTGTATGTAACTCAGATTTACAATAATTTTTTAACAACATTTACCGTATTACTTACGTTTACATTCAGTCTATAATATGCTTTTTATTGTTTATTTTATTTTAATTAATTTATTCTGATTAATGATTAGAATGTATGTGTACTGAATTAGGTATTAAAGATATTATATATATATATATATATATATATATATATATATATATATATATATAATATATATATATATATATATATATATATATATATATATATATATATATAATCTATATTATGAATGAAAAACCAAATTGAAATACAAATTTTAAAAAAACAAAAATAATTGTACAAAAGTATAAACAATTTCTTTTGAGTTGATAATGTAACAACATACGATTTAATAAAAAACATATTTATTACAGGGTTTGCAAATGTTTTTTTATTTAAAAAAACGTTTAGTTATAATTAAATTAAATCAAAAGGTGCATTATTGGCATCTTTAAATTAATAATCACATTTGCACACACACGCTACATTGTTTTATATTTATGACTAAATTTAAATGAAATCAACATTTTTTGAAAAAAAAACGGAAAGACAAGAGTAATCGGTTTTGTTTCAGTCTAATCTTGAACATTATATATATATATATATATATATAATGTTATAATGTACACACACTAGCCAAGGTTGTTTACACGGCCATTATATTGAACTGAAGAATAATTGGGTGGTTCGGGACGAGGTCCCAAATTTTGACGATTTATATTGGATAGCGTTGTGTGCCTTCGTTGGATCGGTTTGCCAGAAGTTGACCGATGACCAACAGTTCGATACGTCGAACTGTGCAGTTCAAACTGATTTTGGTCAGGCCAATGTGCTTTTGTGATCAAATCATTCATTGAGCGTGATGTCCATGTTTTGGACGATTCTTCTTTATTTGAATGCGTGCGACTTCTGTGAATAATAATAATTTGTTTTAAATTATTTTGCAATTAATAATAACAATTTGTTTAGTTATGCAAATGCAAATTTTATTACAAACAGTTTAAAAATTTACTTAGCAGGTCTTAGACGAATGTTGGGTGTGGTTGAATTTGAAAGCGTAGGCTTGTTATTGTAATTAGTATTATTAGGAAGTACAGATGCAGTTGGGACAAAAGATTTGGGTGGTTTTGAAATAACCTTTCTGTCCGAATCTATCAAAGACGATGATGATTCTGAAGCAATGCGTTCCGAATTTAATAGAGAATGATTTCTGTCGAACGAGCTCACCTACAAAAATACGAAATAAAAACTTACGATTTCTAATTACTCATAAGTAGTTAAAAAAACATTTCTAAATATTTAAAAAACTAACTGGAATTTTGTTAAAATTTGAAATAGAGGAATAATTTTTGTCGGAGTACATTTGATTTTTCCTCATTTGATCATTCATTTGTTGTAAATTAACAACGTCTGAAGACAGCATTAGAGATTGCATCATCGGGGGAATGGATAGGGAAGATTGAGGATTACGGTAACTTTGATTAGAATCGAAGAAATCAGAATCGAAACCAGAATGCCTTCAAAATATAAATTAAACAATTCAAGATAATTTTTGAACCAATATTTAACTAGTAACACTTTTTATGTTTTAATGAAATCAAATAAAATTTATTTCACTGTTTTTCCTTCTCTTTTAATAATTATTTTTACTTGCGTGGAGGTTAAAGTAGGAGAATGTTATAATTACTATCATTGTTATTATTACTATTATTCACTGCAGTACGCTATAATAAATAAAAACTAATCTGTACTACATTTAAATGGTTTGACAGTTACAAGTAAAATATATTGTAAATAAAGTATCCGTTTCAGTGACTAAATCCAGCATAGTGTAATTTATTTAGTTCGAAAAGTACTTTTGGGTAATAATATTCGGCTATTTTCTATTTTTTCTTCATCAATAACATACATTTTATTCTTTCAAAAATATGAATGCAACTTATACAAGTAACACATTGAAATATCACTCAAAACAATACAGTATATAAACTTTGCGCAATCACCAAATCTAATTGAAATAATTTTCAGTTACAAAGCATCAAAATAATTATATATTGACACATGATTGTTTTAGCCCCAAAAATAAAACAACAATAACCAAAATTAATTAATACAATTAGCATGTGTACCAATTATTATCCAATTCAAGTGACCCTAACCACACTACATAATACAACTATTTTCAATAAATATAAAAACAAAGTACTGGTGGGATGTAAATAACGAGCTTCATAAACACACACAAACACTAAATAGAAAATCAATTGCAGATTAAAAATGTGTTCATTTCAATTTAAATGCCACTTTTTTTGAAAACTAAAACGTTTCCAACACAATTATCATAAACGTGCCACACGAAAGTTGAAACAATTTTGTAATTAAAATTAGTTTTGGCAACAAACTGGAGAAATGAGAGAAAAACAAAATTATGATAATTAAAGGGTGTGAAAGATTTATACCTGATATTAAATTATTTATAAATAAAATCAATATATATCCGTTTTGTTCCCCCATTATAACGGTCGACGAAATGAATAAAATGAATCCATTTCAATTTTAATTAAAACTGAAAACGCATAATTCTATTTGACGCATTAGGATTTTATTAAAATGTATATTACTTTTGTCCATTTTTACTTTACAGTTTAGTGAATTTTAAATAAAAACAAAAGAATTAAAGGCATTCCAAACTATTTTTGTAAATCAGGTCAATATAATTACATAATAAACTAAATAGTAAATAATAATTATAAAATAAATAATAGTAATATTATTATTATTTACTTACTACTACTACTACTACTAATAATAATAATATTATTATTTCTATTCGGCTTTTACTCTCTCATCTGCTAATAAGAAATACATTTTCAGCACGTTAACATTTAACGCACATGTAGACAATAACTCGCATTTAATATTGGTGATAGAACTTATTATTATTACAAAATCCATTATAATTTAAAATAAGTATGGGGCATCAAAATAAGAGTAATAGTAAAAATAATAACAAAGCCCCATAACACAAAAAGAATATAACAAGATGATTTCATGTGTTCGAACGTTTTACCAAAATTCTTGTTTAATTACTCATAAGACAGCCATTTCAATTAGATCTTCTCTAATGGCCTATCTCAACCTTTCTTTTGCAATCATCAATTATCCGTTCAAAAACCGTTCTTGCTCGTTATTCAGACAGTAAACGTATATTTTATCAAGTAAATTCATGCGTCTAGTCAAAGATCTTGTAAATCAAAGATTGAACTTTCTTTCGACTTTCACTGAATCTTGTCATCAATTCGTTGCCGTTGTTCGGAGGAATAGCGTCTTCTTATCGTTTCTGTTGCAATATGGAATTTTTTACAAAGGCCAGGTTGCTAATCTTGTGCCCAAACCCTCGTCCTTTATCCAGACTTGGGACTGGCTAAATTGGTTCACCTTCTGATGTTCTCTAGTCGCACCTTAAGCGATTGTATTCCGAAAAATTATATTGACCGCAATTTATTATAATGAAATTGTCAGACAAATTGAATAATAGAAATCCAACTAATACTGATCCATTTGTTACTTTGCAATCAAGTTCCCTACCTTTCGATAATAAGGCGAGTTGTTTTCCTGTTTTAAATCAAGCATTCTGGAAGTATCACCCACATATATATATGGTACAATATGTTATATTTCAATGTTGAATGACAATTAATGTTAATGTACCATTTCTGCTTCATCTAACAACAAAATTATAAACATGACACGACTGTTACTAGTATCGTACATTACGTGATATTAATAGTTTAGCACACACACGGACCTTGCAATTATCAATTGATACTAATTTCATTAAAATACGTAGTTAAATTATGGCCTATTTTCAAAACTATTTGTGACTAATGTGTCAACTAAAATCATACACGTAATTTTATTGACTAAATACTAACGTAACGGCATTATTGTCAATCGCGTCATGCTATGGTATATATACTTTTGAATAACAAAGGTTATTCAAATTGCATTGTACATATTTTTGCAACAATTTTATTTTTACCACCTTAAATGTTTTGACAGGAAGTGCATCTTTCAGTAGTGGATATTATATAGTAGCGATGGTGGTGTTCGAACCCATGCTGTAAGATACGTTTCCTGTCGAAACATTCAAAGCAGTAAACATAAAATAAAAAAGATGTAATGTATACAGATCCAATGCAATAGTTAATACGCTCATCTGATTTCGAGTAAAAAGTAAGTCTTAACAATCTAGATACTACTAACGATTACTTAATAATAATAATAATAGTAATAATGCATTTTATCAGTAAAAGTTAATGTATGCAACTAAAAAAACTCTATGTATTAAATTTATTTATATCTTTCAAGTTCAACTATAAATTATCAATTTTTCATTCAATAATAAAAAAACTTGAAATCATCATTTTCACAATAAATTACCCAAAATGTTTTCCTCTGGTTAAGATGAACACACAAACATACACAAATAGCTCATCACGTACCAGTTAAAAGTTCACACATCAATTTTTTTAATTAATCAAGCAAAATGAGTTTAGAAATTCATTTAATCATTTATAATAAATAAGGCCATTTATTCAAATTTAACGTTAGATAAATTTACCGTAATTATGCTTTATTTCAATATTTAAAACATCGATACAAAATGTACAAACTTTTTACCTTTTTAAATACAAAAAAGTTAGAAGTAGACGAAAACATTGACTAATTGTCATCATCAGGAGTAAAAGTTATCGAAAAATAACTTTAGAACATCAACATTTATATAACATGCAATATTATATTTTTTGTCAGAGTTATCTACCACAGCCCAACGGTTACCTATTGATTACATAAACATTAAATTACTTTTTGAGTACGCTGGATGTATGCTTGTACTCACCCGTCAAAGCAGAAGCCCAGTTAAACCGCTGTGCACTTGGACTCTACTATTACTAGACTAGATATTTGTAGGTACCTAGTCCAGGATGCACAACGTGGATGAGGAACAGTCAGTAATATCACCATCATTAGAAATCGAGACTTTATAAGCATTACTCAAATCATCACAATGATTAACATAAAAACTGTCTAGAAAGTTTTTGAAAATAAATTTTCTTTATAAATAGAGATTCTATAAAGCATGACCGATATTCTAAGCAATTTCAAAATTAATTGTATTGTCATTTTTATTTAATTGCATTTTTGTAAGTGAAAAATAATGTAAACTTGTTTTTCTTATAGAATGTTATACACCAAAATGGGAATAGTCAACTAAACAGAATCCAACTATTTTGTTAAAACTTTCACAAAATTATTTAAACCCCAAACCTCAAAAACAATAGCGAATTTTTGGTATAATTTTAAAATTACTGATGAATTTTTAATCGCATGAATTGAAAATTCATTGACTAACACAATAGAGCAAATTTCACCAAAATTGCCTCCATACAACTCAATTCTTAATACAAGTAAAAAAACATTTACGGTTTTCTTTAACAAACATTGTTGTGCAATAAAAATTACAGTCCACCACATGTGATTAACATATGGGAGATTGCGTCTTGCTCAAACAATTCCGAAATTTTCAAAAAAAACGATAAGTTACTTTAACCATTATGTAAAAATTCTTAAAATTTGAAAACATGCCTAACCAGACAACATATTTTTCATCTAACTTAAAATCTTCGAAAACCAATAGTACAAAGGTATTCATTTTGACAAAAAATGATAATACATAACATAGTGCTAAGTAAAACTTGGGATGTACTAAATACATTTAAGTACTCATTTAATACAATCACTCGTCATTTCATACTACATCGTTTATAAAAACTCTTCAGTTGCCTTCTATTATATATATTGTATGTAAAATGCTCGCTTTCATTATATATTTCATCTTCGAATACCAATAGTACAAAAGTATTCATTTTGACAAAAAATGATAATACATAACATAGTGCTAAGTCAAACTTGGGATGTACTAAATACATTTAAGTACTCATTTAATACAATCACTCGTCATTTCATACTACATCGTTTGTAAAAACTCTTCAGTTGCCTTCTATTATATATTGTATGTAAAATGCTCGCTTTCATTATATATTTCCTAAAAGATCCCGCCTAACTAGACTGATATCTTGGGCTACAACCGTGCATCTTCAGTAATAAAAAGAAATTTCTGTAGCATACTTGTTTCAAACACATTGGATGACAAACATGATTCGGTAATCCAAGTAATAGATATAAACTTAATTTTAACTGTTTTTTACTGTTTGAGTAATTTATTCAAAACGCATTTTTTAACAAGTGGACATTTAGTGAAGCCAAATTCTCATTTCCATTGAAAAGTACAGTAGTTGTCAAATTAAAATAATTCAACCCTAGACGATCTCATGTCCGGTTGAGAAAGGAGGAGGGTTTAAGTTCAAGGTTAGCAACCTGACCTATGCAAAAAAACATTTACTAAAGAAACAACACCATGTCATTAAACTAAATGAAAGCAGCATGATTCTAAAAATAGGGTTTGGTGAAATTCGAATAGAATTTCAATCTTCAAAGCCAAAAATGTTATGCACAATCCTATGGAACAATCTTGTTGCCCCATGCTAGTCAGAGCAAAAGGAGTATAAACAAAATAATAAAAATTAAACACTCACGTTTAATGTCTGTAATGGACTCAAAACCACATCAACTCATTTTAAATCTAATGATTTAACTGCCTCTGTATCTAGACATGTAACCATCGGCTATCAAGGTTTTCTTTCCTCCAATATAAAATATATTTCACCTCCTTCTCTATTCCCTAACGCCGACCATCATTTAACATTCTCGTCAAACACCAAATAAAAAGAATCAAATATTAACACTTAAAATAAGTCCATATATTGTTAAATTTAAATTGATAAAGTTATACAACACGGATAAATTTTTATTATATTTTCAATTAAAAATTGAAAAATGATTTTTTGTCAAAAAATGTAAATAACGAGATTTATCATTTTTAAAATTCCACTAATTAAACAATACAAAATAATTTAATACTAATAATCTCTTTTCAAAAAAATTAGACAGACATTTAGATGGAGTAAAATTATAAAAATAATCGCACTGTACAATTTAAAATATCACGTACTAATAAAGAAATGATTGCATTGTGAAATATTAAAAATCACCCAACTTTTTCACATTTACTATGTCTGTAAAATTGAAAAAAATCAATTTGAATTTTTCATAGCTTAAAGGATTATATGTATATTTTGCACAAGATATACTTATGTTTTATAGCGTATTTGTGTTATATGTAGAGGTTTCAAAATGTTAGGCTGTCTAGTTTGAAACATAAAAATAATTAGGATGTACATCTAAAACATCTGGTTAAAATACTTGAGCGCAAAACAGTTAGTAGATTACCGTTAGTGGGGCCTCTACTTTACTACATATGTCTGTTACGGGTGGCTTTAACAAGAGCATAAACGTTGACCAGCATAGAATTACAGAATCGACAAAGTAAACAAATCCCCAAAGGCGCTATAAATTTATCATCTTCTTAAGGGAATTAGACATTTTGTTACTTTTGTAATATAAGGTAATGTCAGTTTTTCATAGACTCAACTCAATATGGTCATGTTCTTCCATCCAACTGAAGACAAAACTTTGTTCGTATGTATCAATAATCATTCCTACAGCAATATGTAGAAATAACAACAACAACAACAAAAGTTAGTGGCAATGCCACATCTTCATTAGTTCCAAATTCGCATAGCATCTCTAACAAGATTAACGAGCGCAATCACATTTCAAATAATAAGATTATAAAAAGAACTGACTCTCGTTCACTACATGATACAATTATAATTAGACAAAGAAAATTACTTGGTCAAATTCTATCTTTATTGTATAAATGGAAAGCATGAACGGTTTTGGAATGGACAATTAAAGATGGTAAAAGAAAGGTTGGTAAACCAAAGAAAACCTGGTTAAGAACCATTCGGAAAAATCTAATTAAAAAGAATGTTTTGTGGTATCAAATAAAACTTTCGGCAAAATGTTTGAATACATGGAAATATTTTGTCACATGTTCGTTTTGAAATATAGGACTTTGTTATTGCTTTGTGCTGTACCTGTTAACTTACACAGACACAAACACACACCTTTCTGGGTTTTAAATCAAATTCTTATTTATGAGATATGGATTCTAATATAATGCGATATATATATATATATATATATATATATATATATATATATATATATATATATTAACCCAATTAAATACCGCTTAAAAACTGATTAAATTACTCAAAATTTTTAACTTACTTTGATGCATAATTAGACGTTTTAGACTTTCCAGAACTAAAGTTAGACGTCTAAAATATAAAAAAGTAGAAAAAAAGTAAGTATAATACTACAACGATCAAAATAATTATCTAACATTTGTTTTAAAATTAAATAACTGAAATTCGCAACTACCGTTGCGGAAATAAGTAAGAAAAATTGATTGAAACAGCAATAAATCTAAATTAATCACTATTTCCGGTTAACTGTTTAAAAAAATATTGAAAAATAAAAAATAATAATCAATAATATAAAGGGGAAAAAGTAAAACGTTTTAAAGTAGTCAACAGTTTTATATTGCTAAATGTAATTTATACAAGTATTATAATATGGCATTGACTGTCAATTGATGTTCCAATTACTCCTTGCCATTCGTCCAAACCAATTTATTTTAGAAAATAGTACAATTAACATTATTTATTTTGTAGTACAAGAAATTATTTGGTAACCAAAAAATTACATATGCAATATATCTTATTTCATAAGCAGCTTTAATTATAAAATGAATGACATCTACTATATATATATATATATATATATATATATATATATATATATATATATATATATATATATATATCGATAAAGTTACAATTGTTTAGTAAAGCCAAGTTCTTTTTTCAAATCAATGTCTATAATCTTTGAATATACCTTTGAATAAAATATCGCTAAAAATATAACCAAACAAAAATAATTCACAAATTGCTAACAGCAATAATAGAAAATATTTTGTTTATTAGGAAGTAAAAGACAAATAAATTAGGTTTATTTTTTAGATATTATAGATATATTATTTGTATCAAACGACTCAAATTAGGGATGCTAATGATCCTGAAAATTTGAATAATACTTATAAAGTCTCAATGTCCAATGATGGTAATATCTCATCTGTTTGGTGAATTGTGGACCAGGTGTCTATATTTATCTTTTTTACTTTAATTTTATTTTTATTAATTTGAATGTTTTACAAGAAACATCTTTCAGCAGTGGACTTCTGCTTCTGCAAGTGGATTCAAGTATACACCCTGGGTACTTAAAAGGTATTTTAAGGCTAAGGAAAATAACCCTGACAAAAAATTAGGCGGCCTTATCAATCTTGCGGACAAAGGCGCCGTCTACTAACCAAGAAACTTCGTTACTCCTCCACGTTTGTTAAGCTTATCAAGTCATCGGAATCGATTGTTTTAATAGGAAGTACAAATTTAGAAATAATAAAGAGATGACTATGCGTCACCAACCACAATAAATGAATGAAATGACCCACTTTTAGCATAGTATCGTCCAGACTAGCTGATTGGCCACGTGGTTTGTGACAACACAAACCAGGATGAACATTATTCAACGACTCAATTTGACTGTAGTCGGAAATCGACGGTTCGTCATATACGTTGGGCGGATAGGAAGCATCAATTTGAATACGAAGTTGACGACATGAAACTGGAGCAGGATGAAAAACAAATTATTAAGATTGGTGATGTAGTTACATCTTTTCGCTATTTCCATGTTGATAGACCATAATATCAAACAATCGCCTCCAATGGTTTCATACGAATGGTAAATGTAGGAAAATAACTAAGTTTGTAGGATAATAAATGGCATCCTTGTAACGACGCCACTAATTATATCATGTTTATATCCCTTAGCTCAACGGCCACATATACTATGCGTGAACATAAACGTACTTTTTAAGTAGCCTTTGAAACACCCTTACTCCATAACCGAAGCTCAGTTATACCGCTGTACATTTGGTCCCTAATCTACATAAGTCCGAATTCATGATGAACCAAATAAAGATACGGAAACAGGATTACTAGCATCTCACACTATAAAAACTAACCAAGAATAAACCGTTTTATAAACATCAGTGGCTATTGTCCCAGAATATTTTGTTTTTATTTTGTAAACGTTGAGTTTATTTTAAAAACTAGTCACAAAAAATTGGATACTCTTCTACATTTTTACGCATATTAACCGATTGAAATCGATCGTCTAATGTGCTGTACAAATATAGAAATATTGAAGAAGCAACTACGTCACCAACCACAATGAATTACCTGAATTCGTTGGTTTGCACTTTGCTAAATCATTGTGATTGGATGCTGCATTTAAATGAAAAGCGCCAGTCGAATGACTGATATTCACGGGTGTTGTTTCATCCAATGTGCATGTGGCCGGACTATCCGAATCGATAAAAACGCGCATTCCAATGCAAAGGTCTCTAATTTTCAGCGTTTCGTCTACATGAGGCTTACTCGATGCGGTTGACGGTACGAGATGATTGGCAGGAATTGGCGGAGACATCAAATTCGAAATCTGACATTGAAAATTATGATCGTTTTATTTGTTTAATTGTTACTGCTTGAAACTTTTGGGAGAAATATTTTTCAATAAGTGGACATTTGGCAAAGCCAATCGGGGACCGGCATTTAGTGCCATTGATAACACCCAAACTTATGACAATTAAAGTTCGAGTACAGTTCTGTACCACCCAGATTGAGGATAGTTAAATAATTTCATCAGGATTATGAGAAGAACGTCAAATAAGCTGATGTAGGTAGCAACACTACCATATAAGATTTTCATCTTATAACCTAATGGTAAAATCACTGAAAATAAAATTAATTGTAAGAATAGCACAAGTAAACACAATAGTGCAATGTTAATAATAAATTTTACACATAATGCCGGAATGGTTTACCAATGCGATGCTAAACTCAAACTTAAATGGGTACATGTTTGAGTACCACCATCACCACTAAATGCGGGCCTTTGTTTGGTTTCTCGATCATGCCAACTGACTGAAAAACGTTTTTCGTAAGGCATTCAAACAGTAGTAACAATAGTATTATTATATGTAAAATGTGTTTTAAATGCTAATCGTATTCACGTTATAACAACTATTTTTGAATCACCTATGGATGGCCTAGCGGTACAGCGCTCGACTTGGATCTGTTGGACATGGGTTCGAGTCCCACAACCAGCACTAGATGCGAGCGCACGTTCGGTTTCGCTAAAATGTACACTGCTAAAAGACGTTTCTCGTAAAACATTCAAAGTTGCAAAATAATAATAATAATAATAATAATATTCTAAATCCATCTTTATTAAAATTTTGTATATAAACAAAAAATGTTAAAGTCATATAGATTTCGCAAACAGGTAGAAATAAAAATGTAACAAAGTTCAAGTAAAGTGAGTTTTCTTAACTAAACCGTTTAACAATAGATCGGTTTCTTTTGATAAGTTTTAACAAAATCATTTTATGCCTCTGTAAAAACCACCACTTTTCCTAAATAGATCTAATATATAAAAAGGAATTTCCATCTTCCTCTTCTTCAAACAGAAGGTTTCAACTAACTACTAGGCAATATTTTAAAGCTAAACTATTTTTTTTGCTTGGAATGCTAATAAACATGAAGATTTGACTAATGTTTATTTATTTATTTTTACTACTTTGAATGTTTAATGGGAAACATGCCTTTCAGC
This sequence comes from Cardicola forsteri, assembly GCA_025895645.1. Classification (NCBI taxonomy): domain Eukaryota; kingdom Metazoa; phylum Platyhelminthes; class Trematoda; order Strigeidida; family Aporocotylidae; genus Cardicola; species Cardicola forsteri. Next base: position 602,475 of record JAKXYG010000912.1, on the reverse strand, counting down.
AGTGGACATTTTGGCTAAGCTGAACGTGAGTCCGCATTGAGTGCCAGTAGTGGGATTCGAACCCATGCCTACTCAGATCCAAGTCGAACGCTATACCACTAGACTACCCCGGCACAAAAAGTTTCAATTTCTAATAATTGCAATATTCCTAACTGTTCCTTATCCATGTGATGCATCCAGAATTAAGTGCCGGTAAGCATCTTGATCAATAACAGCAAGTATAACTGTGCTTTTCCTACAGATGGTGGGTGCATTCATACACCCACAGTACTTAAAAAGCATCTTACGGTATATGTACTCCTTGGGCTAAAAGTGATAAAAAATCAGGCGGCCTTGTCAACATTTGCGAACAGTTTCGCCGTCACAAGGATGCCGTCAATCAGCCCAAAAAGTTTGTTAATCTTCTACGTTTGTTATGAAGCCATCAAAATGAATCGCTTAATATGCCGTAAAATTATATAAATAATGAAGAGATAACTATCTCATCAGACAATAAATTGTAGCCACTCTCTATTTTAGCCAACCAACAATTATACGTGAATAAAATGCAAAAAAGAACATTTAAAATAGAAAAAACTTATTTATATATAATATAAATATACAATACTCTAAATTAGTACTAAGACAAAAATTGTGGATGCTATTTAAACACCTATAATTAATAATGAACTCCGCCTAGTTTGGATTAGAAATAATTCAATCCAGCCAGTCCCAAGCCTGGATAAAGGAGGAGGGTTTGAGCGCAAGGTTGGCAACCTGGCCTCTGTAAAAAATTATACTGCTGCGGAAACAATGAAAGATGACGTCATTCCGGCAAACAACAACGTTTCTAGATGGCAAAGTTACCAGATGACAAGGTTGAGTAAAAGCCGAAAAAAAGCGCAATCTTCGATTTGCAGAATATTTAATGCCAACGAGACTTTGTTGTTGTTGTTTTGCTGTAATTGTTGTCTTATTGCCCCATGCTTATTTTTAAAGCAAAAGGGTTTTGTATAATATATAATATAACATAATTAATAATGTGCCGGAGTGGTCTAGCGGTCCAGCACTCGACTCGAACTTAGGTGGAGATGGTTTCAATCCCCACTACCGGCACTAAACGCTGACCTACGCTCGGCTTTGCTAAAATGTCCACCGCTGAAAGATACGTTTCCCGCAAAAAACACTCAAAGTAGTAAAAATAAATAAAATAAAAAGCACCGGTTCAAACAATGTTTAAAAAAATGGTATACTATGGCATCGAACATGATTCTAACACTAAAAAGTTAAATAATATTAACAAAATGTATTCAAAGAAGTAAATTAATAAATCGAATAATATCTGTAATAAAACAAACAATATTGAAATAATTTCAATTTGATAGTATTTTTTTTTCTCATTTTAAATAACCCAAATGTGCGCGTAAACAAATACAACGTTTTTATGTACAAACCAATTCCGTATTATATCAACAATAAGCATGATTTATTGATAGAATGCAACAGGTGTTTCAATTTGGAAAATCAAAGACTCTATCACACCATTTAATTTTTTTTAACTTAATTGCTCACGATAACTTGGCATAACTTTGTTTACAACTAATGCTTATTGCCAAAGTTATTTATTATTATTATTATTATTGCTTAACTGTTTCACAACAAACATTTTTCACCACGTGAACATGATATCAAGCCAAATGAGGACTCGCACTTAGTGAAGTGGTGACACTTGAACCCGTGCCCACCCAAGTTCAAATGCAGAGCTAACTAAATACTTTTAAATGTTACTATCATATTAAAGGAACACACTATTAGACCGCTAGACTTAAAACTGTGTAGACAAAAGTTCCAGTTTCACCACTGGGCTCAGCTAAATTTTCACTCACTAAAATATTAAAAAAAACCCGGGATTGTCTAGCGGCACAGCGCCCGACTCGAACCTGGACAGAATTCGATCCCCACCAACGATCCACTAATTGCAGGCCCACGTTCGGTTTCGCTTAAATGTCCTCTGCTGAAAGAAGCATTTGCCATTGAGTAGTAAAATGAGAAATAGAAATATAATAAAATAACTCACCCCATTTACGACTAATCCATTGCAAACATTCTTCTTATAATAATCATTCGTTTGTTTGGCAGTTGATTCTTCCATTCTTGTGCAATTCTTCATATCAAAAGGATAATTCGAATTGAGCAACAAACACTGATGTATCAAACATTCGGCACATTGATTATCATCGTCAACAGGAACACAGTGAATAGTAGACAATGGACCCGACGATGTCGAATAGCGAACAAGAGTCAAGTTGACGCTGTTCTTCGACATGGAAACCAGTTGGACTGCTGATTCTTGGGACAAACCATCGACAGGTGTATCGTTAACTGCAATAAGACGATCGCCAGGTTGAATTACCGAATGGTTAGTGCAGTTGGGATTGAGTGATTTCAATAAGGTCAAATTGCTTCCGGTTGAATTCAAAAGTTTGGCCTGATTGGCTCCGCTACCTGCGAGTACGGCCCGAATGTAAATACCCAAATCTTGATTACAGTCGGACTGATGTTATGCGACAAGAAATGCAAAGAGGACAATGAAAGTATCATTAATAAAGAAATACATAAAACTTACACCATTAAAAACAATTCTTAGGTATATTATTATTATTTTTTAAATGCTTCAAGAGAAACATTTTTCAGCAAGTGGATATTTTGATTAAGTCAAACAAGGACCCGTGTGTAGTACACTAGAACCCATGCCTACTCACGTTTGAATCCAGCACTCCACCACTAGACTAACAAGGCATATCTTTCATTTTCCATTTCCTACATCGGTAGTTACCTACTTTTATCAAGCATGCATTTTTAATGATGGTATTATTCTCATGTCCGCATGGCGTATCCTGAACTATGTGCATTGAAGCGCCAAGATTAGCACAGCAAGAACCGAGTACACAACGGTATAACTGTGCTTCTGCTTCGGCGGGTGAGTGCAAGTAAATACCCAGTGTACTTATAAGGTACCTTAAAGTATGCTTATGTCATTGGGCTAAGGGATATAACTATTATAAAATAATCAGACAGCCTCGTCAATCTTTGCGAACGATAGCGCCATCACGAAGATGCCATCTATCAGTTAAAAATGTATGATTCCTCTACATTTAGTATGCGTATCAAACCATCGGAACTGCTTGTTTAATATGCTGTACAAATATAGAAACAATGAATAGGCAACTGCATTGCCAATCACAATAAATGAATTAATTGTCAATTTCCAATAGGATTGGTTTATTCCAGGGTGTCTCTGATAAAAAAAAAATTAATTCGCATTAATAAAACTTGTGGATGCACAACTATGTTGAGATAAAATGCAGTATTAAAGTGTGTACTTCAAATCTTTTAACTTAAGTTGAATTCGATCTCTTACTAACAACCAATACAAATACAATCAGCTTTATAAGTAACATTATTTCATTTAAGTTACACAAATCAATCATAATGTTGAATTGTTCAAACATAGACACATAATACACCGTCAATGTATAATGTAGCAATTTAAATTGTAAAAAAAGTTCAACTAAATAGATAATTGTCTAATAAAATAAGTAATAGAATGAAGTGAGAAAATGTAACAACACATTTTCATTTTTCTCTCTTTCCATATATATGTATTATCTATAAAATATTGGAAGACCAAAAAATAATGAAATGGATAAAATATTTCATTATGTAAGATAATTATAAAAATGTACAACTAACATTTGCACATTGGTACATATTTTGTTTGCAATCTTGACCAAACCACATGTACCACACAAATAAATGCCAAATTCCGTGCATGCACGAGAAGCAAACATAAATAATTTCAGTTAACTGGCAAGGTTACAGCGTATAATACACCTTCCCAATTGTACAATTATACATTAAATACATAGTTTGAATTTGCTATTTGTACTCCCTATCGAAATGTGCCTTTATGAGAAAAATAAACACTTTGGTGTTGGAAACATTATAAAAAATCGATATTTTACATACAGCAAGTTATGTTTAAATTATAAACATATAAAGGACCCATTAATTTTTCATCGCCGATGTTTTAGAAGTAATTTAAAGATTATCTGGCGCAATCATATTTCAAATAATGAGATCATGAGATGAATTGACTCTTGTTCACTGCATGACATCATTGTAATTAAATGAAGAAAATTGCTTGGTCAAAATCTACGTTTACCAGCAAGAACGGTTTTGGAATGGACAATTGAAGATGGTAAAAGAAAGGTTGGTAAACCAAAGAAAACCTGGTTAAGAACCATTCGGAAAAATCTGGTTGAAATGAATGTCTCATGGAGGATCAAACAAAACATTTGGTAAAATATTCGAATAGATGGAAACATTTTGTTGCCCTATGTTTGTTTTGAATTATGACACTCCGATGTTTTTGTATTGTACCAAAAATACTTTTTAAATAATTTTAAACACATTCACCAATAATTTATTAATTATTATAAAATATACGTAAACTGTATTTAGTAATTCCGTTTATATGAGTGTTCTTATAAAAATATAAGCTCCTCACAGCTCTCTATATAGTTTAATTTTTAAACAACTATTTCCTATTATATATTTAATGTGACCATTGAGTGAAAAACTTACTCGTGCAGCAACAATATTCAAACCCAAACTAGAACCAATTTTTGGTACCGTCACTGTATAGATTACGTGTTTGTCACACAAATGCTGATTGGTGGCCGATTGATTGCAAATGTCATTGGTCAACTTCCTATCCAAAATAACCAATGATGATGACTGTCCAACAGCATCTTTGGTTGTACATGTTGATGATGCAGATGAATAGACTGGAGCTAGACCTGTAGTTGTGTTTGTTGTTGTTGACGATGAGGTTGATGATGATGATGATGACGTTTGCGACAAAAATCGTTGCAGTTCATTTTCAAAAGACTGGAAAAATAAATTACACCATCTCATATACTGATTTTGAGCATACTAATAATAATGAGGGCCGGAATGGTCATCGGGGTTCGATAGTCAACCCACTAAACGCGGGCCAACGTTCGACTTCGTGCAAACGTCCCCACTGCTGAAAGATGCGTTTTGTGTCAAAACATCAAAAATGGCAAATAATAATAATAGTTGAATAATGCTGCAAAGTTTCATTTAATGACAATAATAATATTCTTAATTTCACATGTTATTTCCATGTTATTCATCCTGGATTTGAACAGATATCGATAAGGAATTGAATGTACACGGTATAACTGAACATCTGCTTTGGATAGAAGAGTAGTTAAAAGTGTCTTACGATATATCCATACCGTTTTTGGCAAACAAAGAAAACCCTGACAAAAATTCCGCAGTTCCTATCAATGTTTGTAAACAGTCGCACAGTTGATAAACCAACATTTTTTGTGCATATGAAATTATGAAAAGCGATTGTTCAATGTACTTTAACGATATAAATAAAACGAAAAAATGACAATGACACCAACAAGTAATAAATAAAAATATTCCACTCAATAATCCAGTCCAGTTAAATTGAAGTTGTTTGGTATGACAGATGGGATGCTAATCATCATCAGTATTCTTATAAAGTCAAAATTTTTAGTGATTGTAATACACCTGACTGCCACTTCAACGCGATGCTCCCAAGAACCTATACAAACACAGCAAGGATCAAGTACACAGCGGTATAATTGGGTTTCTGCTTCAGGACATGGGTGCAAGCACATATCCAAAATATTTTAAATGTTTCTTAAGATATACGTATGCCATATGTAGGCGTTGGTCTAAGAGTAACAACCCTGGGAAAAACATCAGGTGGCCTCATCAATCTTTACAAATAGTGCACCATCAACGACTACCAACCGAAAAACTTTGTTATTGTCCTATGTTTGTCACGCTTATCAAGATATCAGATTCAATTGTTTATTATTCGGTATAAATATGGAATATAATCAAGAAGTGACCATATTACCAACCAAAACAAATAACCGATGCGTAATTAAGGTATCAATATTCTCGGTGATGTGGAAGTAGGTTCGAATCTCACCTCTGACATAACTTCGGCAAAGTTGTAAACACTTAGGAATGAAACTTGTAACCTTAAAACTGATGATCTTGCCATTTTGCAGTAATACTTTAGCTGTGTAGACAAATATATATATATATATATATATATATATAGTACTTTGATTGAAAGTTAATAATTATTCATTTTGTAGTATGGGATGCTAATGATCCTGAGGATTTGAGTAATGCTTATAAAGTCTCAGTTTCCAATGATGGTGATATTCCTGACTGTTAGTCCTCCACGTGGTGCATCCTGGACTAGGTGCCCCTAAGCATCTAGACTAATAACAGCAGGGTCCGAGTGCACAGCGGTATAACTGGGCTTCCGCTACGGCGGGTGGGTGCGAACATACACTCAGGATACTTAAAAGGTATCTAAAGGTATACGTATACCATATGTAGCCCTAGGGCTAAGAGAGATAACCCTTACAAAAATCAGGCGGCCTCGTCAATCTTTGCGAACAGTGGTGACGTCACAAGGATGCCGTCTACCAGTCAAGAAACTTTGTTATTCTTCCACGTTTGTTACGCTTATCAAGGCATCGAAATCGATCGTTTATTGTCATATTAATATGGGAAATAATGAAAAAAATGAAATGAATGAATTTTGTAGTACAAGAAATTATTTTGGTAACCAAAAAATTACATATGCAATATATCTTATTTAATAAGCAGCTTTAATTCTGAAATGAATGACATCTATTATAGAAAAATTATGCTAAATTATATATATATATATATATATATATATATATATATAAGATGTCAAACAAACATTTTACTACTAAGTAAATACTTAATAGTTTGTTAATATTAGAAGAGAAATATCTCCTTGTACAGGATTCCAGGTTAATGGTTCCGTTTCTAGCTAGCATGTTCTAGCTGATAAAAACCTGTAGTTTTGAAGCATCAGCATTAAAAATATCCAAACCAACTATACAAAATACCTGAAACTTATTTCATAATGACACCGGTACTAGTAAATACCATAAAGAAGCTACTAACACAATGACGTAAACAGAATCAGAAACAAAAAACATATCATCTATCGACAAACTTTCCTTATAATACCAAACCTTTACCACTGCGTCAAAAAACAAAAAACACTTGCCTGTTTTATATGGCCATCTAAACAGTCACTATCGGCAGACACCCCTGTTTCCACCTTCAAACAAGCAACCTTGTCACCAACTTCCGGCAAATCACAATGCTCTTCATTCGAACGTTGTTTGGAGTCAACCAAATAAACATTCCACTTCATTGGATGTCCATCCACTTCGTGGGATTTGTCGAAAGCTTTGACAGACAAACGACACCATCCACATTGGACAGCGGGCAGTAGGAACTGTTTGATCGAATCGACGCTAATCATCGGCACGTGATCTTTGTCTTCCAATCCGTTCGACTGTTCCAATGTCGAATGAGCGTGACTCGATATGCCACTATCCAAATCATTACGACAGACCGACAAATCGAGACACGATGCAATGGCATTTTCCGAAGCGTACGAATCTTCGGGCAGCAGTAAGGGCAAGTCCAAGTTGAGAAATTCGTGCAATTTTGGATTGGTCGTCTGATCTTCAACAACAACAGCGTCGTCGTCTTCTTCGTTTTGAATACGATCTGCAACCTTGAACGGTAGGTATTTATTTATTTATTTTATTATTATTAGCTTTAATACATCAATAGACGTTAATAGACATCAGTAGACATACATACATAACACATAATTAGTGCCATAAAACAAAAACAAAGTAAAAACAAAAATTAGACAAATTATGTAAGATTGTTTTGTTTGCCAAGATGATCTGTACCTTTGGATGATAGATAGGTTAATAATTGAGTAACAAGTTATTATTATTATTATTATTATAAAACCCTTTTAATTTAAAATAAACATGAGGCAACAAGATAACAGTAACAGCAAGGACAACAACAAACTCGTATAATTAAAAAAACATGACGCAACAAAATGATTCCGCGTTTACGAACAATTTGCAACATGTTTGTTTGATTTCCCATGAGACATTCATTTCAATCAGATTTTCCAAAATGTAGCCAAGTTTTCTGTGGTCTACCACAACCTTAATTTTGACGATACATATTTATTTATTTATTTTATATATTATTATATGCTTTAATACATCAATAAATGTACATTCAGCAAATTATATAAGATCGTCTTACTTTCATGCAAAGGGTGAGTAGTGCTGATTTCAATACGTTATATATATATATTCAGCAAATATATATATATATCGTCTTACTTTCATGCAAAGGGTGATAGTGCTGATTTATATACGTATATATATATATATATATATATATATATATATATATATATATATATATATATATATAATATCTATCTGTAACCTACAACGGTAAATAAGTTTATAATTGTACTAAAAGCTACTTCTACTGAAATATCTAAGCCAATAACCATAAATAATAATAATAATAATAATAATAATAATAATAATAATAATAATAATTGAGTAACAAGTTAGTTAGTAGACATAATAATTAAATTCCTTAAATTGAACCTACACCAATCGGATATCTTAGCTAAGTGAGAGTTGTATAAAACCATCTGCTTATTTATTATTTCAAAAGCCTTTTGAAATACCATTTGAAATGATGTACCAATTTAGTAGACTTGGCAAAGCTCTACAATTTAGACTGAATGGGTATAGGTTCGACTTCTGTCACCGATACAAAATGTGGACCCGCGTCTGACTTCACTAAATACCCACTTGCTAAAAATTCTTTCCCATGAAACATTCAAGTAGTAAAAACCAAATAAACAATAAACAGTTAACTAATTGAATTGAGTACAATCCGATTATAGCAAATCTATAGATCCCGTAAATTCTATTTATAGAAATGACAATATCATGTAATCGCCTCAGCTCAAACCGAATGCGTTTTAAATTCTAGGTCAGATACCCAATATACTTACATAAAATGCAAAATTTGCACAACATACATTTTCTACTCTGTTTTTAAAATCAAACAACACTTGACCAACTATTGCAATTTGTTAAAACAATTTGTTAAAATCAAACCGCATGTATGTACAATCTAGAATAACTGTGTAATTTAATTTTCATCCATTTTGGTTGGTGATGTAGTCACCTATTTATTATTTTACATATCTATACGGAATATTAAACGACCAACTTTGATGGCTTGATGAGCGTAACAAACGTAGAAAAACAACGAAGTTCCTTGATTAATAAATGGCATCCTTGTGAAATCGTTACTACTCAAAGATAATGACAAGATTTATGCCATAGTTGTCTCCATTGGCCCAACGGATACATATGGCATACGTACACCTAAAGATACCTTTTAAGTATTCTGGATGTATGCTTGCACCCACCTATTAAAAGCAGCAACTCAGTTATACTGCTGTGCATACGGTCCCAGCTGTTATTAATCTGGATGCCTATCAGCACCCAGTTCATGATGCACCACGTGAAGGAGGAACAGTCAGGAATATTAACATAATTGAAAATTGAGACTTTATAAGCGTTACTCAAATCCTCAGGATCATTAGTATCCTATTATACAAATAAATAGCCAAATATTATTGATTTATTTTTACTACTTTGAATATTTTACAAGAAATGCATCTTTCAGAAATGGACATTTTAGCGACACCAAACGTAGGCCCACATTTAGTGGGATGATGGTGAGATTCGAACCCCGATGCCCACTAATGTCCAAGTCGAGCGCTGTACCACTAGACCATTCCATCACCCAATGGAATTAGAGATTCGATTACATTAATAGCTTCAAAATCAAAGTGAATATAGCACTGAATCTGAAACTGAATAAGCAAACGTTTAAGTCCCACTAGTAGCTAGTAATCTACAACTACAATAAATGTATGTCCACTTGTTAAAAAAATTTCGAGCAAAGTGGCAAAAGTAACCGAAAATAGCTCAATGTCTATTTGCCCAAATATATTAAAAAACTGTCGCATTGCCAAAACACAAAACTTACCATCTTGACTCCCGATACAATAAAGTCGATCCACAGATTGGATATTTTCAAGGTCGATTCATCTCTATTGTTGGATAAATCTGCATTGGATTGACAGTCAAATCGAAATTCTTCAAGAATAACTCGAACTTGGCACGAATTTAGAGCTACCAAATCGACAGCAACGTTGTACAAACTTTCCACCGATTCCATGTTGGCCAACATTAAGTCTGAGGCCTACACAATGACAGTGATTTATAATGGACTTATAGAAATAGTGTGGACTAGTTGTTGGGTTTTTTTATTGTTTGCAATGTTTGGCAATAAAATGCACTTTTTAGTCAATGAGCAAATAAGCCTAGAGAGAGAGAGAGAGAGGGTCGGTAATAAAAAAGCCATTCTAACAAAATATCACTACTGGATTATGTATGAACTTATCACACTAGCATTTTTAAAATGTCTGCAAATAGAAAACGTCAAATAAATTGTAAAATACAAAAAACAAATAATATATATCGTTTAAAAATAGCAGTACGTTAAATGTACTTCTCCCTCTCAACCATAATAAATCACGTTTATAAATATAAATCTCTTTATTGTTTGTGACATCATTACGGCTGAATAAACCTATCATACTAATAATATAGGACAAGCACAAAGTAATAAACATTTCATTAATCCGGTGGAATAAATAAATTTCAAGTTCAATGCACTTTTATTTTGTATATAATAAACATCTTGAACAAAGTACAACTTAAATAATAAGCATCAAAATAAGGGATAGAAAAACCGTTTCTTTTTAAAATAAAACTTTGGATAAATTGTAAAAAGAAAAAAATTGGTTTTTAAAAAGAATAAAGTACTTCATTATTTATCAATCAAATTCTGCCATCTTCATTTCTAAACTTATTATATATTTAAAAAATGCAATTTATTGACAAAATGTACGTATAAAACTAAAGATTAGACAAAAGTATTGTAAAACAAAAACGTTGTAAACTATATACATATACATCCTTATTGTGATTTGTTTTAGACAAGATTGAACTGCTGATTAGTGCTAACATGATTATTATTGTCATTCGTGCCAAGAAGCTATTTAGATAACAATAACGATTTACTACTTATTGTAACATTTCATGTATGTATGTATGTTAGTATATATATATATATATATATATATATATATATATGGAACTGAAAAAAAAAGTTGTTAAACTAAAACATGTCTAGCAACTACTTAACTTGAAAAAAGAACTCAATTTTTAATTTCAATTTTACTTTTTACTATCAGATCACAACAGCATTGAATTTTGTGCTCAAGAAAGATAAACTTAGAGTATTAAAATATATATCCCAAGAATTATTTCGAGGACATTAATTAATAATTTATTAATTATTATAAAAAATCTGCAAATTGCGTTTAGTAACTTCATACATAACTCCACCCTAGCCGATTCCAAGTTTGGTAAAGAAAGATGGAAAGTTTAAGATCAAGATTGGAAACATGGCCTCTGTATTGCTAAACGAAACAAAAGGATTCAATTTCATTGTTGTTATTAATGTATGAACTCCTTACATTTTTTATATTTAAAAAAAAATTAAAGAAATATTTATCATTATGGGTAAAACCAAGTGTGGAGTACTATATATATATATATATATATATTCTTTATTCTAGTCTTTCTTTCTTTTACGAACAGTTGCTGTTTCCGATTAGTTTTTATTCCATCTGATTCCGCATCAAACCAATATGAATCACTATAATAATTAGATAGTTTATTGGTGTAGGTATTTTGCTGACAGATGACCTTCTTAACGTAAACCCTCATTCTTTATCCAACCTTGAGACCGGCTACATCGGATCATTTTTTATCCTCTCTACGAGGACTTACATTTAATTATTTATTTATTTACTATTTTCACTACTTTAAATGTTTTACGCAAAACATCTTTCAGCAATAGATATTTCAGTCAATCCAAATGTGGGCCCGTATTTAGTGTTGGTGTTGAGAACCGAACCCATGCCTACCCAGATCCAAATTGAGCATCATACCGATAAACCACTCCGAGTTTGCCATGAAGCATCGAACACAACTAAATGAAGACCTGCAAGTAGAAAAATTAGAAAGTCCATCGAGCTACGAGTTTGGCCATCCTGCCAACCGCCATGACGATTCCATCACATCCGTCACCTACCTGACTGGTGCGTTGCAAATAGCATTCGGCAGCCAAGCCCAATCCTTGATTGATGGCCCAAATGCCCAGTTGATCGCGAAGCCACACGTGCAAACATCTTCCCCATTGAAGCGATACGTGTGCAGTCGAACACGGATCAGTTGCGTTGTTGCCAATTATAAAATTGAACAATCGAGCATTGAGTCTGTGCAATAGGTGGGCAAACAGCTGGACGACAAAGGCGGGATTGGTGTAACCCAAATTCAGATGATCCAAAATTTGTTGGAACATGGTCAAGACAACATCGTTGAGCTGCAATAACAATAATTATTATTACTATTACAATTGTTACCATTATTATTATTATTATTATTATATTATTATTATTATTAGTAGTAGTATTATTATTATTATTATTATTAGTAGTAGTAGTAGTAGTAGTAGTAGTAGTAGTAGTAGTAGTAGTAGTAGTATTAAATAAAACAATAAAAAATCAATTCAACAAAACCTGAAAACTGTATTTAACAAATGGCAAAATTATTAATTTTAATCTTGAACAATTTAAATAACAATTCTTTTTAATATATTGGCTTACGTATCATCTAAAAATAATCATTTTGGTACTAAATCGCAACAATTGTTGAACGTATAACTTTCCTATGTAATATGAAATATATAACATTTATATGGAAAGTTCAATGACGTTAACCATTAAATGGTAAGGCAATAGCCAACACTAAAAAACTTCAATTCCTATAAAAAGTAACAAGCATCCAATATTTTTATAATCAAGAAAATATAAACGTTTCAATTAATCTTATATGATACAAACACTTATTGAAAAATGTCAAATTTCAAGATGAATAAATGAAACCAGTAGAGCGAACCAAATGCTACTTTCCTAATGCTCCCCCCTCCCCCAAAATAATACTGCAGTCACATGTGCAAATGGAAAATAGTGACACAAAAAGTAATTTGACAATTTGACAATTCAATTACATTTATTGTATACATTTGTTTAGTGCAAACCAAACAAACTTGTACGGTCTTTATTGATTCCGTGTTTTATGTATCTAATGTTAAATGTTTAGCATTGTTGCTATTATAAATGATGTTTGCCTTTTGAATGGTTTATTGAAAGTTATGTTTAGCAGCATAACTGTAGTTTAGCTAAACAAAAATGTGCACCAATTAATGCTCTTTTACGCCATCGTAGCAAATCCCAAGTCTTATTGAGAAAAAAAGAGAGTTTGAGCTCAAGATTAGCTGCTTCTGTCAAAAAAACAACAACAAGAGGATGACCATTTCATTAGACTACGACCAAGAAGTAAAAGCCGGGGTGGTCTAGCGGTACAGCGCTTGAATTCGAACCTCGGTGGGCATAGGTTCGAATCCTATCACCGGCACTAAAATGCGGGCCCACGTTCGGCTTCGCTAAAATGTCCACTACTGAAAGATATTTCTCGTAAAACATTCAAAATAGCAAAGATAAAATAAATAAAAATAATTCCAACAAACGGAATTTAGCAAAATCCAAATAAAATTGCAATTTTTAGTAAGTTCAAAAATTTGCTGTACAATCTTGTTGCCCCATGATCTTTACAGCGAAAGTATTTTGAAACAAATAAAGAAAACAATACTGTTGATTTTAACCATGTCTCCCGAACTGCAAAAAAGTGGGAATTAAACGTAAACACGTTTGGTAAAAATTTGTTTCTACAACAAAATATTCAAGTTACATAAAAATTGTTTATAATAATAAGTATCACGTATCAACAGTCTAGTGCTTCAATACTATTTTACAACATGAACACTTAAAGTACACAAGTTTCAACTTTTCGTTAGATAAATCAATCGGTCCGTTTCAACATTTTATAAATGAAACAACGCTACTAAAATACTAACTATACTATAAGCAATTGAGAAAAAGAGTTTCACAGTAACTAATTGGTTTACAAGCGTGCCAAACGTTTATTTATTGTACACAAAGATTTAAAAAGTTTGTGTTATTTTATACTCAACGTTTTTGTAAACCCAAATGTATAAAGGCAAAGCTTTTGTATAAACATAAACTTAATTAGGATAAACAAAATTTACACTGAGTGCTGATGATTAATACGCTTGAAACCATTTGCGCGCATATCTGAACTGATAAGAATATGTGTCAATAAGAATGCAATTTACATAAACATTATCAGTTTCTGACCCAAACTATAATCTCACTAAATATAAAATTGGTATTATTATTATTGATTTTGTGTTAGGTGTTTCATGACATAACGTTTGTCATGATGACTGTATACAAATTCAAAATCAGCCAATACTTATATTTAAACAATTTAATCAAGAATTAAAAAGTTTTAAGCACGAAGCCCCAGCTAATTGATGCAAGTTTCATAATAAATAAATAAAAAAATACGCCAGTGTTGATTAGTTTGTGTTGGTGCTGTTTGATGCAAGGTTCAAAGTTTGACAGGCTTAGAAAATCCCAGCAGTATTTAGGCACGGTATATGAGGAAGTTGGGTTTAAGAACCATATAGCATTCAAAATATGAATGTATATTTTTGATTACAAAAAACTTCAGTATATACAAGCCCGTAACCTTTTTAAATATTCGTGCAAAATAAATAAACGTTTGACACACTTATAAACCAATTGCTTTCTCCTACTTTGCCTTTAATGCAGTAGTTGTTTATTTACGGGATACTGAAGCGGATTGATTGATTGTTTCATCTAACGAAAACTTTGAATTTTCTTTACATTTAATATTTATTTTGATAAATAGTATCCAAATCTTTTTAAGAACTAAGTTTCAAATACAATATGGCTACTATAAACAATTTTTTATTTAATTTTTGTTGCTTAAATGGGAAACATTTTTCTAGATGGATATTGTACTCTATCCTTATAATCACACATTCACCATTCCAGTACCATCCATTTCTTACTGCATTAGTAATATTCCATTAATCCCCTATTAATATATGTATAGGCATTAAAGTTAATCATATAATTCTCTGATTATCAAACATTATTTGTTTGATTTTTCAGTCAACAGTTTTCATACAGCTATATTTATTATAATTAATCTGAAAAAGAATAATATCCCTACTTGACACCATAATCTGCAAACATAATATGGATTAAACCAATAAAGCAATTTTTATACACCTTTATCGTGACTTTATTAGGGCTTTAATTAAGTGGCGAATCGCCACATTAAATGAACAATATAATTAGTTTATATTTTAAAAACTTGCATGATAATTCTATATATAAAGTTTGTGAAATTCAAAGTGGGCAAAACAATATAATTAAAAACAAAATCAACATTCCCAGCTAATATTCCTACATCAAGTCAATATAATAAAAACAAATTCACATGTCATGAAATATTGTTACGTGTTTTCAACCTTTAACAATAATGGACCAACCAATCGCAACTGTTTATTATTTATCTTATACAGTCATCAACTTCACCTTCATGACCCTTTCCAATT
Organism: Cardicola forsteri; assembly: GCA_025895645.1. NCBI lineage: Eukaryota > Metazoa > Platyhelminthes > Trematoda > Strigeidida > Aporocotylidae > Cardicola > Cardicola forsteri. The sequence goes on along the minus strand of JAKXYG010000912.1, from coordinate 586,746 downwards.
CCGGTTGAGAAAGGAAAACGATTAATTAGAACGCAAGGTTAGCAACCTGACTTTTAAAAAAAATCAACATTGCTAAGGAAACAACAAGTTGATGTCAATCTGGAATGATTGATTCAAACTTGGATTGACATAGGTTCAATTTTCAATAAATGCAAGCCGTCTTTTGGCTGAACCATGCCTTTCAGCAGCGGACATTTTAGTGAAGCCAAATTGGATGCCATATTGAGCGTTTTTGGTGGCAGTCAAAGCCATGCCCACCCAAATCCGAGTCGAGCGGGCTGTACCAATAAACCACCCCTTAAGTTTTCTAATAAATTAAAAAAACTGTTAGTTTAATGCAGATTTAATTGTTAAAAAGGTTTTCTTTTCATTTGAAAATTGTACAAAACATAGACCGGTGATTTGTGCAAAATTGTAGGATATTGATTCCAAGTTCTCAAAACATTCCGAATTCCTATACGAAGAGGTTATCGGATGCGAATTAGACTTGGGGGATAATTGAAGTTTCTTGACTAGAACACCGCTTCCTTGTGACAACACAAGTGTTTACAATAATTGACAATTTTCATGGGAATTGAGAGTTGATACCAATTGACAGATCCACAAGCCTAACCGGCTATACATGGTAAATGGATACCTTGGAGTACATTTTATGTATCTTAAATGAGCGGGAGTCCACTGAAAGCCCGGTTATATCGCTGTGCAATCGGTGTCCGCTACCATTAGTCTAGATGCACGTAGGCACCTAGTTTATAATGCACCATGTAGAGGATGAACAGTAATGGATCCATCATATAAATGTAATAGTTTATAAGCATTATTCAAATCGTTATTCAATCAAAGCCAGATTTCTCAATCCATAAACTATTACGTTACAATAATAATAAAACAACATAATCAAAAACGAAATCAATAGGATCGGGCTTTCGAACTTACTCCATCATTGTCATTTTGTCCTACTCCACCATTTGATTCAACGCATCGCTTGAGTTTGTCAATCAAACTGGGAATACCAACCAAATCGAGTCGTAAAACACACAAATCGGTCAGATAGCCAAAAGCCGTTTGAACGTTGCTGGCCAACTGTTCGCACAGACTTGACCATTCCAACGACGAACGACATTGCTCGTTATTACTGCTTGTTGACTGAAAATAATCGGGGGTGGGGAAGAAAACAACAACTTCCATGTAGTTGATCAAAATGAGGAATGTAAATTTTATTCAAATACATTGTTATTATTATTATTAATATTATTATTGTTGTTGTTATTATTATTATTATTATTAATAATAATAATAATAATAATATTATTATTATTATTATTATTATTATTATTATTATTATTATTATTATTATTATTATTATTATTAATATTATTATTAATATTATTATTATAGTTGTTATTATTATTATTATTATTAGTAGTAGTAGTATTGTTGTTGTTATTATTATTTTTATTATTATTATTATTATTATTATTATAAACCACTTTGCTTTAAAATAAGCATGTGGCAACAAGAAAACAGTGACAACAAAAATAACAACGAAAGTCCATAAGTTAAAGTGAACATGCGGCAACAAAATGATTCCATGTGTTCGAATATTTTGCCAACATGTTTTTCTGATTCATCATGGGACATTCATTTCAATTAGATCATCCCAATTAGTTTCTAGTCAATTTTTATGTGGCCTGCACCAACCTTTATTTTCCACCATCAATTGTCCATTTCAAAATTTAAAATAATTTAAGTTTAAATAGTGCATTTTTTTTACAAAACAAGTATTTTAATATGCTAAATAATGTATTTTAAAGACAAAAATAAATATTTTTAAATAATTTCTGAAATGCAGAATGCTAATTAAGTAAGCATATGATCAAATCGCTCTACCAAATCTAAATAGAGGCCGGTTGTTGAAAGTAAAAAGTTTGAGCTCAAGGCTAGCAATCTGACCTTTGTAAAAAAATCTACTGTGCTACATAAACAACAAGAGGACACTATTTCATTCATCTACGGCAAAGAAGTAAAAGCAGCATGATTCCAATAAATAGGTTGGGCAAAATCCAACTAAAATGTCAATATTCGATTTGGACGATCTTCAAAGCCAAAATCAATCGCATGGAACAACCTTGTTCACATTACTACAAAAATAATAAAAGGACGTCAATCCAGTATGCAACAGCAACCAGATAACAGCACAACCATTCGATGACAAGGTTCAGTAAAAGTCAACAAAAAGCTCAATCGTCAATGCCAAAAAGTCAAACACTCAACCTACTATCAAATCCAGCGCTTAACAACAATAACAATTTAAAGGTAAGCCAACCTGTTCGAACGTTCGTATCAAATCGCCGTCGCCCGTCATCAAGTGCAGCAATTGACTAGCGTTCGACAGCCATGCCACGATGGGTTGAAGCATTTCAACCAATTTGCCGTCGGTTGGATTGACGTCCAATTGTTTGATGTGTTGGGCCACAAAGTGTTCCATGGCTTGCAACCGAATGACTACTGCTTCAAGGAGGCCCAAAAATTGCCTCTGCCGACGCTGCAACTGGTGGACACCGAGTGACGAAGGCCTGATCGTGGGCTGAAAAATGTTGGATTTTATTATTTGTGATGGTTGTTGGAGTTTTTTTATTATTTAGACGTTTCGCGAAAAAATGACCATGAATAACTACGTCTAGAGAGAGAGAGGGCGGGATCAGAAATCAAAACAATCTAGCCAGTTTTAAGTCTGGATAATAAAGGAGCAGTGTTTGCGGCGGGAAGGATATATTAATTGTCATAACGCTTCAAAATGGTCCAATACGAAACCCTTCATAAAAAAGGGAAAAGCTGTAAAAGAAGATGTCTTTCGTCAAAAATTATCTAGCTTAGCCCTAAACAAAGGCCTACATTTTATATCAGTTGTGAAACCTCAACCAATGCCCACCCAGTAACGAGTTCAACCCTTTAGCCATCTACCCCGGTATATCTATATATTCAATATTTAAAAATAATGGAATCCATCCTTTTTGCTCTATTTCAAAACCCTTTCACTCTGAAAAGCACGGAGGAATAAAATTGCTCCTTTATTAATTGTACATTCATTTTTACAAAAGCCGGGTTGCTAATTTTGCGCTTAAAGTCTCCTCCTTTCTCAATCAGACTTGGGAACGGATATGGTATAGTTGTCATAGACGACAGGAATCTGAAAAAGTAGAAGTTGATGAGTTACACGAGGAAGTAAATGACTAAAAATTGTTTGCAATGGTTTCAATGCTAATAATTGTGAAGATTAGAATAATGCTTATAAAGTCTCAATTGGTAATAATAGTAATTATCCTATTTCTATACTTCTGCAATTACTGAACTTAGACTTACATGGATTAGGGAGAGTGCACAATAGAATAACTAGGCTTCTGATTTGGTGTATGGGTTCAAGCATATCCAAGATACCTAAATATGTATCTTAAAGTATGTACATGCCATAGGCAGCTGTTGGGCTTAGAGAGACAACCTTCACAAAAAATCAGACGACCTCGTACATTTTTGCGTTTGCACGGTTTTCTTTGCATTTAAAAGATGACAGACAATTGTTCAAGATAGTCACCATGTCAGCAAGCCATTCATTCATTCATTCACTAATAAAACTGTCACTATGTTGCTTATATTATGTACTGCGATTAGTAATTTTTATTTTATTTTTTTAATGTTTGCTACTTTCAATGTTTCGCGAGAAACATCTTTCACCAGTGGTGGGATACGAACCCATGCCCACCCAGGTTCAAATCGAGCGCTGTACCGCTAAACCACCCCCGCAAAATACAGTATTTTTTGCCTATATTAATTTTATTTCATTCTGTGCTTTAAAAGTGTTTTAATGGCAGCACTTTATACAGTGTTTCACTAGAAATGACAATAAATATTGTGTTGCGACATATCAAACAACATGAAGCACCAAAAACAGCCTCAATATTCAAACTGACCTTGTCACAACCATCCACTTTCAACTCGGTCGCATCTTCACAAACGTCAGTCTTACGACTACCACTAGCATTGGCGTGTTTGCCATCTCTACCATCGAGCCTCTTGCTCATCTGCTTCAACTCCATCACTTCCCATCGATCGCACTGCCGACAAATAGCTCTAAACATCAGATAGACAGACATAGCCGGTCCCAGAGGACACAATTGTATCGTCTGACTGCCAAAAGCCGGTGAAAACGCCGACAAGCAGTGGGACAGCGCCATCAACTGATTGCCAATTAGCCAATCGAGTAACTGATCCAATGTTGTCGGAGCAAACGCCATTTGACATGGCAATTTGTCGGACACTGTCGACGACGAGTTACTCGACTTCAAACGACCCGATTTGGACGGTGTTGGATGCAGTTCGGTCATTGTGGAAGGAGTGGCATTTTTAACATCATCGTTATCAGTGGTGTAGTTGATTTTATTATTATTATTATTATTTGCTTGAATAGTGGGATTGCCTTGTAGCGATTTTTGATTGATAAAACTGTTGTCTGTCTGTTTATCGTTTACAGTTAACTGATTGGGTTGTGTTTGATGGGCTAGGTTATCTTTCGAATTGAGACGACCACATTGGGGAGAAAATGACGCCTTTCGTGGACCTGGATTTTAAAAACAACGATGCATTAGATGTTAGACGTGTGTGTAGCATTACAACTATACAATTAACACGTAATAAATGATTTTCATAGTTCGACATCACTGTTGATATTAATTTAATTGTTGCCATGTTTTGACTATGTGAACACTGTAACGCAATCGACTGGGAATTAGCATACAGTACCAAATAATTGAACTGTATTACTTATGTTTTTTACCGTTTGAATGTTTTGGTTAAAACATGTTTAACATGTGAACATTTGACATAGACCAAATAAGAATCCACATTTAGTGTGACTCAGGTTTGCATCCATCCAGTTTGTAATTCCACTAACAGCGTTGAACGTAATGGGTATAAAAGCACCAATCTTCGATAAGTGGGACTTTGAATGCCAACAGTTGAATATGCAGCCACATGGACCAATCCTAGTGGTCCATTTTTTTCAAAGCGGAAGGGTTTTTAATTGAAATTGAATATATAATACCTACCAAACTTAAATCATTGCAAACTAAATAACAAACACAAACAATGAAAATGTTGAATGCAGCATTAGTTAATAAATTGCATATAAGGTCAGTACCATGGAAAGCTACACTCACACATAAATCATACATTTCTAAAAACAAAATAAGTAATACAGAAAAAAAAATCAAAACGTAGACACAAATATAAACACCCACCCAAAACAAAGCAAAAATGAAAGGCGTTAACGTCATCATATATATTTAAATCTGACTTTATTGTAATTTTAATTGTGTTGCTACAAATCCTTACTGGGTGAAAAGCATAGGGGCAACAAAATTGTTCCATATGATTGGACATTACGGCAAATTGCCCACATGTTCCCATGTGACGTTATATATGCATTATTTATTGTTAGACAGTATATTCAGTTGGACCTTAGCAAAAAGTATTTTTTCTTGTGACGGAACATAATATATAGAATCACTCTTAAAACTGTTCATCACACAATTACGAATAAGAACTTGGATCAGAAATGATTCAATCTAGCCAGTCCCAAGCCTGGATAAAGGAGGAGGGTTCGAGCGCAAGGTTAGCAACGTGGCCTCTGTAAAAAATTCATACTGCTACGGAAACAATAATAGGACGCCATTCCGGCAAACAACAGCAAAGAAGTGATCGCGCGTATCTCGATGACAGAGTTACACAAATGACAGGGTTGAGTGAAAGCCGAAAGAAAGATCAATCTTCGATTTCTCATGTTCTCTTTGAATTACAAGACTTACATGTTAATTTTTGCTGTAATTGTTATCTTATTGCCCCATGCTTTTTTTAAAAGCAAAAGGGTTTTGTAATAATAATAATAATAATAATAATAATAAACAATAAGCAAAATTATGTAATAAATATAATACAATAGAATATACACCATTAAATATTTTTTAATTCTACGTTAAATATTGGTTGGTTCATAAAAGTTGGATAAAATCATCAACATAAAATACAACGTCAAATATTAAAGCATATGCAATTATTACTAAGGATAGTATTCAACCAGTATCCTCTTAAAACGATTCCTCACATAATTAAAAATAGGAACTTGACTCACAATATACAATACTATGTTGCAAATATAATTCAATTACAAATTTATCAATATAAATCATTATATATAATTAAAATTGAAAAAAATCTACATTGAATACTAATTGGTTCATAATTAAAAGTTGATTAAAATCGTCAACATAAAATATAACGTCAAATATTGACAAAAATACAAGGCATATGCAATTATTTTAATAAATAGATAGTTACGCCCGTATTGTACACACTCTTCCATTTGCCTAACGATAAAACTTCGTTTGTAAGCATCATTTATCATTCCTATAGGATTGATAAATATATATAAAAGTAAAAGGTGTAAACAAACATCAGATTTATAAGATAGTGAATGTTTTTCAGCGCTAGTTAGTGTCTTAGACGTATTTTGGAAATTACCTGGAACAATAGTATCGTAAGAAGAACTGCCTATTATCCATTACATGACATCACTACAATTATTTAATCAAATTGTATGTTTACGAAAGACCAGCAGTCATGACCAATTAAACAGTGGTTGGTAAATCACATACAAAAAGTACTTAGTAAAAATTATTCGTCACTTGAAATCAAAACAAATAATTTGGAAAACGTTCTAGCACACATGAAACAATCTTGTTGCCGCCACACACACACACCCATGCTCTTCAAAATGACAGGGTATGACGTTATTGCGGTAAATGATAAACCAACCAAGGTAAAAAGAATTTTAAAAAAATTCTATTGGTCAATCTTCGTGAGCAAGTGTGAGTCGCGTTGGTGCATTCTTCTATCAAAAAGGGATTGTTTGACCTTGAAAATGTTTATAAGGTGGAAAAATCAATATTTACATAGCACTATACGATTTGTATTGCGTCATCGTGCAAATTTGGTCACACTTTTTTGAAACTTTTTCATCCCCAACTTACGAGTAATCACACACTCACAACAGGTTATTTAACTCTTATTGGCTCTTTTTCGCAACGTTTTCCCCTTGGTTGGTTTTATCATCTACCGTTATTATTTATTATTTATGTTATTTATGTTTACTACTTTGAATGTTTTATGAGAAACATCTTTCAGCAGTGGACAATTAGCGAAGCCAAACGTGGGCCCGCATTTAGTGCCGGTGATGGGATTCGAACCCATGTCCACCGAGGTCCGAATTCGAGCGCTGTACCGCTAGACCACCCCGGCACTCTCTAAACTCGTACATGTCCGTCAATGCTAAACGCCGATTGTCGTTGCATTAAAACGTCACAACAACAACAAAGATTGTACGGGAGTAGTCTAGCGGTACATCGCTCAATTTGAACCTGGTGGACATGGGGTTCATATCCCACCACAGGCGCTAAATATGGGCCCGCGTTCGAATTAGCTAAAATGTCCGCTGCTGAAAGATATTTTCCATAAACCATTCAAAGTAGTAAAAATAAATAAATGGTTCATAGGCAGTCAAATACACCAATTGGATCAAAACATACTGGCTTGGGGTTGGGTTCGACACACGTTCGACCGCGAATCAGCCACAATCACTTGATCCAATCCCTCATATACACCAGACATATCGACGACACCGGGATCGTGTACGTCGATCGATACTTTCAAAGATGAAGTCGTCGACGACGTATTGGTAAAAGACGATGACGACGAACCACTAGACAAGTGACGCGATTTTTTTAAAACGCGGTCGCTACTCAATGTCGTATCGCCGCTGTGCAATACCGAGTCGGTTGAACAGAATGAAGAATTGGAGTCGGGCGACATAACTGGAATGCTTGTTGACTTGAGTTGACACAAATTGGTCTAAAATAGAAAAAATATATTGGGTAACTATATATATATATATATATATATATATATAGTAAGTTTTACTATATATATATATATATATATATATATATATATATATTCATTTTGGTTGGTGACGTGGTCAAAATAAAAAACGATTGACTTCGATGACTTGAGAAGTGTGACAAACGTATAAGAATAACAAAGCTTCTTGGCTAGTAAACGGCATCTCCGTGACAGCCTCACTGCTCCCAACGATTGACGAAGCCGTCTGATTTTTTGTCAGGGTTATCTCCCTTATCCCATACGGTATACGTATACCTTAGAATACATTTCAAGTATCCTGGATGTATGCTCGTACCCATCCGCCACAACGGAAGCCTAGTTATAGTATATATATATATATATATATATATGTGTGTGTGTGTGTGTTGTTATTGCTAGAATGATTTTGTAGGGAAACATTATATCAGTAAGTGGGCACTTTTTGAATCTAGTCTTCAGTAAAGTTCCTATCCAGTTCTGTGCCTCTAAACCATTCGGGCATTTATAGAGGACAATATATGCTGAAATAATGGAATAAAGTCGGAAGGAAACACATCACAATTGGAAAACGAAAACCTATTATTAATTGTATATTGCATGCTTCGTTTTATTCTTTCAAAACACGGATTGTGATGTTTCTTCCATTTTTAGTTATCTCATCATTTGTTTACTTCTAAACATTTTTGTCATCTTATTTCGGTTTATATACTATTAATAATTAAAAGATTTATATATTCAAACAGTCATTTATTTACCAACCACAATGGGTTCATTATTATTATTATTATTATTATTACTATTATATCCCTAGTTAAACAAATGATATCTTATGTCAAAATTGTTAAATTCTCTTTAAATGGAACGTGAGTGCAGTCTAAACTCACGATCACATAAACCGGTTGTCCAATGTCGTATATCATACAATCAGCCTATTTTTGTGCTTACTGCCCTCAGTTCACTATATCAAATATCCACAAGCCAACAAGTCATAGGACCAAATAAAGGCTTCGAAACAAGCATTTAGCTAAACAAGAGCCCACATTTACTGGCAGTAGTTGGTATCAAAGCCATGTCCAGTCAAATTCAAGTCGAACACTGTACCACAAGACCATCCCGGTAGAAGCAAGCACACACCTACCTCATTCATTGCATTGTGACCTTGTCCAAAACCGCTATGATTGGTCAAAACGCCATTTGGTTGACCCGACACAGCGTGATGCAACGAAGTCCAAATTACGAACTTCTTCGATCCTCCATCGCCAAATCGCAAACAATCTCCAGGCACAAGCCAATGGACTGTATCTTGATACGACTTGGGATTGAGTGTCAACAAAGCATCGTTCAAATAGACTTTGGCAATACGAATGGACGAATTGTTGGATTTGGGCGGTTGGAGGAAGCACGGGCGACATGCGAGCCAGTGGCCTCGAACGTTGGCATTGGGAATGGAATAGTTGCTGTGGACCGATGGAGGACGCCAGATAATGAGATGGTAGGGCTCGACAGCAGGCCATTTGGATGGAGGCAAGTGGATGAGGAGTGGATGAATTTGATTCGGTTTAGATGCACTTCCAATGCAAACCTGCAAAAACCAATGTTGTTATTATTACCATAAGTAACACTGTTTATTATTATTTATTTTTACTACTATGAATACTTTACCGGAAACACGTTTCAGCAGTGGACATTTTAACGAAGCCAAATGTGTGCCCGCATTTAGTGGGTCGGTGGTAGGAATCGAAACCATAACCACCCAGGTCCAAATCGAACGCTCTACTGCTAGATCATTCGGGCACATTGATATTAGTTCTAGTATTATGGTTGGATTATTATTTTTAGTATAAGTATTAGTATCATTATTATTATTATTATTATTAGTAGTAGTAGTAGTAGCAGTACTATTATCATCGTCATATATATAAATCTCCTACTGGTTATTATTGCCCAGAAAAGTCCAAATTACCAAAAGCCCGCAAATCATCAACTTTCACAACATGCACTTAATAGATAACACTTGAGGTATGCTAACTTCAATTGTTAACTACACTCCTACCTAAATCCTTGGCCAATAAGCCCTATTTAGCACGAAAGGTAATCAATCAAGTGCCTAATTAAACAATTCATTTGAATAAGGCAACTTAGCATAAATAAAACGACAGAGCTCGCGTGCTACAATGTCAGTTTACGTTAATAGTATTATTATTATTATTATTATTATTATTATTATTATTATTATTATTATTATTATTATTATTATTATTATTATTATTTGTTTAGCAATAGCCTTAAATACTATATTGATGATGCTGCAGCTGTTTCTATTAAAAACACTCAGGTAATAAAGTACAAAAAATGACTAACTAAATAAAAATATTGCTACTCTTGATAGAAGAGGACTTTTACGCCAAATTTGAATTCAACATTCATCCCCCAATTCCAATAAATGACTCCAATTACAAAAAATACAATTTGGTCACTTTGTCCAGCAAATTATCCATCTCCATATTGGAACACATATTTCAATTGAAAGCAAACATGTGTCACCACATTTTAATAACAACAATAAAACGGAATGAAATTACAGTTGTGTGGGTGCCTACAAATCAAAACAGATGTGCTTTATATGCAAATCGATAATCTTCTTTCTGCTTCAATAAAAGTGAAAATTGATATCTGAAACGAAACGTCACATTGGAAGCATTGTTATTTTTCAGAAATGAATTAAAATAGTAATCCATCCATTTGCATTTAACTTTACTATCTCAAACTTATATATATATATATATATATATATATATATATATATATATATATATATATATATATATAATATATATATATATCTTCGATACAAAATATCAGTTATATAAAATTTTCCAACAATTTCACAGTTATTCTAATAACTAGTAATGCTTTGGGAAATGCATTGAGAACGTATTCCAGTAACTAAAACAGACTATATATCTAAAGTTTTAAACCACGCACTTTATCATGTTTAGATTTCAAAAAGTTTACAGATAATAATAATTCTGAAAATCTGAATAATGCTTGTGAAACCTTAATTTCTAATAACGATAACATTCCTAATTTCGTGTACTTTGAAGAAATGTAATTGGACACAAGTATACATCCACCATATTTAAAACGTATCTCAAGATATACGTACACAAAAAAATAAGAACCCTGACGAAAAATCAAGCGACCTAGTTAATCATTGTAAACAATGACACACCATCGGAACGATTCTATCAATTAGAAAATATCGTTACACTTCTACATTTGTTATAAAAATGAGGTTTCTTTCGTATACGAAACAGTGGAACCAAATGTTTGAAATGCTCGGTAAATATAAAAATAACAAAGAAATAGACAAACTCTACATAAAGAGGATCAGAAATGACTCAATCAAGCTGTAAAAAAGGAGAAGATCTAGGCAAACATGTGACCTACAAACAAAATGATTAAATTTTACGATTGATATAATTACACAGTAATAGTAGTAATAATGTTGAAATATCTTTACGTTGACCGTTGTATAAAATACTGATTATATTTTATTTATTTATTTGATTTTTTGAGCTTTAATGTTTGACGGTAAGCACAATTTTTTTGCCCAAACCATAGACGAGTATCCGTGTTGAGTGTTAGTTATGAGACTCAAACCCATGCCAATTTAAATTTTAATCTAGCACTCTAGCCACTACCACCAACCTGGAACACTTTCAGCAAAGTATTAAAGCAAATGATGATAATAATAATAATAATAATTTATTATTATTATTATTATTATTATTATTATTATTATTATTATTATTATTATTATTATTTTATTATTATTATTATTATTATTATTATTATTATTATTATTATTATTATTATCATTATTATTATCACTATTATTATTATTATTATCACTATTATATCAATATAATTTGATATCGAATAAAAACTATGAAAATTAAATAGATCATGTCATAAGCTTTTGACATTTACAATATTACAACAAAATGTTTTGCAAACGTTCATTTACATATTTGGAAAACATTTTCCATATGCTTCATCCTTATTACGAGTCAATAATTCAACTTTATCACTTGACTTCAATTTGTGTTTTGATTTTTAAAAGTACTTTTGCTACACAAACATTTATTATACAATTGGCATGCTATATTCACTCACGCATACAATACGTTGTCCAGCTATGAAATAATACAAATAACGTCAAGTTGACGTTCTTAATTGAAATTATAATCGAAAGAAAGGTGGTTTAGTGCTTCAAAGCCCGATCTGCAAACCGGATGTACGTGAACAGACGTCGTCTCTTCGACGACACAATAATATAGATTTTGGTCTAAACGTATACGTACATAAATATTTACGAACACAAATCAAAAATGATAAATAATTGAATTATACGCTATATATATATATATATATACAATCACTTTTTAAGTTGCTTTCAAAAATCAAACCAACACTTTAAATCTGCCTGTGCATTGAAAAAATGAACGCAATGCTGTAAACCTTTGCCAGTAGTGTGAATACGACCACATTCTTTGCTAGTTTATGTCTATTCTAACATACACACAGCTTCATCTAAACATATTAACGGCACTCATGTCTGGTTATCTTAACAAGTTACTCCAATAACAGGTTTTACTGATGATGTGATTATACTTATTCAGCGGTTGTAACAAGCAGCTTTTAAACTGATAAACGTGTTTGCAATATCCCACATATATGTGCCCTAAATTCACATTTTTCAGCTGTTTCCCTAAAACGTATGACCGATTGAAAACAGGCTACAGCTGTTTCATTTATACTTAAAAATTATTAACATATTAAAATGATTAATTTTCTCTTTCATTTAATGTATCCACATTATGACTATAATAATAATTATTATTATTATTATTATTATTATTATTATTATTATTATTATTATTATTATTATTATTATTATTATTATTATTATTATTGATAATTGTTCATTTATTCCGATATCAAACGAGAGCCAGAATCCACATTCAAAGCTGATACTTTACAGTTTAAAAAAATCGAAAAAAAATTACCGACTATTTTCCGTTTCACACAATATGTATATTTTTATCATTATGGTATCTGTATAACTCCGCCTAGATAAGATTCGTAATGTACAAATCTAGCCAGTTCCAAGCCTTAATAAGGGAGGACGGTTTGAGAGTAAAGTTAGAAACCTGATCTCTCTAAAACATTTATGTTACTACACAAACAATAAGAGGATGCCATTGCGGCAAACAAGGGCAAATAAATGATAGTACGACCCAGATGACAGGATTGAATGAAAGCATAAAAGAACGCTCAATTCTCGATTAGAACGGTTTTGGAATGGATAATTAGTTATGGCAAAATAAAGATTTGGGTAGACCATAGAAAACTTGGCTAAGAACCGTTCGGGAAGATCTAATTGAAATAAATGCTTTATGGAATGAAACAAAAATGTTGGCAACATATTCGAACACATGGAATCATTTTGTTGCCCCATGATCTTTTTAAACTATGAGACAATGTTACTGTCATCTTGTTGCCTCATTATTTTTAAAGCAAAAGGGTTTGTAATAATAATAATAATAATAATAATAATAATAAACCTATATAAATTCTATCATAGATTAAAAACAAAAACTATGTTTATAGTTAAACTTTTTTACCATTATGTATAAATATTCGGAAATAAAAAATATCTTTATAGGTAAAAAACTGTACTCAATTTTGTACCAAAAGCATAATTCCTATTCTTTTTTAATTTGATTTACTTAACAAATTTTATTTCATTTTAAATTAAATTCGTATTGAGTTTCGTTTTTTCTTAAAAAAACTATATAAAATTTAAATTTTTATTTTAATAAATTAGGTTTCATATCGATAAAAAATATATATTTGTTTAAATTATTTTTTCAATATTAAATTAAAAACAGGAATTATTTTTCCAAAGTTAAAATTATTAGAAAACTATTTTTAATCAATCAAACCACGCACTTATTGTAAACAACTTTTACTTAATTAAATTAATTACTGCTTATATAATAAAAATGTATGTTCGGAAATAGAAACTGACAAAGTAGTGGAGCGAAAATGACGGGAATAAATAAAACAAGAAATATTTTGAAGAAACTTGTAAACAAAGCCTAATTGTGACTTTGGTAATTTTCCAAAAATTATCCCCCATTGTGCCGGAAGTGTGCATAAGTAACTAGAGGACTAGAAGCGCATCTCAGTGGACATGGATTTAACTTTGCATTACAAACACGAAACACAAGTTTTTGTCTAGTTATAGAGTTGTATTCATCGCTCTGTTGCAGACAACAAAATTAAACAAAAATTAGAATACATATGAAAGTTTGGTACGTTTGACTCTCACTCCTAAAACTTGTTAATTTTAACAAAAATCCACACAGTTACGTTCTCTATATTATTTCCTAAATACAATCAATCAAAAATTAATAAAATATTTGAACCATTTTTAAATAGTTGTAGTTTACTGAATAGTGTTTGGTTATGCATTACAATAAGAAAAATAATTTAAAAGTAGAATGCCTAGTAGATATCCAGCCAGAATAGCTACAGAAGCACAACCATTCGTTAGATGGAAAAAGATGACCGGATAGTCAACGAGTAACGTGAACTGACATCGTTACGTGCAAATGCTCAATTTCTCACTCCAAATAAATGGAAAAATTAGGTTTACTCATTTTGATAAATAGGACTTATAAGTCGAGATGTAATTAACAATTGAAATCAGCATATTTCAAATGTTGTCTATCGGACGCACTTTTTGATAAATTATAATTTACGGGCTTTTAATAACTTCAACGAACGTAAGCAATAATAACCGGTAGGGGGTGACTATCGCCAATGATGATGATGGCAATGATAAACATCAACTTGATAAAAAATGCGTTTTCAATCAATCAATAAATGTGCTTATTAAACATTTTACCAAAACGGACAACCCGAATTATATTTTGCAAAACATTTTAATAATTGTGACACCATGTTACAACTAGAATAGTATTGAATTTTTTTAAATAATGACTACTTGCAATAGTTTATGTGCAATTGTAGTTTTAAAAAAATCCAAAATTTCGATACACTTAGTTGTAGTGCCGGGATAGTCTAACGGTACAGCCCTCAATCCGAATCTGGATTCAATCCACACCATTGGTAACAGATGCAGGTTGAAAGATGTGTTTCCCGTAAAAAAATTAAATTAAATAAGAATTTCTTAATGGACAACTGCGCCTTGTACACATAGTCAATTGATGTGTCATTCCAATTAATTTATAAGCATCCCTTTAATAAATAATTGTTTATGCGCTAAAGTAATTACGTCTTTTTTTAAACCCAATTTTCGGAATTGAAAATAAACAAAATTCACAAACAACTGTTTTTTTAATAAATAATCAGTCGTTTGATAAACATTGCACATGCTTTGGGTAGTTTTAAAAGAAACATATATTTCTGTAGATAAGATACGGTTGTTAAGACGACAAACTTGCATCTAGGTAGGCATGGGTTTTGGTCCCAGAGACCGACATTAAACGTAGGCCTTAATCTACGCAGCACTTGCTAAAAATGTTTTCCGCCTTTTAACACATCAATCTATAAAAAAAGTTGAAAAAAATCTCTTTAAGCGCACGGGCTCCGGTCAATAAAGCCAAATATTATGTATTTTTGTTTTAACTCGAAATAACCCGTTCTTTTATTAAACTAAGTAGATATAATCAAATAATATAAACCAACAAACTATTAAACTTCATTAAATGCTAAGTTTTTATAAATAAAAATATTTACATTTCTTGGAAACTTCTAAATAAATAGTAATGGTAAGCGTTACACTTTACATTTATATAAACATTAGCCAATTTAGATTAAATAATTTAAAAATACATAATACCTTTATACAATTACGAGTGTTCACATAACACAAGTAAAAAGTATAATATACGTTTCACTTATACAAAATTGATTAGTTTTTACAACATTTTATATAAAATTGTAACTAATTTATAGTTTAAAAATAGTATGTATAATCTTGTAAACGTGGGTTCTGTATAGATCCTGAACAAACGCTACCGATTGCATAACACAATACGTGAGTTTAAAATTTCGACAAATATGTTTCAGCATACACCAACGTACCTTCAGATATATACGTCTTTGTTTCGATTGTACTACCCAACTATTTGACGGGAAACATTTTCCAGCAAGTAGGCATTTAGCAAAACCAAACGAGAGTGACGACAATAAAACTTAGACCCATTCCTGCCAATTTTTAAGTTCATTACTCTAACAGAGTAACCCTTTTCCAATATGCTGACACTAATAATACTGAAGATTTGAGTAATACTTATAAAGTCTTCATTTCCGATAATTGTGATATTCGTGACTATCACCTCCACCCGGACTAGGTACACTTAAAAACCTAGACTAACACAGCAGTAACCGAGTGTACAGCAGTATTACTAAGTTTCCACTTCAGCAGATGGGTGCAAGCATACTCCCAGGGCACTTAAAAGTTATTCTAAGACATACGGCTACCATATGTAGCCGTTGGGATAAGAGGAAATAATCCTGAAGACAACCTTTTTCCAGCAAGTGCATATGTAGCAAAGCCATATACAAGAAAATGTATCAAGTGCCGGTGTTGGAAGTCAAATGGATGCACTGGATGACCAGTTGCAAGTCCACTGCCTCTATCACAAAACTGTTTGCTGTAATTCGGTTCACAGAGTCCATTCTAGAAAAAACCAAACGACTTTGTCAATTTAAGTTTCGAAAAACGACACAATGCTTCAGTGTACTTCTCATGTTTATTCATAAAGAAAACAGTCATAAAACTCAACCTTGACATTATCAACCAATCAGTCGTAAAATAATTCGAATTATTTGAGTAACTGGTTGTAATTAAAAGCTTTCATATATTGTTTCATATTGATTCAATTTATTCAATTTTTAACATCAACTGTATTGAGTTCCCCATACATCATTTTTCCAACATAATAATACAATTTCATTTGTTTTTATTCAAATTCTTTTGTTTAATTAAAAATCTTTTTGTTTACAAATAATAAAATAATAATTGTTATTATTTTTATTACTTTTCTTAAAATAATGATGTTGATTGCTGATAAATTTTGATTGCCTATTTTGAAAACATTGGGGATTTAATTTATTCAATACAAACCCTGATTTGTTGTGCTTTTCTTTTTTCTTTTTTTGATTTGCAATTAAAATCAAAAACTTGCTTCAATACACCAAATTATTCTTATTATCTACTGACATGGGCTCATAAACTTCAGCACAACGGTAAAATAATCCATTTACTGTAATGCTATTTATTATTATTAGTGCTATGCTAATGATCCTGAGGATTTGAGTAATGCTTATAAAGTCTCAAATTTCAATAATGGTGATATTCCCGTCTCTTCCTTCTCTACGCTGTGCATCCTGGACTAAGTGCCAACAGGCATTTAAACTAATAACAACAGGGACCGAGTGCACAGCCGTATAAATGGGCTTTCACTAAATTCTCGCTCAGTGAATGAGTGCTAGTATATACCTAAGATGCTTAAAAGGTATCTCAAGATATCTATTTACCATATGTAGCTGATTAGGCTTGTGGATCTGCCAACTGGCGTCATTCCCAAAGAAAATCGCCTGTAAACAATGGCGTCGTCGCAAGGAAGCGGTCTTCTAGCAACGAAACTTAATGTATCCCTCCCCCACGTTCCATTCGCATCCGACAACCTCTATGTTGCTTGAAATTATATATATCAGTATATCCGTTTGAATAGTTATCAAATGGGAAAAGAAATAAGTCAAAACTTGTAACATTGATAAAAATACAAATTATTTCTTTCAAATGTTTCAATTAACTTGATGACAATTTTGTTTAACAATAAAACGTAAACTAAATTGAAATATTCGTTTATAAGTAACAAATGGTCTTCCTTAAATCTATCAGAATATGTTTTTTTAATAGTCCATTGAAAAAAAAACATATGGGAATAAAAAAGAAAAAAATCAATTTAAGTTAATATAAACATTAGTTGAATCACCTCTACTTCTATAACGAGTGCAATAAAGTACCAATAAACACGCCCATAAGAATTACCACTGCTTACAAATGAGCCTAAAAAGGAATAGCTCACTTTGAATCTACAACAAAATAATCTACACATTTGCGGTTGGAGATTTCACAAAAAACAATCTCACTTGCGTAATTAATAAGGTAAACATCAGTGTAACTTATTGTATAGAAACACCCACCCATATAATAATCCTACCAAAATTAAAGATTAAAACAAACCGAAACGTGACATACAACACAATTCGTTTCTTCCATCATGATCAATGCAATAAAACAGTGTTCCTTTACATCCAACATTTTCCTCATCTTTTTGATTTCTTTCTATTCACCTTATAATAAGCATTATAGCACAATCGTTTATTAAACTACCATTTTCACTATCTTTAATATCAACCAACCATAGAAAAGTGAAATGTTTTTGTAAATATTAAGTCATCAATGGTGGCACCACCACCACCAGTATTGCAGCACATGTAAAAAGCAACAAATTTATTCAATCAATTAAAGATACCAAAAAAGCTAGACGATCAGATTTATTCAATAAGACAGGTTAGAAATATATATATATTCAAACGGTTAACCAATCAAAACTAGATACACCGTGCAGATATATATATATATATATATATATATACCAACCTTACAAATAATGTAATCGTCATTTATAAATGTCCTTATTTAATATTATAATAAAAATAGATTTTTTCAGAAAACATTGCGCAAAATCGAAAAGAAAAATAAAAACCTCCGCCTAGAAAAGATCAGACATGGACCTGTCCAGTCAGTCTGGATAAAGAAAAAGGGTTTGCGGCAGGAAGGAAATCTGGCAGGAAAAAAACCATTTAATGGCTATAATGCTTCAAATTGGTTTGATATAGAATTAAATAGAGAAAACAGCATCTCTTCATAAAAGGGGAAAAAGCCGCAAACGAAGAAGAAGACCATGCAAAATCAGTAGATTAAATAAATGTAATAAATCACTGGACTCCTCTTGTGCTAAATGCAAGAATTCATTGTGTGAATGGACTAAATATATCTACTTGCTAAAGAAATTTTAATAGTGTGATGTATATATAGGTTACATTTTCATCAATTATTTTTGAAACAAAATGTGCTTTCTACCATTTTTATTTAAATTTTTCAACAAAGTGTGTTCTAATAGGCAGATAAAATTATCATTCGAGTGCTGTTAATCCATCAATTGCAATCCTCAATAAATTGCCCAAAAACAACCTGTTAAAAAATGGTTTTTTTCATTTAGAATACAATAAATGTGCATCAACCCATCAACCTATGTTCGAGTTCAACGTTGTACCATTAGACCACTAATTTCGACTTTCGATAAAAATTTAAACCTTGATTTAACACCTACTTCTGGTGCACTTGGGAATTAGACTAATATGGAGGACTGAATACAGAGCGGTACAACTGAATTTCCACTTTGGCGGATGCGTGCAAAGCATACACTCACAATTTCTTTTAAACTATATGCATACGACATGTAGCTGTTAAACTAAAGGAAATAATTGTGATAAAAACGAAGCGGCTTAGACAATTTTTACAAACAGTGGCGCCATCATAACAATGCCGTATTTCAGTCAGCATTCTCTTGACTTTGCCACCCTTATAAAATTACTAGAGTCGATCATTTGTTAGCTGTAAAAATATAGAAATAACGGTGACGTGACAACATCACCAATCGCAATGAACAATGTAAGTCAAATGTCTTCATTCTTTTCGGGAGTTTAGACAACTTGTCAGTATATGTTCCAAAACAATGCAGTAATTAGAATTGTAAGAACCGCCACTCCCAATAAACAAATGTTAAGTCATTTTAACACAACTCGACTCAAACTTGGGTGGGTATCGGGGCTCAACCGCCACCACCGACCCACTAAATACGGGCCCCCATTCGGCTTCGTGCAAAAGTCCACTGCCGTCAAAACATTCAAAACGTAGTCAAAAGTACAATTGATTGGCGTTCAAAAACTAACCTGACCGCTCTGAACGGGTAACGAATAAATGGCCGACCATTGCTCGAGCTGATTCAAGTCCAAAGGCATTTGAAGCGGCTGCCGAATGTCCACTTCGATGAGACAAGCCACGTCATTGGCAGGCAAACGTAGTCCGTTGGAAAATGCCGACATAGTACGGCCAATATTGCTTGGCACCGTTGTTGATGTAGCGGTGACGATGTGGGTTCGTGCAATGCGCTGTTGTAAATCGGCTGCTTCGTGTTGAAGTGAGGGATTGACGGATGTGCTTGTGTTCGATGTTGACCTGCGACACAACTGTTGGGGGAAAATAAAAATTTGAATAAACATGTTTAATAGTGGAAGTCTTTTTTACTACTTTTCGAATGTTTTGATGACAAACGCATCTTTGAGCAGTGGATATTTGCGCAAAACCCAATGCGGGCCCGCATTTAGTGGGGTTCGAACCCATCTTCATCCATGTTCAAATCAAACGTTGTATGGCTGAACCGTTCGGGCACCATATTAAAGTAATTAACAATTGTATATTGAAGCGTTATTACTATGCGTTGATAAAACACTCAAATAAAAGTAATTCAAACATTGATCACAACTATTCATACGAATACACTAATAGGACTCCATTGGTTAATGCGCCCTGACAAAATTTACCTTGTAGTGATGCATCTTCGAATGGAACTATTACGTGCAAATTTTAAGTGACAGTATTTCTTCAACGGTAACAATAACTAAATTCTTAGAACACATGCCTCCCGATTAAGTAGTTGCAGTTCAATCTCGAGTACCTAAATGTCAAATATCCCATCTGAACTGTAGTCTTTAAATAATGTGAATATCGCGACCGTTCAAACGATACTATCAAGTTTTCCAAATACAAATCAAACCAATAGTGCCACTAATATTATTATTTATTTATTTCATAACTCTTTGTTCCATAGAATTGTATATTACATTTTCGGCTTTAAAGATTGTGCATATTGAAGATTGAAATTCTATACAGATTTTGCCAAACCCCATCATTGGAATAATGTTGCTGTTTGTTGTTGTTTGCCGTAGTTGTATGAAATAATATCCTCGTCATGCTGTTTGATTAGCAATATCACTTTTTATAAAAACCGAATCGATAATTTTGCTTTGAAACCCACCTCCTATCTCCACAAATACTTTCGACCGGCTGCAGTGGAGTTGCCACTAACATGCCACTAACAAAACCGTTTAAAAAACATGCGACAACAAGATTGTTCCATGTGCTTGAACCTTGAGTCAACATATCTATTTGATCCCATTTCGATTAAATGTTCCCACATAATTCTTTTCGACTAGCAACCTATTTCTTGCCATCTTCGATTGTCCATTGCAAACAACGGTAAACAAATGATGATACGACTTCAAAGTGTACAACATTTTATTATGATTGGAAAAATAACAAAAATTTGAGCAAAAATAAAGCTTTTGATAAATTTGATAAAATATCATTATGTAAATCAATAGTTATTTCTCGTCAACTTTTCCTAAACAAATATTAAGAATTAGAAATGATACTAAATTGTATAAAGTATTCCATTTGGCCCAAATCAAATAGATTTATAATTTAGTAAATCGGACAACTCTAATATATCATCTTTAAAAACCCCATAATGAATATTCCCTTCATATTAAAAAATTTTTGTTTTTAAATATACAGTAAAAAAGTGACATTCTAAAGTTAAAAAATGCAATTTACATCATCTTTATAATTATTAATTTTTGCTTAATTTCTTTGTTTTTTAGTATTAATTAAAGCTACATTTTAATTTGTAAATCAAATAAAATTAATTTATCAATTCTCTTACTAATTTAATTTTTTAAATTACGTTTTAATGTGACGTTATAATTGCATTAATCTTTGCTAAATTACATTTTTCTCTAAAATGATGTAATTAAAAAAATTGTGCCAGTGTGGTTTGGCGGTACAGCACACGGACCTGGTGGATATGGGTTCGAATCCCACCACGGGCACTAAATGCAGGTCCACGTTTGGCTTCGCTCAGATGTCCACTGCTGAAAGATGCGTTTTCCGTATAATATTCAAAGTAGTAAAAATTTAATTCAAGTAATTAATTAAACTTCTTATTTAAAAATCAGCTAAAAATTGATATTTCCGTCAATCGAATGAACAAAAATTTTAAAAAATTGTGTTAAAACAATTTTACATTTTCCAATTGTAAAAGAAGTAACAAAGAAGCATTGGCAATCCTAATTATAAATGCAAAAACATAGATTTGTTTGCTTGCCAAAAAAAAGTTTTCATCTTAAAAAAGTACAAAATAAATTAACTTTTGCAATTGTAAAATATAATTCACAAAAATTCGCCATTAAGATCGCAAAACAAAAATAGGGAATTTTCATTTACCGACAATGCAAAAAAGCTATGTTGAATGAAAAATGAAATATAACCCATGTTAGGTTTTTCGCAATTTGTTTGACAACACACTAATTGAAAAAAATAGTGTGATGAGTGTAAGTTTGAATCCAGCGCCACGTTTGCCAATCCCAAGTTAGGCTGAGAAAGGGTACGAGCTCAAAATTAGCAACTTGGGACTGTGTAAAAAATAATGCTAAAGAAACAATAAAGGGACAGCATTTTATTAAATTGCGACAGAAAAGCATAAGTCCGATGACGAGGTTTGGCAAAATTCGAATGGAATTTCAATGTTCGATATGCACAATCCTCAAAGCCAAAAATTTAATATGCAATCATGTAGAACAATCTTGTTGTTGCATGCTATCTAGACCAAAAGGGTTTTAGAATAACTCAAACAAACAATAGAATTTGAGTCACATTACTGATACTACAGTCCTAGTCAATGCTAAATGTTAATTAATCTTTTTAAAATAACACATTGTATGTAATATTCCACGTTTTAGTGTACATGTGTTTAGAAATATTTGTTTTTCAAATAAAAAAGATGTGAAAACATTATCCACTTGAGTAAATGTAATTGTTAAATACAAGTCATATACGTGTAAATTTTATTAATCTATTATCAAAACATACATGCCTTATTTCTATTATTATTAATTTATACAAAGTTCAATTGCATCAGACAAAACAAGGGGGTAATTTGTTCAAAACTTGATCAAAAACAAATTGTATACTATAATTCGTGGCAGAATATATAGATGATAAAATGTTTGTATATCTTTCAAATATCAAATGATTTGTTTTGGTGTTTTCACCCTAAGGATTGCCTAGCTTTACATAATCCAATTATTCTTTGCTATTTTGTTTTTTTATCATAATCGTCAGATTATATTACCATTATGACTATTTGCAATAATTTAAATATGACGCTATATGGTTTGAAAGATTTATGAAACGTTTTCCATAACTACATGTTACCGAAACCTTTTTCTACTTTATTATTGGGTTTCTGGCATTCTTTGCTTATGCCAAAGTGCAATTTATTGTTGTATTCTATGATGCTGAATGGATTTCTGCTAAAGTATTTAAGCTGAATGTAATAATAATAATAATAAACAAGTAATTGAACTAGTTCTAGCTTAGCCTTAACATAACATGAAATACTTTGTTAAAATACAAGTACATTGAAAAAAGACCATAAAACAGTTGTAAATTCTTTTATCTTTATTTTTCATTTTATTTATTTATTTTTACAAAATTGAATGAAACATCTTTCATCAGTGGACATTTTAGCAAAGTCGAACGTGGACGTGTACGGCTATGCCGCCCGGATACATTTTGAAATTTCAATTAAAATGATATCAATGTAAGCTCTAAATTACTTTTTAATATTAAACCCTATGTGAAGGAACAATACACAATTGTATAAAAAATCAATTTCGGCCAAAAGCAAAAGCTACATTTTAAAACAAGAAATGCGTACACCATTAGCAATATTTTATCCACCCAGCTTTTATAATGTGAGTCATTAAAACAGATAAAAGCAGTTCAGAATTTGAACACACCTTCAAAATCACGCAATGTTTTCATTGTGTCTACCAAGAACAGTGTAAGAAAAAACAATCCAACTATCATTATTTTTTCCCAATTTTCATGCAAGTCAAAATTGTATGATGCCGTGCTCATAGACAAATGAGTCACTTCTAAGTACTAATACAAAACAGGTAATGTGCGTGTCATGTTGTTTTTGTTCCACTTATAACAAAATTCAATTGCTGTTGCTAATTAATTTCACTGATACATTTAAATCAATATTGACAATCCAATGTAGTGTGTGTAAGAAAAGCCATACATATAACTCCACATGACCCCAGAAAGGTCATCTATTATCTACAATTTCATTGGTTAACTAGAATAGACCAATCACAAACGTTGTGGTTAATTACTGAAGACAAAAAATTTTAAACTTAATTATAAATCACTTTTAAAAAATAATGAATAATCATTTATTAGACGCTTATATGCCATGTTCGAATTATTTTAAAAACGCAAAATAATAAATATTCCCATATATATATATATATATATATATATATATATATATATGAAAAGCTTTTAAAAAACTTAATATATGTTAACATATGTTAATGTAAAAATAACGTTTCTTTGATATTTTTACTTACTTATTTAACATGGCAATGTGATGATAGGGTCTCAAAAGAAAAGCAATTTGTGAGAAAAATAGAATATAAAAATTAAAAAACAACACTTATTCTATTAAAAATACTTCTGCAACATATAGAGTGATTTTAAATTTTGTGTTAGGTACATGCAAAATGCTAACAGTTGTTGTAATATTGGAAAATAATGATTTAGATAAACTTAAACACGATTTTTAAAAATTATAAATAGATAATAGGTAAAAACCAAATAATTGCTGTTAAAAAGGTTTCTTGGTTAAAATTAAGAATAACTGATACAACACTAAAATCAAAACATACGTGCCGGGGTCGTATACCGGTACAGCGCTCGATTTGGACCTAGGTGGGTATGGGTTCGAATCCCACCACCGGCCCACTAAATGTAGGCACACGTTCAGCTTCGCCAAAATGTCCACTGCTAAAAAATGTTCCGAGTAAAACATTCAATGTAGTAAAAATAGAAAAATAAATACTGGTTAGTAAATTGGGATGCTAATGTTCTTGAAGATTTGAGTAATTCTTATAGAGCCACAGATTATAATGATGGTTATATTCCTGACTCTTCCTCATCCACCCACACACACATTGGTAGACTAATAAATAATGGTTTGCAAAACATTAGAATATAGCTTATATAGCTTTATATAAAACAACCTAATTATCCAATTTGCATTCAATTATAAAAACACTTTTTTTAAATAATTAAATTAGAACACTATCATTAATGATAAATTCATAATAATAAGTGCAAATATTTTAAATAGAAAATAGCAGGCCACAAGTAAACAAGTCACAATTTTCATTTAAATACTTCAACATTTTACTTGGAACAATTAGAACAAGTTTGTAATTATTTTTACAGATGACAAGGGTATATATATACACGTATTATACCAATAAACCGATAAAAAACATTGTTCCTACCTACTTGGTTTGCTCTTTGTTTGCCTATTCCCTATTAAAGAATTCACTTTTTTAATTCCCAAAAGTAATTAATCAACTCAAACGATAGAAGTTAGCAACAAAATGCATTCTTATTAAAATGACAATTTACATTGTTTTAGCTGAGATCAATTCCTGCACAGCTATTTTCGACTAATTCAACTCTTTCCCATCAAGTGAAAGTAAAACTGGTAAATGTATACTGGAGTGGCCAATTTGACAGGATACCAGACTCGAAATTGGGTGGACATAGATTCGAGTCCCACCAATGGCACGAAATGCGAACACTCGTTTGGCTTTGATAAATATCTACTTGCTAAAACATTAAGTTTGTGTAAAATGCAACACATCTAAGTTACATTTTATTGTTACCTATGTTCCAAATTAAAGTTCTCTAACAAGCCCTGTCTACAGCAACACGGAATCATGCACGAGCCCATTTAAGTTAACACTAATTAGCATAAATTCAATCGTACGGCATATTAAACAATCGACTTTAATTGCTCAATAATTCTAACAAAGTTTCTTGACTGATAGATGGCATTTTTGTAACGGCACCACTGTTTGAAAAGATGGATAAAGACGCTTAATATCTTTTACAGGTTATCTCTCCTAGCTCAAAAACAGCATATGCTATACGTATAACTTGAAATAGCTTTGAACTATCCTGGGAGTATGGATGCACCCATCCGCTGAAGTGGAAACCCAATAATACAGCTGTACACTCTGCCCCTGTTGTGTTAGTCTAGGTGCTTCGGTGCACCTAGTCCAGGATAGGCGACGTATAGGAACAGTTAGAGATATTACCATCACTGGAAATTGAGACTTTATAAGCATTACTCAAACCTTCAGGATTATTAGCATAAATCTATCTGTTAAAATCAGATAATACAATGTCATCGGATATTTTATATTTGTCTACATAAGATAAACCATATGTAAGTGTAATTTGATCGTCAATATTCAAGCAGTAATATATAAGTATCAAAATTCAATCACAAAACTAAGTTATAAACATGTTTATTGTAAATGAACATGCAGTACGATTACTAATATATAAAATAATAAAAGCTTTAAAAAATTAAAAATCAATATTTAATCAATTTCTTTTTAGTGAGCTATATATATCTAACATCTTAAGTGTAACAAGTGTTCAGTTTTCAACAAAATGTACTTTTCGTATATTTTTGTTTACATATTCATGTTGTGGTTAATTTTGCGAAAAAGAAACTATACATATTCATACATATAAATGACTATTATTATTATTATTTTATTTCCAAAACCTTTCGCTCTGAAAAGCATGGGGCAACAAAATTGTTCCATATAATTGTATATCAAATATACGGCTTTTAAAATTATGCATATAGAAGATTGAGATTCTATTCGGATTTTGCCTAACCCCGTCATCAGAATCATGCTGCTTTTACTTCTTCGCGGTAGTTTAATGAAATGGTATTATCTTACTATTTTTAGCAATTTTTTATAAATAAAATATTAAAGCAGTAACTAGGGATGGTAAAAAAAAGCAATTTGCTTTAACAGCACATTTTTCTAAGTTTAACCTTAAATGAAACATTAATTGAATCCGTGAAATGTGGTTAGAATTCTATTTCCTGCACATTCCGACTACTAAAGTTTCAATTCAGATACTGTACGAACAAAAACATAAAAAATCAAATTACAAGTTCCTTATACAGGATGATCCAAAAGTCACTATCTATTTCGAGTACTAATTGGAATTATGAGAAAAGGTTTACATATTTTATTTATTTAGTAATAAGGTCTATTGACACACTTGTATGTATTTCTCGCTTGGTATTGACACTCTAATTTGCACTACTGTTAATTTAAAGAAAATGACCACAAAAGAACGAGTATAAGTAGTAAGACCGAAAATAAAAGTAAATGCTAACAAACTAGGTATACACTGGAAGGAATCTTATTACTGATGAAGTTAAACTGATAACACAACAAATGCTGGAAAGGATGTTTCGGGAAGCATCCTATCACTTTAAGCCTTGTAAGGACGTTAATAATCGCCACGTAGAAAATTAGTTATTTGTAACATACTTTAAATAAAGCTTTTTCTCAAATTAAAATCTGCTTTTCAAAATTCTAATTAGTTGTCAAAATAGATAGTGACTTTTGGGCAACTCTGTATAAAACCTTCCAATCAATTGGAGTTGTGTAAAACCAACTGTAGCACTAGTCTCATATATATCATATATAATTTTAAAATGGTAATACTTGTCCACAAATCCAACCAGAATAGCTATGAAAGCCTAACCATTACCCTGATAGAAAAAAGACTAGGTGGCAAACGTATAATTTGGACGGACTTTGTAGCACGCAAACTCAGTCTTTTCATTTATGCTAAGCCCAAATGAATTACTTAATTGGGCGTCCAAATGCTTACCGTATGATATTAAGAGAGATCATTGGAGTACTTTAATTCGGGATATAATTAATATTTAAAGTCAGCATCCCTCAAGTATCGTTCATCAAATACACGTTATAAAAGTTCATGTTTTGCAGAATTTTGGTAATTTGGATTACGCTAGGTGATAAAACCGATAAATGTTTATCCCCGACGATGAGATTGTAATACTGCTACGTCCTTTACGCTTATACCAAAAATGATGCTCAAAAACCCAAACCCAGTGTCTTCAATAAAAAGGTAGAGTACACACCAATAAGTCACACTGACACTTACAAATATTCATACTATATTTTCATTCACTGTGGTTGGTGACGTATAGTCATCTCTTTATTATTTCTATATTTGTACGGCATATCAAACGATCGACTTCGATGGCTTAATAAGCGTAACAAATGTAGAAGAATAACAAAGTTTCTTGGTTGATAGACAGCATCCAGTGCCACTGTTTGAAAAAACTGACTGAATTTTTGTCAAAGTTATCTCCATTAACCCAAAGGCTATATATGGTATACATATACCATGTACTCTGGGTGTATGCTTACACCCACCCGCCGTAGTGGAAGCCCAGTTATGCCGCTGTGCATTCGGTCCCTGCTGTTGTTAATCTAAATGCATATAGACACCTAGTCCACGATGCAAGGAAACAGTCAGAAAATATTCACCATTGAAAATTGAGACTATAAGCATCACTCAAATCCTCAGGATCATTAGCATCCCAATTACCTATAATGTTATACACATATTACTTTATTTTTAACACATTGTCCTAATTTTTAAAATTTTTCTTTCCTCACTAATTTATTTTACTAGAAACCGATTTTATCACTTCTAACATACAAGGGCCTATATTCAGTGATAGTTAAAGAAATTAATCAGTTATCCAATTGACGGTAATGGATTAGCAACTTAACAATTGTGTCTCTACATAATCAGAAATGTCACTAATATGGAAACTAGATAATATAAAATAGTATGCATATAATCGTTCTTCAAATATTATTACCATCCTACAGCAAACGGACAGTATTTCATTAAATTACGACAAAGTAACGAAAACAACATGATTACGATGAAGGAGTTGGGCGAAATCCAAATAGAATTTCACTCTTCAATGTGCACAATCCCCCAAAGTCAAAAATGTTATGCAAAATTATAAAAAACAATCTTTTTCTCATGCTCTTTAGAGCAAGTGCTTTTAAATAATAATAATAATAATAATAATAATAATACGAATCAAAATTCAGTATACATAGTATTTTCACTATTAAAATTGTTGAAGATAAAGTTTTTTACGGGATAAATTTTGTAAGAAAAAGAAAACTAATTTAGCATAATTCACAAATAGATATATACCACTATTACACATAAAAGCAACCCAGCAATACTTTTTTCATTCGCAAGTGGTAAATAAACATATTGTATTCGCATAATTAATGAATATTTAGGCGTGAAAATAAATTATTGAAATAATTATTACAACATAATTATTTTTTCTAAAACATATTGTTTTAAAACAACGAAATATTTGATAAGTGATATGCATATTAAGTTTTGAGATATTTCATACCCCTAACATTGTACTCACGTTTCATTAGATCCAATTTAACGTAACTTACAGACATTATGTGTCTACCTGCTAACCCTAAAACTAAAAATAAAATTTTAATAAGCTATTAAAAACAAGTTTAAAAATGTCAGTATACTTTGTAACTGATCATCATTATCATTATTATAATTATCGGGGATATATATCCCCAACTGGTTATTATCGCCTAAAATAGTCCAAATTACAAAAAGCCTGCAAAACGTCAAGTTTCACATCGTGCACTTGATAAACGATAATTGAGTTACGCTGGCTTTTAATGTTAACTACATCCCGAATTAAACCCCTCCAATAATCTCTATTAACTGCAAACGGTAAGCAATCGAACGCCCAATTAAGTAATTTATTTGGGGGGAGACTCTGTATAAATAAAAGGACTGATTTTGCGCGCTACAAATTATTCGTTGGCTACCTGATGTTCTTTTCCATCCGAGTAATGGCTGGGCTTCCATAACTATTCTAGCTGAATAAGTGGGTAACCTTCGTCAAACATGGCCAATCCATTTTTTCTCTTGTTAGAAATACATGGCCAACCAATGCTAAATGCGCTACAAATATTTGGAAATGGTTAAAATATTTCATTAGTTATTAAACGATTGCGTTCAACTGAAAATAGACAGCAAAACCATATAAAACTTAAACGGCTTTGTTTAAACGGAACAAGTTTTTGAACATCCACCTGGGTTAGAGTTCAAGTTTCGCAAGCTTCTACTTTATAACTATGTATTTTTGAAAAATTAAACATTTGCATTTTAATTTTCCTAAAAAAATCTTAATCCGCTGATAATTATTTTTTGAAAATCGTTAATTAACAACTACAATTACAACAGTAAAAGAAAAAATGTAAATATACTGAATGGATATACGTATTACCAATTTCGTTAAACTTTTTAAAATACTTTATAAATCTTCAGCTTAGCTTTATGTAAAAATAAATGTTACTTTATATTTAAAAGAAGTTGTTCTTTCGACTACTAATCATTAAATGTTTTCTTTATATATATATATATATATATATATATATATATATATATATTAATATATTAGAAATGAACCAATATAGCCAGTCCCAAGTCTGGATAATGGAGGGTTTAAGCGCAAGGTCACCAACCTGGTCTCTCTAAAACATTTATGTTGCTACACAAACAATAAGAGGACGCCATTGCGGCAAACAACGGTGAAGAAATTATAATAGAACAACCCAGATAACCGGATTGAGTGAAAGTCGAAAGGAAGCTCATTCTTTGATTTATCGAATAGTCAATTAGACGAATAAAATTACTTGGTTAAATTCTACATTCATAGACCTCGTTTCCAACTTGAAATTAGTTCATTTTATTCTTTTTCTAACTATGCAACATAGAAAAGTTTCTAAATATTTTTTTAATATTTCTCATACATTAAATTATCAAATAAATTTTAATTATTTATTATTAATTCTTCGACCAGTTCATAGTGTACATAAAGTTGCAATTTTTATAATCTTTATAATCCATCAAAACTGCACATTACGTCCAAATGTTTTTTTTTCAAGTAAATATGCAATTTTTTAAAATAATCAAATCCAAAATAAATTATTTTTTATTCGTTTTCAAATTTTAAATAATTAAAAGCTATATTAAATGTCAGACCATTTCAGTGAAGTAGTTAAATATATATATTTAAGAATGCACTCAACGTTGAATTGACAAAAAAGGGTAATAAGTTAATGAAATAAATAGTTTCTTTTAAAATACAAAATCTTTTAGTTTAATTTTTCACACAATACATTATTTTAAATATCATATGTTTAAAAATATCTTTTAATTAATAAATTCATTATAAATTAATGGTATTTGTAACGCATGTGTCTCTTTCTGTAAAAATTCATAATTAATTTACAAAATAATAATTTTATCCAAAAACATAATAGAGGAATTATTTTACTTAGTTCATTTATTATCTATATAAAATTCGTTTATAACTAACGTCAACCAAATACTTAAAAATTATTTATTTAGAAACCCCAAGAACGTAAATATTCTTGTGTATAAAAATGATTAATTAATTGTGATTAGCAAAGGTTGGTTTTAAATGTTATCTTCAATCAAAGGTTTAATAACAGCGATCTGCGCATAATTCCGATAACAGGGTTTGGCACAATCCGAATAGCATTTCCAATCTTCTATAGGCACAATCTTCAAAATCAAAACTTTAATGCACAATCCTACAGAATAACCTTGTTGCCCCCCCCTAAAGTTCTTCAGAAGGAATGGTTTTAAAATAAATAATAAGTAAGTATAATGATACTAAATACAAATTAACTACCGCAAAAATCTCATACCAATATTCAAATAAAAACCACTTTAAAAAAACTTTAATTCAACGTCAATCAACAGCGATAAAAACCAAACAATAATCAATACATTTATGAAATTAAAACCGAGTACACTTTTGTAATCTACTTTGAACAGTTACTATAAAAAATAATAGAAAAAATAATTTCTTATAATTGTATTTAAAAAACAATATTTTGAACGTGAAAGAAAATAGCATCATAGTGGATTTTGACGTGCTTTAAAATGAACTTTACCATAAAATATGACACAGCCACTAATACCGTCTTTCAATGCAAGATCTATTGTTAATAAAATTGATGATTTGCGTTTACTAATTAATGCTAAAATTCATGTCAACAGTTGTTTCATATTAATTGAAAAATCCTGGCTAAACAAATATATTAATGACAATAATTTTGTCACTTAATAATTATAAAAATTGATTAATCTGTCTAATTGTTTACTTTGTACTTTTGGGATGCTAATGATTGTGAGGATTTGAGTAATGCTTATAAAGTCTAAAATTTCAATAATGGTAATATTCCTCACTATTCCTCCTCCACGTGGTGCATCCTGGACTAGGTGCTCATAAGCATGTAGACTAATTATTATTATTTTATTATTATTTATGGTTATTGGCAGGGATCGACTGCACAGCGCCATAACTGAGCTTCTGCTTTTGCATTGTTTTGTTTGATGAGACTAATTGTATGTTATGTATGTGTATACTGAATATAGGTCTATTAATCTATTAAAGCTTATGTTAATAAATAAATTCTTGCCTCAAAAGTGACAACAACTCCGCTCTGTCGAGCAACCGTCGAGTAGGCTCCAAACAAATGTTCCAACGGACGGTCGGCATTGGGCAACATGTATTCGGAACCGCCAAGTCCGTTGCACATATCGTGAGCTGTACGTGTTCGCCGAATCAAACAGTAGTCGTCGGTTGGCGTCTGTATCAATCCGTATTTGTTCAAACTTTCACGAATGACATGAGCCACCGAATCCGTTTTCGATACGAGAATCGTTTTGTAGGGAATTTGTGGAAACAAACGACCACCGTAAATTTTGAGTGTTCCACCTTCAAAATGAAATACAATGCTTTTTTAAGATTATTTTTTAAATGTCATGTCCTATCATTGGTATTAAAAACAATATTGCGTCAATATGTAAATGAAACCTAAATCAGATAGCCAGATGACCGAAGTGACTAAAATGCGAAACTTGTGGCACAGGCCAAATTCGACCACCACGTCTAAAGCTTAGCCAAATCTCCACTGGATAAAACATTTTCGAGTAAAAGAAACAACAGGTAAAGCAATTTACGAAAATATATCCTAAAATTGGAAATGGCATCAGAAAATGCACAAATTGAAAATGTCATTATTATTATTATTACATTAACCTTTAATACCTCACTAGAGATACATTCAGCACAAAAATACATATTCACCATTAATCAAAAATAATAATAATAAAATTGCAAACGAAAATGACCAATAACTACTTAATATCCTCCATAAACGAAAAGCTTTCAACTCAAAAGAACTAATAAGCGAGTAAAATAAATGTCACATTAACAAAATAAATTTGTAATAAACTGTCAAAATCAGTTGTGTAATTTGTATCATTGGTGTGGACAATAAAAATTAAAGTTTTAAAAAGCATTGTCATAGACAAAACAATATCTTTGGGACAACGAATGCAATATATATACTACTTTGCATGTTTTACGGCAAACATCGTTCAGCAGTGGACATTTTAGTGAAGTCGAACGTGGGCCCGCATTTGAATGCCGGTGGTAAAAATCGAACCTATGCCCATCCAGGTTCGAGCCGAGCGCTGTACTGCTAAACCACCCCGGCACATACATATTTAACATTTCAAACCACAGACCAAGTTGCTTGACCCGAACCTTAGCGAACAAGTTTGAATTCCACAACGGCAAAATTGAAAATTGGAATCCTCAATTAGCTGTGCTAAGTGTCAACTTACCTAACTAAGTATGTATTGCGATAAACTGACTCATCGGTAATATTTCCGCTTCCAAACTGAAAAACATGGATTCAATTATTTAAATATCAGCCCTCCTGCATAAGCTTGTACAGCCTGATAGCAATATAACAACAACAACAAAAGTTAGTAGCAAAGCCATGTTTTCATTTATTCCTAGTTCGCATAACTTCGAGAATAATTCCCTTCCACTGTTGACGGTTTTTGGAGATATGTATAAATATATCAATCCAACAATTCAGTCATTGTTTCCGAAAAAAGTGAACATCTTCCCTCCACATTAAAAAAAAAAAACATGTACCCAGGTCTTTTTGGTGAAGCAATCAGTACTCAATTGAGAAGTAATATCTCTCTTTACAACATTCAAGTAATAAAACCTACAAAACATCAGTCCATATCCAATTAAATTAACTTACCCCATCTAATTCACGTGTGTAAAATAAATCTAATTATTTTATAAAATTATCTTTTGTTAACCCTAATCAAACCAAAAAAGAATACCCATCAAAATACCGAAAAAATGTAAATGCGGGCTCCTGTTGTTTTAAAATGACAAAATTACAATTTTATTATCTTTAACAAAGGTAACTGAAAATCTTTTTTCATCAACTCCATTGTTTATATTTGTAATTTTTGTTTATTTATTATAAGTATGAATAATTTATTTTTATGACACTGTAACTTAATTTGCGACATTTTGCCTTGACATACATTACATAGTTCAATCAATTAATTCTGTTTAAAAACATCTCAATATTTCCCTACTCGTATACAATAAATCAATTTATCTTTTATTTTGTTTTTATTGCTTGAAAGGTTTACAAGAAACAGTACAAATTATTAGTATAACTCTGAATAATTATTTACCTTATCTGCATTCAAACCTATACCCAATCAATTACGAGTTTAGTGTCTCAACCACTTCTGCAACCGTGACAAAATTCTACCGTCTAAAACACGCGGTTTGTAAAAAAGAGACTAGATTCATTGTATTGTACCTCACCACAAAAATCGTCAATCCTCAGAAACATTTCTATCATTAAACTGCATTTAGTTCCGACAACAGCGATACTCCTAACAATATTTCTCCATTTGATACACCATCTGATCTAGTGTATGGTAATGTAACCGAGTTTCTGTTTCACTGTATAAATAAAAACATACACCTAAGATGCCAACACTGTATCCAGCCATACGACTACAAACGTTCACACTAAATACTAGTGCCCTCACAAGAATCCCGTCCATTTAGCCAAGAAACTGTATTACTTTCCTACGTTCGATGTGCATACGTATTTTGACAAATAAAACATAGAAAGAAATCTGTCAGAATGTGTCAGAAACAATAATGTCTAACAAACCATCTGCAATTTAACGCAAAATAATTAACAAATAACATTACATAAAATTTTAGTGATAAATTCGGTTAAATAAATTAACCAACTATAATGGCTGTCACGCATACAAACAACTTGTGTCTAAATAAAAAAATAACTTAGTTTTGTTGCATCATTATGGAGTCTTATTTAAAATAATTAATTAATTTTTTTACAATTATTCAGAGTTTTCAAAAATGCCTTTTGAATTAAAATATGTTTTTTTCACTATATAAATAATCAATATGAACAAAATTATATAAAATTAATAAAAAAAATATTTTGTACATTTTTATTAATTA
Organism: Cardicola forsteri; assembly: GCA_025895645.1. NCBI lineage: Eukaryota > Metazoa > Platyhelminthes > Trematoda > Strigeidida > Aporocotylidae > Cardicola > Cardicola forsteri. Next base: position 551,029 of record JAKXYG010000912.1, on the reverse strand, counting down.
CTCATATATAGTGCTCGTGTCAACAAGAAAAATAAACATCTAGCAACATAGCCAAGGTTACCTCAGGAAAGATTTAAACTTATATCTTTAAAATAATATACGCGGTATATGCCTTCTTGTGATAGTAATATTAAATATTAAGTCAATGTAGCTTTCGTTAACACAGAAAAATAATAAAACCAAGTTAATAATTAATTATAAATGCCACCTTGTTTGATCTATCTTTCAATTCATTTTTAGATGTACCGAATAAGCACAAATGTTAGTTTCCTTCATTCACTACAAATTAAAATTTGATAAAAAAAACCCACCAAAATGTCCCCAATTTAGACCACATAGTAATAACTACAAATTGAAAAAAATAATTCATTAATTTATGTGAGAAAAAAAAACAAGTTTTCTAACAAAAATCAACCACATAAATATTTTCTAATGTCTTAAATATTGATATCTATTTAAAAAATATGATAAAAAAAGTCAATTTACCTATACCCGAATCATCCTGTTTCAAAATTTCAAAAAATTTAGTTTCCAATTTTTGTTGTCGTTTTTGACGCATCATCGCTTCGGGATTAGAAATAGTTCGTGTAAATGTTGAATCTGGCAAATTATCCAACAAGTTTTCTATTCCATTATCAACTGTCGATAATTCGAATTGTTTTGAATGCTGATTGTAATTTTGATGATGATTATCATCATGATGAGTAAAAAGACAACTGCTCATAGGTGAATCTGATTTATTGTTCGACTTCAACAACAAACCAACACCAGAAGAACATCCAGTCGATGAATTTGTCATCAATTTCTCATTGCGTTTGTCGCGTTTGACAGACCAACGTCTTTTAAAAAATAGGCCGCTACCGTACATTTTATTAGATTGAAGTAAATTATTTGAATTTTCAACATTGTGTTTAATTTTTGGTAATTTTTTATTATTAGAAACGTTTTGAACCTTAGTGAAAAGATGTATATATATATATATATATATATTCAATTTTGTGAAAAAAAACCTTGTTAAAGCATTCAATCATAAACTAGTTATGTAATTATCCAAGCTACAATATTTTCAAGTATTTACAATTCAGCTAACATTTTCACCATTCATAAGCATCAATAAATTAATATACATATTAAAAAGTTTCTTCTTTATTAACTTTTTCAACTTGTTGCTATTATACACTAAACGCTACTATACGTCGAATCACAATAATATATAAATATAATTTTTGAAAATTCTTCGTAATTTTTATTTTTGCATTCAAGAAACTTTTATTTTAAAAATAACGTAAATATACCATCATATAACAAATTTGTTTTGTATCAAACATTAAGCAATAAAGCTTATCAATAATAAAAATAAAATGTAATTAATAATTTATAAATCAATATAACTTTATAATTTGCGCCCGAGTTGTAAACGCGGTGAAATAGATACACACAAAACTAGATAAGTATAGGTTCAAATCTAACCACCTGCACTAAATAGGGGGGTCTCTGTATTGGTTTGCTAAATGTCTATTTGCAAAAAAATTATTCCCATCAAACATTTAAGCAATAAAAATCAAATCTTAAAATAGTTTGAAAATGATCTTAAAACGCGTTTTTACATAACGAAAACGTACAAATTTAAATCCTCAACTTTCTAAATTGCTTAAAACTTTAAAAAAATAATTTAATAAACCCAAAACATTTTATACATATATTATCAAATGCATACACATTTACTATAGTAACTAAATATATGATTATAAAATTTATATTTATTAATTTTAAATCATTCTTATTCTCAACGAGTCATTAAAAATTAATTTAACAACGTACTTCAAATTTTAGTATAAATTTTCCATCACGATCAAGTTTACTCCAATTAAGTTGAACCATTAAGGGATATTCATCATCTTCTAACTTACGAACTAATTTACGATAAAAAGAAAAGTAAATATTTAAATGCGGTTTCAGCTTTATCAAAACACTAATAACTATCTTTTTAATTTGCAAATCTCATAAAATTGAATATTCAAAAATTGTTTGTTATATATTTTATGTACATTCAGCTTATTTAAAAATATATTAACTCTTCTTAAAACGTATTAATCTGTACTTTAAAATAAATAACTATTATTTTATTAATTGTTAAATAAAATTATTTTTAATTTACATTCATATAAATATTAAGAACTATAAAATACGTAAATTATTAGTTCATCGTCATCATCATCGGGATACATTATTATTCAAATATATAAAAACTATAAGATATAAATATAGTTGTAATTTAACTACAAATATCACCTATTATTAAACATACATTAAAAAACTTAATTTTTAAATAATTAATAACTCATACCTCCGTTAGGATGATGTTCGTAAATACCGAAATGCTTTTTTTCAATGCCTGAGTCAAAATTTAAAAACTTTTCTTTAAGAACAGTAGCAACAGTTAAAGTTGTGTCATCACTTGATACTCTTATACATTTTGTATGATACCGTTGGAATTCATCTTGAAAAAAAAATCGCATGACACCATTAAATTTACAGTCCTATATCGGATATTAATTTAAAATAAAATTACCTCATCAGGCATACATAGTTCGAATAAATCAAATCTACTAGCATTCCATTCTATAATTTGTTCGATAAGTTGTTCCCTGTTTTGCTTTAATTTCATAATAAATAAAACAATTTAAAAGTTAACAACATATCGTAGAAACCAAAAAGTGCGCCAAAGTTATATTACAATGCGTTAACCTTTTTTAAGGTTAAACTTTAATAATTGATAAAATTAAACAAATAGAAAAATTATATTTAAAAAATTATTACAATTAAAAAATACGTATTAAAAAAAATAAATACAAAATACAATTATAAAATTTATAAAAATATTTTTTTAAGTTTTATTAAATCCAAAGTACTTCTTAATTTGCACACCGAAATAATCACATTAAAACATTTTTTAAATTAACAAAAAAAAGTTTTATTTTATAAACTTAAGCAAGCTTATTACAACTGTCACAGCATGTCAATGTTGTAAACACTATAACTCCCTACATCACCAGTGCCAAGACTGAAATTTTTAAAATATAACACGAGATTTAATCTAAAACATTTTATTTTATAATTTTTTAATATACATAAATAATTAATTTAATTAATTTATAATTCGTTGAGTTTTTATCTACTTTTTTGCTATTTGTTAGCTTAATTATTGATTTTGCTTTCTAAAACCTGTGGAATAAAATACGTTATTTAATAAATAAATTTTAATTAAAAAAACATTTTCGTAAGATTATTTTAATAATTATTTTTTACTAATTAAATTACATTTTTAGTAAAATTATTTTATACTTAATGTTTAGATAATATTAATGTAATGTGCTGAAAGCTACTTCTGCCGAACTATCCAAATCAATAACCATAGTAATAATAATTAATCATAAAACCCCAATGTTAAAATTATGGTTAAATAATTTAAAATAAATAACATTTATAAAAATTTAATTAATTTTAAAAAATTTTATATACTATTTAAATATTACAAAACAAAAACAGTTATTATTACTATTATATTTTTTAAATGCCAAATTATATATTTTTATTAACTTATTATTGCTCGCGAGGTGAAGTGCGAGTTACGCTACACGTCTATTAGGGCGTTATTCATCTTTTTCTCTTTTTTTTATCAAAGATTAGTGCAGCGTTTTTGCACTGTAATACGTAACCTGTTTCATTATTATTTTTGTATATTTATAATTTTTACTCTTTTTCCGTAATTGTTAACTTCTACTATCTACCTTAATTTTGTCTTGATTTCAATTTTTTTTCTGTGACTAATCCTTCTTTACCTCATCATTCATTTCATATTCTCCCCTAAAAATTTAAAACAATTTGAGAACCGAGTACTAAAATACGTTTTAGCTTACTCAACTCGTGTACAATACTGAATCCTGCTTTTTAAGATTTTAAATTTTTGACGTTAGCACTAGTTAAAAATAAATTAGTTTCATTTTCTGAGAATTTAATTAACAGTTTGCATTATAGTAACGCAACTTTCTTAATAAATATTGTAATTATTTTTGCCTTTCAAAATAAATGCAGTTCAACACACGAGTTCAGTACAGAAAATAAATTACGATTCTTGGTCTAAATATATCAACAAATAAAAATAAAAATAAAACAAACTATAAAATTTTGTATTTGTCAGCAAATAATCTAAAAGTTTAGAAAATTAGGCAGTTAACTATGTAAGAAAAAATGGTATTTCAAGCTGTAATAACCCTGTGTATAAAATAATGTTGATGAAAAAGCATTGGTGTAGTCAGTTACAAGAACTTATATAACTACTTACTAATCGATCCCTGAGCTTCAACAAAATTCTGGGTATCTCGACTTAAAATTACAAGTTTGTTTACTAGCACTAGGTCATTTTTAAGCTTTTTTGCACAAAAGAAATATTTTAAGGGTTTTTATTATATATATATATATAATTTGTGGGCGTCGGGGGTGCAGTAAGTCTGTTTTGGTTCCATGAAAACGGCACTGGGTTCTCGACGAACCTTTACAGTGATCTAGCTAACAGCAATGTTGATTTTAATTGTATAAACTGTATCTGGTTTTCCGACCCCACGCGTCCCTAGAATTGACCCCAAGACGGATTCTAAATAAGACCTCATTCTTAGTTAACGAAATCAAAACTAGTAACATTAAGTTGAGCAATTCTGTTAAAGTTTTGAAGTGAGTCCCAATCCTCCTTCTTTGTCCTTTCTAATTAACATTCCGATAAGATAAGCCAACTCAAAGCTTTAGTAGAGACCCTTACCACAACAATTAAAATGGCTTCTTCTCCACCTGTAACTAACGCCGTCCTTAGATTCGCACAAGAAGAAATCTTATCGACAGCTAAACAATACGCTGCCGATAAAAGGAGGAAAAATAATTTAATAGTCAGAAGTATTCCTGATACAGCCACTAATTTCAAGAAGATTGTTTCTGAGATAATTAAAGTTTGCCATTCCCAGCCAACCAACTTTAAAGCCACTCGGATAACCTGTAAGCGTCACCTTTCCTCGGACACAGCTTAAAACAGTTTTAGTAATTGGTCTGCTGTACGTACACAATTCCCGGAGATCCATTTACATAAGGATTATGCTGCGACCGATAGGATAGGTAAACACCCGAGGTCGGTTCCTACTGCTTGTCCCAAATTATCCGCTATTCCTATGGTCAAGTTAACTTCCCTTAGACTAGAAAACAGCTTTTCTCACATTCCAATTTGTAGGATTTTTCATTAGCGCCCCAAAACCATATCCATTTGTTCTATTGTATAAAAAGAACGGGACCATTATTTCCTCCTTTTTCCTGCTGAAAGTATTCTACACTAACGCCTGTAGTTTTTAAATAAGCTAGCAGAGTTAAGTAACATTATCCTCAAAGTTAAGCCCCACATAATTGGTATTACTTAAACTTGGCTATCGGATTACATTTTTGATAATGAACTGCCAATCCAAAGCTATAATGTTGTCCGGTTGGAATAGATGCGATGGCTGTCTCTATATTAAAGATGGTTTAAAATTACTCCCTTATCCCTCCCTTTAACGTTACTAGACATAGGTACGACTTGCTTTCCGTCTCTATTTTCTTTTCCTCTGGAGATTATGCCAGATTCTCTATTGTTTATAGACCTCCTTCCCTCCATGAGGTTTCGAACTCTGCATTACTACAAGAACTCCGTTCTATCTTTGCTTCTCCACACAAATATAAGATACTAATGGGTGGCTTTAATTCCCGCTCTGGCAAGTCCTTTGATACTAGTTTTCTCCAATTTTGCATTGAAATTGCTCTCTTCCAACATGTGGTTGCTTCTACTAGACAAAGGGCAGGTTGCTCCTACTCCTACATTGATTTAGTCCTTACCAACGTTCCCCATATAATTGGTGTTATCAATTTTCTTCACTCTTTGGGCAAGAGTGACCATTTCCTCTTGGCTTATAGAATACATCTCCCAAATGCAACCTCAATCGCCAATCTAAGGTCTACGCATATCCCTAATTTTAGTAATGCCACTTTTGCTGGTTTAAGAGACTACTTTATGAGTATCAACTAGGTTTATATCTCAATAAATGATGTAAATATTTTTATGGTTATCTTTTCAATGTTATTAAGACAGGTGTAGAACGTTTTGTCCCTTTCCGTGTTCCCTATCACTTTAAGCCTAAATTTTTACGGCATATTATTCAACTCATTAAACTCCGTAAACGTCAGTATTATGAGTGGAATTTATCTAGCCTCCCTGTTTTTATCATAGTTACCTCGGACTACGCAATAAATGTGTATTTAGCCTTAATCGCCTCAAACATTAAAGATTATACAAATCTTTTAAATAAAGCTACAAAAGACAAGAGTTTACTCTTTAAATACATCAAGAATAAGCGTGAGTCTAATACTTTCTTTCCTTAACTCAAGGATGACTACAGTTCACCCCTTTCCTTGTCTGAACTTTGCAATACTTTTGGTTAATATTTTCAATTTATCTTTAACACAGATTTTAATAGAGCTTCTTCTTCTGATCCCTCCCTTCATTCCGAGTTTCCCCTTATCACTCCTGAGAAAGTTCGTGATCTACTTTCTGGTTTAAAGTCATCCCGAGGTGCGGACGATCTATACCTGATAGTCCTTAAAGAATGCGCCTTTAAATCAGCCCAAGTCCTAGCATACATGTTTAGCCTTTCTTTAAACTAAGGCAAGGTTCGTGCAATCTAGAAATTAGTTTTTATTAGACCGATCAACAAATCCGATTGCAGGTTTAAAGCAGAAAGCTACGAGTTTATCAGTATCCTATCAGCCCCCAGCAATGTAATAGAAAAAATAGTTAAGTCCTATTTAGTTAATGTCATCGTTAATAATAATCTCATAAACCCTGTTTAGCATGGGTTTGTCATTAAGATCTTGCTCCTCCAACTTATTGGCGTTTACTAGTAGTCTTACCAGGATACTGGAGTACTCTCCTTCGACCGATGTCATCTATTTTGATTTTTGTAAAGCTTTTGACAAAGTACCGCATACAGCATTGCTGAGTAAGTTATGATTATTAGGGATAAGTCCTCTACTTCTCAATTGGATACGTGACTTCTTCTCAAATCGGCAATTTAGTGTTAGGTTAGATAAAGTCATATCTGCTGCAGTAAATACAATCACAGGTGTCCTCCAAAAGTCTGTCCTCGGTTCCTTGTTATTCATAATTTATATCAATGACATGTCCTCAGTTGTTTATTTTGACATCCTGCTCTACGCTGACGATGTCGAGATCTGGAGTTCCAATTTTGAACAATTTTAACTCGACATTAATAGTAATTACAGTTGTTCCCAGCTAATGCGCAGCATGTTTAAAGCCCCTAATTTACAACCTATCACTTGTGAAAATTTAGTTAAAGACCTAAGAGTTATCTTCAACCCCTCCCTCATTTTCTCAGCACATCATAGGAAAGCTGCTTCCACTTGTTTTAACCTCACAAAGGTTTTTAAGCGCAATCTAGAAAACATTCCCGTTAGTTGCGCGCGTTTATTTTACCAATTATATACCGGACCACATCTCGAATACTGTATCTAAGTATTATCCCCTTTCTAAAAGGCTGACATAACTTTGGACAAAGTACAACGCAGTTTTACTAAAGTCCCCAGGCAGATTAAGAATGTAAATTATTCCAATTAATTATAAGCTATTAAACTGTTTTTTTTAAGATAGGAGGCTCCGGGGCGATCTCATCCTAGTACACAAATTGTTAAGATCAGACTACGCAGATTATCCATTCGTCCTTGCCAATGACTCCCACAGAGGACATCCTTTTAAGTTACCTAAACCCCTGGTAAATCTCGTCTGAGTCTAAACCGTTTTTTTATAGGATTATATTTGCATGGGATAATTTAATGACCTACGTTGTTTCAGCTTTGTTACTTAGCTCTTTCAAATCGGCCTACGATAAGTATTATCTGAATAACTTTATTTAATTATTTATTTAATTTCCCTTTTATACATTATATATATATATATATATATATATATATATATATATATATATAAACTTTATTATTTATTAACATCTGATACATTGAACCTAATACCAAAATGAGTTTTCTCCAACAAACTTGTAAACAAACCTGAAACCTGAAATTTAAACATTTGACGCAGTTAAACACAGCTTACTTATTGAAGTTTAAACCTGCCGTTTTAAGCACTTTTACTGCCCGGCCGTGTACAAAACATTATTTTTGTTTTTGTTTTCATTGTGTTTTAAAAAGAAAATTTTTTGTAATAAAAATAATTTATTAATTTAATTATTTATTTTATTATTAGTAATAAAATATTTAAAACAAATTAGTAAAATATTTATTTAATTTTAATAAAATTTTGTTATTTACGAAAAATGTTTATTAAATGACACAGTAGCCACGTTTGTGTTTGATTGCTTCTGTTTGAAGGTCATCTGTCTTTGGTCTATCACTTACACAGTTACGATGACGGGTTCTAAGTTCCAGGTCATCATGAGGTCTCCTAATGATAAACTATCTACACAATTAGTGGATTGTTGTGATAATTGGACTGTCAAGGATCTTAAATTGTACTTATCTGAAAATTATCACCATAAACCTGTACCATCATCTCAACGTTTAATACATGCTGGTAAATTACTAAAGGATAATGAAACTATTTCAAGTTTATTCAAACAAGTAAGCTGTGTTAATGATTATTTTTAGACTTGTGAACCTCAAACAATACACATAGTATGCCCAACTCCAAAAATTGTAAATACTTCTTCTGAATCTGTTCCTGTCAAAGATAAATTGGAGTAAGTTTATATACTTTTTAAAATATATGTTAGAAAACAAAGCATTTATATGTATAAAATGATAGTTTATTTTTATTATTATATGTATATATATATACATTATGATTTACTAAATATAATGAACCAATAGTTTTATTGTTTACATATTCTTAAAATTAAGATAGTTTTTCATTCATTTTAACATCAATATATGTTTTATTTAATGTAAAATTAATTTTTATAAATTAAAGTTTATTAATTTTTGAAAAAAATGATAAGGAGCATGCTGGGCAGTTCATGACTATTTGCTCCCGTAAATAATTGTTGGGTGGCTACAGCGCCAGACTTGAAATTGGTAGGTTTGGATTCGAGTCCTGTTGTGAGCTTGAAATAAGAGCCCTTGATATGTTTTGCTAAGTATTTATTTGTTTTTTGTACAACAACGCTGGACTCAAACTTAGGTAGATATTCGTTCTAGTGCCATCAGCAGCACTAAATGCAGGCCCTCGTTTGACTTCGCTTAAATGTCAATTTGTTGAAAAATGTTTCTCGTAACATATTTAAGCAATAATAATAAAAAAGAATCAAAAATATTTGCAGTGTATTGGTTGAGTATATTCTACATTTTTTTGTCATTTGTAAGTTTTGTTTTTGTTTTTCAAGCAGTTAAAAATGTTAGTTTAGAGATTTTACTAAGCTTACCAATAAAAAGATTTTTAAAAAAGTTAATTTAGCTGTTACTTTATTCTTGTTATTTTTTAAATATTTAAATTACATGAATTTTTTTATTTATTTTAGTTTGCTTTTTAATGCATTTAAGTCAGTATGTTTTTGAGGTTTTAGACTTAAGACTGTTGGTTGTTTTTCGTTGATATAAGTGAGGACTAGAATTCCATTGATCACAATTTTAATAAAAATTAGTAAAGTGTGAGAACAATATTTGCAGTCGTACTGTCAAAATATTGCTTACTGTGTAATATTACAAAATTGTTTTTAAGATAGTTTTAAAGATTTTTAATTACTTTTGAGGTTAATCTTAGATCGCTACATTTATTAAACGTAACTGTTTAATAACTAATTAACTGTTTTAACCATTTCCAAATATTTGTAGCACACTTAACATTAATTGGCCATGCATTTCTAACACGATAAGAGAAAGAAAACTAAAATGGATTGGCCATGTTTAACAAGGTTGTCCATTTATTCAGCCAGAATAGCTATGAAATCCCAACCATTACCCGAATGGAAAAGAAGACCGGGTGGTCAACAAACAATTTGGACGGACATTGTAGCACGCAAACTCAATCCTTTTATTTATTTTAAGCTCCCCAAGTCCAAATAAATTATTTAATTAGACGTCCAATTGCTTACCGTTTGCAGTTAATAGAGATAATTGGAGGGCTTTAATTCAGGATGTAATTAACATTTTATAACCTATGATTAGATTTTACGTTAGGCTAAAGAACGTGGTTACATATTGTTAATGTGTTGAGGCTTTCGTTTTAAAAGATATATTACTTTACTTGTGAGTATCTATTTTAAAATAAATTACGTTTGGTGGAGAGGATTTTGGTTTTTAAACTGGAATGTTTAGAGTCAATTAGTTATGCAATGGTATGCTAATGATTTTGAGGATTTGCATATTATTGAGAAGATTAGTCCACATATATCGGTTGTTTTATAATAGTTTTAATAAAATGCTTTTCCATAAATTACTTTTGCGGAATATTGGAAATATGTAATAATATTCTTTGAACTTATTATTTGATTTGGTCAGATAGCTCTTATTTACGAATAAGAAGTTTTTCAATTTCTTAATGTTTTTACTTAATTCAATATGAGTCGTTTTGTATAAATGTAATAACATATTAAAATCAACTTGTATCAAATTAACATTTTGAAATAATTAACGAAACTTGTAACATTCAATGTTTAAAAATATTGAAGCTTGAATTTTTACACTTAAATTACAAATTTACAGTTGGTTAAGACATAAAGTAATATATTTTTAATGATTTATTGGTAATATGATATATATATATAAAGTTTTATTAATTAAGTGTATGTAAACAGTATTATTATTATTATTATTATTATTATTATATATTTCGCGTTTTACTGCTTCTTAACTATTTGTATTTTATAAAATGTGACTGTTATGTTGTCCCAAGTTTCTGATGCAAAATTTCTTCTAAGTAATATGCGTTATTATGTAAAGTAGTTTACATATTTAGGCTTTTTCATAATTTATAGTGGTTCTTGTAATGAAGTAATTTATCGAATTTGTTTATCTGTTATTTGTGCATTTTGAAAACTGGAAAATCTATTTTGTAGATGAAAAACCATAGCTTCGAACATTGGAGGGTTCCGGTGAATAGTAATAATATAATATCATAAACGTTGGTGGCAAAGCCACCTCTTTGTTAGTTCCAAGTTCTCATAGCATTCCGAATAATTCCTATCCACTGTTCACGCTTTTCGGAGGCGTGCACATCTATGTCAGTCCAACTACTATGCCATTGCTTCCAAGATGAAGTCCCGATTAAACTAAAGTGAAGATCGTCCTGAACAGAATCCATTCAAATACGATCTTAACCTCCTTTCCTTTTCTTCCAATCGGCATCTGGACAAACCATAGTTACGGAACTTGAGATTGCATCATGATTTTTACGAAAAACGTGTCCAAATCATTGCAATCTTCGTTGTCGCGATACCAATGAAGGAAGTTCAGGAAATTGTAGGTCATGTCGAATTTGGAGGTTACTGATTTTTTTCGTCCAATTCTTTGATAGGGAGGATGCAAATTGGGTGTTGTGCCAAATATATCTGAGACATCTTGCCTCAAGTTTGTTGAGCTTTATGATTTCTGACCCTATAAGAGTCCAGGTTTTAGCTACATACATATGTACAGAAACACTATGCGAATCAATGAAGAGAAAATGTTCATCTTTATCTTTGGATTGATATTTTTTCGTCTCCAAAGTGGATTAGCAAGTTTTCCAAATGCAGCATCAGCTAATCAAATTTGACGATTTACTTTATCAGATGAACCACCGTCAGAAGTAATCAAAGAGCCCAGATACATAAACTGCTTTACATTGGGAAGCATAGCATTATTTAATGCGATCCTCGCATCAGGAGTTTGTGATGGCGTGATGATTATTTTTTTGGGATTGATTTTTAGACCATATTCACCAGATGCCAAATGATTCTGAGGATTTGAGTAATGCTTATATGGTGGTAATACTCCTGACTGTTATTCCTCCACATGGTGCATCCTGTACTAGCTGCCTATAAACCTATAGAAATACAGTGTTACTGCTAGCATATATATGCGGGCCCTCGTTTGGCTTCGGTAAGTGTCCACTTGACAAAAAAATGCTCAGTGAGACATTCAAATAGTAACAACCAAATAAAGATAAGTATGTATATTTTTTACACAAAATTATAACTTATTTTTTGAGCGTTTCCTTGTTTTTTATTATTTAAACAATAGGCAATATTAATGTTTTTTCAACATATGTATTTATTTTAGTGATATTTCTCCGGATGAATTGAAAAAATACCAGCAAATGTATTACGAATATCTACAAGGATTTTATTTCCAAAATGCGGATAATAGTCAAGTTAATGCGGGACATTCAATGCATTTTTCATATCCCTTTTATTCCGAAATGGGTATGGTTTTTAAATCTTGTTTTATCCATCATCTTATAATTAATTAATGAAGTTGTTTTCATTTTAATGTGTGTGCGGGTACATTTTTAATGAAACACACAACAACATACTTATTGTACTAGTCTTTGATCACATGACATGGAAAATAATTGTTACTGTGATTTTATGTTATTTTTGTTTACCAAGATTTTGTTTCTAAATTGTATTTTTTGTTTTGAATTTTATCAAGGTCAGTGACACCTGAGTGAAATATATAGTTTCATTGCTTTGTACTAATACTTTAGCACGATAATTTTAGAATATAGGTTGTTTTTACTTAGAAGGTAGTTGTAATTAAGGTCAGATATAACTTATTACCTCAACGTGTAGTCACGTTTTTTACTGAATCCGTTTTCAAATAATCTTTTTTATGTTCCAAGTTTGACATTTCTGTTAACATTATTGTAAAATGTACTGTTTTACAGTTATTTTTCAAACGTAATATTCAAGGGACATTATTGAATTTAAATGTTGTACATAAGTTGAACTGGAGTGGTCTAGCGGTACAGCGCTCGACTTGGGCATGGGTTCGAATCCCACCACCGGTTTACTATGTACGGGCCCACGTTTGGCTTCGTTGAAATGTCCACTGTTTCCCGACAAACACTTGAAGTAATAAAAAAATAATACTGTGGATAGGACATGGTTTAACTATTTATTTTATACATTATACGGGAGTTTGTATTACAGAACAAAAAGGTTGTGTGTATGTGTGGAGAAAAAAAATCATAATTGTGTCAAGTTGGTCAATTCGTTAAGGCGTCAGATTTTTACGTTGCAATTAGTGATGCAGTTACCTCTTTATTATTTCTGTATTTATACAGTATATTAAACGATCGAATCTGACAGCTTTATATGCTCGACGAAGGTAGGAAAATAACGATGTTTTTTGGCTGTTTACACGGTATTCTTGTGACCCAGTTATACCGTTGTACACACAGTTTCTACTATGTTAGTCTAGGTATTTAGGTGAACTTAGTCTAGGATGCTCTACTGACAGTCAGTACTATCATTATCATTTGAAATTGAGGCTTTATAGGCATTACTCAAATTTCCTCCAGATTGCTGTTCCTTATTGATGTGAGCGTCACCTCAAAAGCCATTTTTCAAAACAGATTTACTAAATATTCAAAATAACGCATGTATAATTACTATCAATCAGTACCAAAAGTTTGTTTTTCGTTCATTGGTAAGCGTTTTGTTTTGCTATAAAATATATAGACATTTGCAAACTCAATGCAAGTTTAAAAAAATCGTTTGTTTTATTCAGGACAATACTATCCATTTGCATACCAAAACACTCCCAATATACCACCGTCCTTTGTCCAATCACAGCAGCCTTCAAATGGTTTGTCCAATGTGGACAATGTTGCAAACAATGAACCGATGCTTTTCAATCAAACGTACATGGAACGTTTGACACAAAGATTGCAAACATTGTTCACCCATGTTGGTCTTGCCAATGCCGACCAACATGCTGGAGGTGGAGCACAAGCAGAAGCAGTCGGCGGTCGCAACGATCAGGAAGTAAATCAGCAGCAGCAGCAACAGCAACAGCAACAACAACAACAACAACAAGTCGTAATGGTTGGCAACGGCGCATTTATGGCACCTGACGATGGGCCGGGCAATGCGGACTTTGTCGATCAGTTCTACACATTGTTTCGATTTGTCCTATTTGTTGGAATTTGTTTCGTCTATTCGTCATTGGACAAGGCAATTATTGTCTTGTTGTTTGCGGCTTATATTTATTTGTAAGTGTGTGTGTATGTTGATGTCATGCGGTGTGTCCACTTTTTATTACCATTAATAATAATTTTGAAAATGTCTATGATGTTTCAATTTCCAGTGATGACGATTTTTATTATTGTCACTTTTACGTAGCGCATCCTGGACTAGATGCACTTAACTACCTAGTCTAATACAACAGGGGTTCAGTACAGAGCGGTATAACTGGGCTTGCGCATACACACACACAAAGTATCTTAAGGTTACGTATACCATATGTAACTTGCTAGTTAACGGAGATAATCCTGACAAAAAAATATTTGTAAACAGTGGCAGTCACAAGGATACCATCTATCAGCCAACAAACTTTATAACAATTCTACTTTTTGTTACGCCTATAAGGGCATCGTAATTGATTGTTTCATGTGCCGTACGAATATAGAGATGTAGTGAAGAACAACTAAGTAACGAATCGAAATAAAAATGATTATAACGCGACGATTGGAAACGGTCGATGTTTCTGTATTTATATGATAGTGTGATACGTTTTTAAGTGCACATTAGTATATTCTGGCTTCTGTTTTGACGAGTAGGTGCAAATGCACGTGCAAAAATGCTTTCTTTTAGTCAGTATTAATTTTTATTTTCTATTTGTTAGGTGTCCATTGCTAAGAAAACATTGAAAGCAGATTGCTTGAGATGTATTTTACTATACGTAGCCGGTTAGGTGTGTGGATCCGTCTACCGACGTTAATCCCCAATCCCTCTAAAGAAAATCGTCTTGTTGCGAGGACGTGGTCTCCTATCCAATAAACTTTATTTATCTTCTCCCCCCCCAAGTTCAGTTCGCATTCGACCTCTTATAGGAATTTGGGAGGCTATGCGAACGTGGAACTCACGAAGAGGTAACTCTGCCACCAACTTTTGTTGTTGCTACGTGGTTATCAACCTACAGTCTTAACTTAATCACAAATGAACAGTTTATTATTAAAGCTTTTTATTAGTTTACCGATTTTGTGGCAATCATTATATTCATAATTTCATATTTCAACAGATACAATATTTATCGTCGGTATGCCGCCCAAGAAAATGAAATCCACGTTGCACCCCGACCAGCTCCAAACAATGTACCAGATGCAGACAACAGGGTAAGTGCAACCTTTTAGTTAGTGTATTTTTTGTATCTGTCATGCTAATGATCGTCATCATAGGGGATGAACAAACCCCACCTGTTATTACCACCCAGGGTAGTCTCTATTACCAAATGCCTGTAAAACATTGACTTTTACAAGGTGTACTTAATGAACGATACTCGAGGTATGCTGATTTTAAATGTCAATTACATTTTAAGTTAAAGCCCTCCAATTATCTCTATTAACTGCAAACGGTAAGCAATTGGACGTCTAATTAAATAATTTATTTGGACTTGGGGAGCTTAAAATAAATAAAAGGATTGAGTTTGCGTGCTACAATGTCCGTCCAAATTATTTGTTGACCACCCGGTCTTCTCTTCCATTCGGGTAATGGTTGGACTTTCATAGCTTTTATGGCTAGATGAGTGGGCAACCATCGTCGTCTTTATGTTAGAAATATATGGCCAATTAATGTAAAGTGTGCTATAAATATTTGGAAATGGTTTAAATGTTTGATTAGTTGTTAAACGGTTGGGTTCAACAGACGCTAAAGGGAGCGAAACTATATGGATCTTAAACGGCTTTGCTCAAACAATTTCCAATGATGGTAATATTCCTAGCCGTTCATCTTACATGTGGTGCATCCTGGACTAGCTCCCAATAAGCATGTAGACTAAAATTAATTCGGACAGAATGCGTGGCGGTATAACTGGTCTCCCGCTTTGGTGGGTGGATACAAGCATATACCCAGGTTACTTAAATGCTATTTTAAGGTATATGTATATCATATGTAGTCCTTGGTCTGAGGGAGATAACCGTGACAAAATTTAGGCAGCTTGGTCAATCTTTGCTAACAGTGACACCATCACTGGGATGCCGTCTACCAACCAAGCAACTTTGTTATTCTTTTACGTTTGTTGCGCTTATCAAGCCATCAAAATCGATAGTTCGCTATATCGCACAAACATAGAACTAATGAGGAAGTGGCTATATTACCAACCCCAATGAATGTTATATTCAACTAGATAACACTGTGCGGTTTCTGTTTAATATATTCTAGAACCAAGAAGACACCCAATCGACTGGAGCGCCATCAGATACGAGGCCTTTGGATCAAACACCACGCGTTCAAATTGCAAATAGAGCCAACGTGACTAGATTGTCCCGTTTTACTACAAGTGTAAAATCCGTCATTCTAGCCTCCTATCACTTCGTATTGGCCCTGATCACCTCGTTAATTCCTGAACAACCTCCACCCATTCGCTTCGATTAATTTGTTTTTATTTTCATCATCCTTTATGTTCAATGTTTTATCGAAATCAGCCTATACATACATATATTATATCAGATTAACTTATTATTCAAACATTTGAATTTCGTTTTAATTAATGCACTTTTGCAGATAATAGTGCCTTGATGTTTTGCATTGTTTTTATTACTAATAGTTTTATCTAAAACGGATAAATATAAAATTTAGTCAAACAAATTTTTGTTTTTCAAAATGATATGCTTTACAAACTAGTTATATGAAGTGATTATCTTTTCATTATTTCTATATTTGTACAGCCTATCAAACGGTTGGCTTTGTTGTTAGTGAATAGCGAAGTTTTTTTGTTTTTGAGACGATGCCACTGTCCGCAAAGATTGACCAGGCCGCTTAATTTTTTGTCAGGGTTATTTCCCTCAGCCCAGCAGCTATATACAATATATATATATATATATATATATATATATATATATATATATATATATATATATATATATGTATATATCAATATACCCAAAGTAGAAGCCTGCTTATACCGCTGTAATCTCAGTCCATTCTATATTGGACTAGGTGCTTGAGTGCATCTAGTTTATGATGCATCAAAGAGAGGATAGTCAGGAATATAATCGTCATCAGAAATTGAGACTTTATAAGCATTACTCAAATCCTCAGAATCATTAGCATCCAATACGCTTAAGATGAATAAAACTGATTGGTCAATTATAAATCACAATTCTAGTCAGACAATAACCATTTTTCTATTGGCTCTTTATTTTACAGTTACTTCCACTCAAAATTAATTATCTATTCACACTGAAACCATTTTCATTGATGGATATTATAATAATGAAATTTGGGTATTTAAAAACAATCTATCGCATATTTCTGTTACATAGTACATTAACAAACTTCCGGAATATTAAAAAAATTTTGTTCATTACTTTGAATGTTTTACGAGAAACAACTTTCAGCAGTGGACATTCTCTATAATATATATTTTATAATAATATATTGAAAAATAAAATAACACAAGATTTTTACAAGGAAAAAATTACACAAGTAAGTGTTGTTTTGATAAATACACTGGTAGGTATCAATTGAACACATTTGTACAATTTTGCTCGGTCTGTTGATGATAAATGAGAAAACACAAAATATAACATTAAGGAAGTCAATAAATGAATAAACCAAATATAGCATGTTTAATAAGTACGTGCATTGATTAATCAAACAATAAATAACGATAAGGGTTGTACTAATTGAAAGAACACGTGCAAGAAGGTCAATTATTCGTATTTAAACAAAATTACAAGCTACAGTAAATATTTGTGTCAAAAGAATGGGTAGTTATTTTCTGTTTTTCTACTATAAGAAGGCTTAGTAACAATACCAGAACAAAATAATCCTCCCAGATGGGGGGATCTAGCGGTACAGCGCTCGACTTGGACCTAAGTAAACATGGATTCGAATCCAACGATTGACACTAAATGCGAGCTCACGTTCACCTTCGTCAAAATATTCACTGCTAAAAGATGTTTCCTGTAAAACATTCAAAGTAGTATATATATATATATACATATTATATATATAATTTTTGTGTATTAATACATTACGAACAAGAGCTCTCTGTTGTAACTTGTCTTGAGAGTATGTCGCTGCAGATGTTTAAGATATTGTCGGCCCACTTCCGCATATAATTAAAAAAAAGACGCAATACTTTTTTCAGCATATTTTTTTACCATACTTTTCCTTATATATATCTAGTATTAAATCGCACTCATTATATTCACCTTTTAACTACCTACATTGTATTACAATCGATGGCTACTCAGCCTACAACATTAAACCTATAGTTTATAGAATAACAACACACAAGCAGTGTGTAAAATAATAGAAGAAAAATGTCCGTTTCGGCGGACAGGTGCAAGTATATACCCAATGTATTTAAGGTATCTTACCTTATGCAATTTTTGTAAACAATGGCGTCGTCACAACGATGCCGTCTACTAGCCGAGAAACTGTTATTTTCCTTCGTTTGTTATACTTATCGCGAGTCATTGAAGTCGATCGTTTAATACGCTGTACAAATATAGAAGTGGTAAAGAGGCGACACTACACGTCAAGTGAATAAATGATTGTCCAAAATAAGTAAACAAATGAAAACGCACCTATTTAGCTTGTTTTTGACCCAACAATGCAAAGCGACGCTTCGAAGAAAGTGATTTCTTTTTCAAGTCAATCAAATGTGGATAACGTCTCATCGATTGGCGCCTTTTCATTCTTTTCAATTCTATTCAAATTCGAATACAAAACAAAAAATAATAGACAAACTGTGTCTGTGTTAGTGGCAATTTGCTTGATATGTGCGACAATAGTAGAAGTTACAAAAACACTAGACTCAACTGCACGATGAGCACGGGTTCCAATCCCACCGCCGGCACTTAATGTGGGTCAGTGTGTTTCTATCTTCGCTCATTATTTTTAATATTCAAGTATTAAATAGAAAATACATATACATACAAGTTAAAATTACTAAAAATTCAGGTAATACTAATTAGTCTCCATTTTCAATAATAATGGTAAAGATACTAGTAATATTTCTAATTCTGCATACCTCCATGTCGTACATCCTGGAGTCCACAAATATGGACCAGATACCGAGTGCACAGAGGTATACATGGAATTCCATCATTGACACATAAGCACGTATACACCCAACATGTTCATTTCATTTTCATTCATTTTGGTTGGTGACGTGGTCACCTCTTCATTATTTCCCATATTTATACGACATAACAAACGATCGATTTCGATGGCTTGACAAGCGTAGACAAACGTGGAAGAATAACAAAGTTTCTTGGCTGGTAGACGGCATCCTTGTGACGTCGCCACTGTTCGCAAAGATTGACGAGACCGCCTGATTTTGTCACGGTTATCTCCTTAGCTTACATGGATACATATGGTATACGTATACCTTTAGATACCTTTAAGTATCCTGGGTGTATGTCTGCACCTGCCGTAGCGGAAGCCCAGTTATACCACTCGTGCATTCGGCCCTGCTGTTATTAATCTAGATGCATATAAGCACCTAGTCCAGGATGCACCACGGAGGACTAACAGTCAGGAATATCACCATCATTGGAAATTGAGACTTCATAAGCATTACTCAAATCCTCAGGATCATTAGCATCCCCCAACATGTTCAAAATCTATGTACACCATGTTACATCTATTGGGCTGAAGGAAATAACTCTGACAAAAAATTCAAACACTCCTCAATTTTTGTAAGTAGTTGCACCATCTATCACCCAAAATACTCTTCTATCATTTCTTTACTTGTTCCTCGTACGAAGTTCATGGTAATCTAACAGCTACACTTGGTATACGTGTGCGTCAAGATACCTTTTCAGTATCTTGGAAGTATGCTTGTACTGACCTGCTAAAGCGGAAACCCAGTTATACCACTGTGCATTCGGCCCTGCTGTTATTAATCTAGATGCATATAAGCACCTAGTCTAGGATGCAACACGTGGAGGAGGAACAGTCAGGAATATCGGCATCATTGGAGATTGAGACTTTACAAGCATAATTCAAATCCTCACAATATTTAGCACCATTAACAATGATACAATAAAAATAAAAATATTTTGCAAACCGCACTTTTTTCTTTATCGCGTCGCAACAATACCGAATTGGCGTAGAGCATTTCGCGATCTTCCTGATAAATAGGCCGTCCCGTCTGTGAATCACGTTTAACAATCAAACCATGAATACGACACGATCGACCGTTGAAATCACGACGCTGACACAATTTTCCCGACAGCAAAGGAGCCCAACAATAGAATGGGCGAAATTGGGGAATTGAACTCGTTGCTAGAAGACACCACACAAAAAATGATTACATGTGTAATTCCACGTATGGATAATGATTGGAAATACATTTTTCAATTACTACTACCACCACTACAGTGTTGCTGTACGCAGCTAAAACCTGGACTCTTACAGGGTCAGAGATAATAAAACTCAACAAATTTGAAATAAAATGTGTCAGATACATTTGGCACAACACCCACTTCATATCCTCCGTATCAAGAAATTGGATGAAAATAATCTGTCCGATTTGAAATGATCCACAATTCACCATCTTCCATTATTAGTGTCTCGACAACGAATATTGCGCTGGTTTGGACACGTTCTTCGTAGAAACCCTAATGTAATCTCACGTAGCCTAACTGTGACCTGTCTAAATGTAAATTGGAAAAAACGGAAAGATGGTCAGAAACGTACTTGGATGAATGCTGTTCGGAACTTTATTATGGAAACAATAGTAGTCATTAGACTGATCTATTTCTGCACGTTTCCAAAAACCGTCAACAGTGGAAAGGTATAATATGGGATGCTATAAGAAGTTGGAACTAATAATATTAACAACATAACAAACTGCCGAGATCAAGTAGTTTAAAAGAAAGACAATTACATGGATTATTATTTGATAACTGAGATATATGCCTTGTATTCTTTTAATATTCACCGTTATGTTAAACGATTTTACTCTTTTCTAATAATATTTTATTAATTGCATAGTATTGCATATAGTATGATTAAACTGGATTTAAAAAAAATTATGTGGTTGTTAGAAATGCTTTAGTTTAACAACTACGTTTTTCTGTAATTGTTTGAGGGGTTGTATATTGTATGTAGATGTGTGTGTGTGTGCATGGAGGTGCCCTACATGTAAGTCAGCCCATTATCATTGTAACTGTTTCTGTACATCAAAATTGTGCGGCAACGGAATAAGTATCCAAACTCGTACCCTAGCAGAGAGGAATTTAATTTTATTACTAGGATTATTATTATTAATAATAATTATTATTTGTTTATTTAGTTATTTGGAAACCCTTTCGCTCCTAAGAGAATGGGGCAACAAAAATTTTCCATATGACTAAACATCAAAATTTTTGGCTTTAAAGATCGTGCAAATCCAATATTAGAATTCTATTTAGATGTTGCCAAACTCGGTCAAGAGAATCATACTGCCTTCACTTCTTTGCCAGAGAGTAGTTTAGTGGTACAAAGCTCGATTTGGACCTCGATGGGCATCGGGGTTCGAATCCCACCACCGGCACTAAACTACGGGCCCACGTTCGGCTTCGCTAAAATGTCTACTACTGAAAGATGTTTCCCGCAAAACATTCAAAGTAGCAAACATAAAATTAAACGAAATGGTGATATCCTCTTGTTGTTTTTTTAGCAATATTTATTTCTACAAAAACCAAACGTCTAACCCTGTGTTTTAACCGTCTACCTCTTTCAACCGACCGGTTATGCTTCTATGCAGAAGACAATTTTCATAAAGTTCTTAGTTTAAAAAATAGGACTCGTACTACTGAGACACTCCAACACAATTGGACTAAGGAATATAAGCCTGAAATCAAATTAGGAGACCTTGTCAATCTTTGCAAACAGTAGATGCAGTCTACCAATCAAGAAACTTTGTTATTTCCTACATACCGGGTTGGTCAAGCGGTACAGCATTCGACTTGGGCCTGAGTTCGAATCCCACCACCGGTCTCCTAAATAAGGGTCCACGTTCGGCTTCGCTAAATTGTTCACTGATGAAAAGCCTGTTTCTCGTAAACCATTCAAAGTAGTAAAAAATTTTAAAATAAATAAATACATGCATTACGCCTATCAAGTCGATCGTTTAATATGTTGTACATGTAAGCACGTCACCAACGACCGTTCAGATTAACTGTAGCAGTCATCTACTTGCTAAAAATAGTTTATTATATCAATAAAATTAAAAAAAAATAATCAGTAATAAAAACACACTGTAAACAAACTGAAGTAGAAATAATCATTAGCTAATCAAAAGCTCACATTAAGTCATTTTTGAAAATTACTGTTATTATATTGTTCATTTAATCTCAAGACTAGAAAAATAATCACTCAATTATTTTCAGCTGAATGATTATTTATAAATAAATTTAATAAAAAAATCGCATATTTTCTAGTCTCACAACACCGTTAATAAATAAAACCCCCACCTTTGGGCGTGACTTTGCTAAATGGCCATAGCTGTACTGCAAAATGCAACCAAGCACATACCTTTCGTCCCATCATCATCACTGATCGTTTCGCCCTTGGTAACGTCATTATCCGATAAGCACGCACGTTCGATAGAAACTTGTTCGTCGACATACTCAACTTGACTAAATTGAATAGCTGATCCCATATATTCGGGAGACTTTCTATGACCTTCATCATCATCAGATAGTAAGATAAACGTAGATATATCGGGAGTTTGTTCGCTTTCCATAAACTCGCTGGTTCGTTGTGTATTTTAAAAATAAACATAATTTAAAAAATTAGTCCTTATTGAAAAATATTGAAATAAAACACGCATATTTTTGTATAACCTTTACTATTATATGTTGGAACATTTAAGTTAAGTAATGAAAAATGCATTCAAAATTGCTTTCCGTTGATAAAGATGGATGATATGTTAGTTAATGAAACGTACTCTTAATTTTTTAGGTACAGAACGTTTTTGATTAGCTTTTTACCTAATAAATTATAAATATTTATAAAAATTAATAAATTTGCAATAAATCAATATTATCTGGTGTGCGTATGTTTGGTTGTGTAAACATTTATATTTAAACTACAAAATATTAATTTTATTTAAAATTATAGTAGTTCACTTAACTTTTATATACATTTTAATTATAATTGTCGTTAGCCGGATACTTCAATACTACAGTTCACTGGTTTAAATTTAAAATAAGCAATTTAATATCTTCATTTTTCAACAAAAATGAGTATTCTAACTACTAATAGTGTGGTTGCAGCTGTACAAAATGTTACACACTTATTTCCTCTAAAGTATTTATGTATTGGAGATTATAATCGTATCATAGTTCGGAGGCGTTTGAATCCAGTTACTGTTAAAATAACTGGAAGTATTAAATCTATTCATTTTAGTTAGTAACATTATTAATATAAGTACACATTCAGTAAATTAAAAAAGTATTTTATTGTATAGCTAAACACTCTGGCGTAAAATAAACCAACAAACAACAGGACTCTATTACGGTAAACAACGGCAAAGAAGTAAAAGTACAACTCAGATAATAGGCTTGAGTGAAAGCCGAAATGAAGCTCAATTTTCGATTAGACGAAGAAAATTATTTGGTCAAATTGTACGTTTACCACCCAAAATACCTGTAAGAACGGTTTTGGAATGCACAATTGACAACGGCAAAGGAAAGTTGTGGTAGACTACAAAAAACTTGGCAAAAAACCATTTAGAAAAATCAAATTGAAATGAATGTCTCATGGAATCATCTTGTTACCCCCAAATTATTTTTAAATTGTGGGACTTTGTTGTTGTATTTGCTTTTTTCAAAGTAATAGAATTTTGTAATAATAATAATAAATAAACAGCACCATTAGCTTGCCATGTGTACTGTAATATTGACAAGCTCGAATAGAAAATTGTTTCCACTTTGCATACTATACAATCTGACGTCAAATATTGACAACATTAATTAGCACACATAAATAACGTTCTACACAATTCCATTAAACCAACCGCGTATGCGTGGAACGTTTCACTCAAATCAATATGCGCAATCTGGTTCATGCAGTAATTCAATTGTTACTTTCTTAAAATCTAAATACTGCGTCCAGCTGTTTTAAATATAGTCTGTCAGTAAATCGTCAATACACCGTTGTTTAAAAGGTAGTTGCAATAATCTGCATTATTAATGCAAACTTTTCTAAAATCATCCATTTAGAACATTAGCATGTGCATGTCTATCCCTCTTATAATCTTGATAATAAAAGTTGATAGCCATTCATTCATTTTGGCTGGTAACGTGGTCACCTCTTCATCGTTATCCATATTTATACGGTACATTAAACGATCCACTTCGATGGCTCGATAAGCGTAGACAGTATCTTTTGAACGGTGCCACTGTTGGCAAAGATTGACGAGGCCGCCCGAATTTTTTGGCAGGGTTATCTCCCTTAGCCTAAGGGTTATATATGCTATACACATACTTTAAGATACCTATTAAGTATCTTGAATGTATGCTTGCACTCACCCGCCGTATCGAGTGAGATGCCTAGAGGCATTTGGTCCATAATGTACCACATAGAGGAAAAACAATCAGAAATATCACCACCAGTAATGCTTTATAAAAACTAATGACACTATTTTACTTTCCATCACCTTCAAAAAGTTAGTTATTCGTTATTTTAATTCATTTTTTTGTTACTACTTTGGTGTTTTACAGCTCCACCAACTCCAGCACTACGGCTGAGAAAGGAGGGGGGTTTGAGCGCAAGATTAGTAACCTAGCCTCTTGATAAAATTAACATTCATAAAGAAACTACAAGACACCATTTCAATAGACTACCGCAAAGAAGTGAAAGCATGATTTTGATAAAGAAGCTCGATAATATTTCCCATAAAACATTCAACCAACAAAAACTACGTAATGCCCGGGTGTTCTAGCGGTACAAAGCTTGACTCGAACCTAAGTGGGCATGGGTTCGATTCGCATCACCGGTACTAAATACGGGTCCACGTTTGGCTTTGATAAAATGTCCACTCCTAAAAGATGTTTTCAGTAAAACAATTAAAGTAGTAAAAATAAATAAATAAATAAATATATATATATATATATATATATATATATATACCGTACACGTTTTATATTAATCATCCTTGAAATTATACAAAAAGCCTACTTAATATTATCACGCATATTGGTAGATGGAAGATTGGGTTTTGGGGAAAAAAGTGATTTCACATCTTCCAAATCATCATCATCATCATCATCACTGTCGAAAACAGAATGAATGGGTTGTAATTTGTCATCTAAAGTAAAAATATGCATTCTAATTAGAGAGAGAAAGGAAAAATGAGTAGTAAAGTACTACTGCCAGTTGGAAAAGTTCTCAAATTTTGTTTCTTACAGAGAAATTCAAATTGATATCTGCACGTAATGGTACACCACTAGTCTAGTGTCTTAACCAACTGGCCATCCTGATATCCCACAACTAATTTAATACAAAAAAATTCAAAAACTAGGTTTGAAACAAGTAATCGTACAGCGCTCGACCCAAACCTCAGTTAGCATGGGTTTTATCCCCACCATTGACACTAAATACGAATTCCCGTTTGACGTCGCTAAAATATCCACTACTAAAGCATTTGAGTCCCAAGCTTGGATAAAGGAGGGTTTGAGCGCAAGGTTAGCAACCTGGCCTCTGTAAAACATTTTTGCTGCTACGGAAACAATTAAGAGGACGCCATTCCGGCAAACAACGGCAAAGAGTGATCGCACGTATCTGGATGACAAAATTACACAGATGACAGGGTTAAGCGAAAGCTGAAAGGAAGCTCAATCTTCGATTTGCAAAATTTTTCTATGTCAACAAGACTTTGGTGTTGTTTTATTGCCCCATGCTTATTTTTAAAGCAAAAGAGTTTTGTCTGTGTATAATATATATATATATATATATATATATATATATAATAGTAAAATTAAACATCATCTGATCTTGTAAAAAAATATTGATTTTCTAAATGTTGATACATGTCGATATTTTTACATACATGATTGGAGAAACTGTTGCCATAACAAAGCATGCAACTATTGTTCTTGACCAAACAACAGTAAGAAACAATGGAATCCCTACTATCGGGACAAACAACAATGATAATAATAAGAATAATAATAGTACCGGATGGTAGTGGTAGAATGCTGGACTCAAACTTGAGTTCCGTTATTTGCAAAGCTTAACAAAGCCTCCTAATCTTTATCAGGGTTATCTTCCTTAGCCCAAGGACTATATATGGTATACATATACCTTTTAAGTAACTTGGGCGTACGCTCGCACCCCTCTCCAAACCAGAAGCCCACTTATACTGTTGTGTACTCGGTCCCTCCTGTTATTAGTGTACGTGCCTATAGGCACTTAATCCAAGAAGCACCACGTGGAATAGGAACAGTCAGGAATATTACCATCATTAGAAATTGAAAGCATTACTCAAATCCTTAAAATCATTAGTATCCAAAAATATGTAAGTGGAAAAATACACTAATTCGCTACTTTGATAAGCTAAATTGTATTTTATTCCGAGATGCTAATAATCCTAAGGATTATTCATTTATTGCCCGCAAAAATCAATAAGAATACTCAACGTACTCAACGAATCATCGTCCGATCCTGCAAATACAATTCGATCGTGAAACAAATGCGACAGCTGATCTATGCGACCAAGCCACGTACCAACAAGTTTCAATTTTTCTTCACTTTCTGAATACAAACTCGGTTCGAGTGAACAACGCAAGTCGTCTTTGGTTTGAAGTATCTTGAAAATCAATTGACAATTTTTATTGTAGTTAGAGGTTTTACAAATATAATAATTTCATAATATTTTGGTCTAGTGGTACTGCGCTCAACTCGAATCTTGGTGCGTATGAGTTCGATTCTCACTACCGGCACTGATGGAAAATGCGTTTCCCGTGAAGACATTTAAAGTAGTACATTTAAAAAATTTTTAATGACATCAATCAGCATTTTCACCGCGAATATATAGGCCAGTCAGCTGCAGTTAGCCAATCTAGAACAATCTTAAAACGAACTTTTCTAGACCCCTCTCAGTGCAGAACAAGCAGTGTTATCCTTAAAGAGGACTGTTTGGTAATAATATTCAGGATAATTGCTGTTACCTTTTTGTCAACAACCTAAAAGCCCAAGTTTTGTTTGCTCCTTTCATTTTTGGTTAGTTACGTAATCACCTCTTTATAATGCCAATATTTGCACGGCATATTAAACGATCGATTTCGGCGGTTTGCTAAGCGTAACAAATGTAAAGGAATAAGGTTTTTCGACTGGTAGACGGTATCCTTGTGACTGCGCCACAGTTCGCAAAGATTGACGAGGCCGCATGATATTTTTTAAGTTATCTCTTTAGTCCAACGGCTACATATGGTATAGATATAACTTAAAATACCTTTTAAGTTTCCTGGATGTATGCTTGCATCCACCTGCCAAAGAGGAAGATCAGTAATACCTCCGTACACTTGGTCCCGGCTGTTATTAGTCTAGATGCCTTGAGCACCTAGTCCACGATACACGACGTGGAGGAGGAACAGTGAAAATAGACTTTATAATCATTACTCAAATCCCCAGGATCATTAAAATCTAAAAAAGATTGTCATTTCCATCTTTTGATGTAAATCTTTCGTCATATTTAGATCGTTTATCTGTACAAAAACAACAAAAAAATCGCATTAATTTTCGTTCACTACATATCATTACAACTGAACGAAAAAATTACTTAGTTAAGTTTGACGTTTGCTGTTTAAAAGACTAGTAAAAAGGGTTTTGGTTTTAAAATTTGTAACTGGTAAAAGAATGGTTGATTAATAGACAGTAGACCTTATCCAAAACAAATGTTACGTAAAATTGAATAAAAACCTTCGTAAAAGTGCTATCAGACGAAAACATCGTATTGGCCCATGCTCCTTAGGGTGAGTGGCAGATAAGTGAACTGAACTAAATAAGTCCTAATAAGTTCTTTCATCTTTGGATTTGTCTAACATAAAAATATTCATGTTACCAACACACACGCACACACACATACTAAACAGAACAATAAAATTACGCATTGTATAAAAAGAAAATAGTACTGCAAATCTAATCTAGTTTAATGGCCTTCGTATTGATTTGTATCTGGTTACACAACCAAAAAACAACATTCTACATTGTTTTATGTCATACCAGAATGTACCACATTACATAATATATCACACAATTTGTACACAAAATATCAGATTCAATTTTTGTTCCAAATCCAAACGGATGGTGGAGCAATAGGAAGTCCATTAGGACCAACAGGAGCAAACATTGTACTGTCAAGCATGAAAAATTCAATAAAAGGAGCAATAAAAAAACGGGTTGTATATAAACGGTACTTGGGTGACATATTTATTGTAGCCAACATCAAACAAGACGTATATTAATTGCCGTAAATCTTCAGCAACATTCATTCCAATATTAAAATTAAATGGGAGTTTGAAGAAAACAATACACTTAATTTTTTAGATGTAACACTGGTACGAAGAAATGACGGATCTAGTCAGCACAAGATTTACCACAAGCCTATCTGGATCGGTTAATATCTTCATTTTAAAAGTTTCCAACCAATTCAACACAAACGTGCACTGGTTAAAACATTATTGAATCGTACACAGAATATGTTCAAGTGACACAATTAATAAATAATTAGAAACCACAAAGTAAACTCTAACCAATAATGGATATTCTGATGGATTTATCAATTGCTATTTAAAGTCACAAAACTAAAAAAAAATCGTAATTGACAATAAGCCGGTATTCATAAAATAGCCTTTTAAAGGAGATAACGTCATGAATCTCCTAAAAATAATGCTTAAAAGTACAATTAAAAGGATATACCCATTGATCCAATTAAAAATGTTGTGAATCACTACAGGTCTGCCTTTATCTATCATGAAAACAAACAAAGCACTGTTCTCCACCTCCCATTGTATCTATCACATTACCTGCAATTGCGATGACAAATATCTTGGTCGGACAACTCGTCATTTAGCTGAACGTGCCAAAGAACACATCCCTAATTGGATCGATAAAGGGTCCAACTCAAATGAACGTTTGTGCACTTCGTCAATATTACGTCATTTAGTTCAAACAAAACACCGCTTTAAAGTGATGATTACTGCTCAAGCCTCTAATATATTAAAAACACTCAAATCTATTTACATTCACACATTAAAACCCATTTTGTGTACACAACAATTTGTAAGTTCATTAAATTTAGCTTGGACTTAACATGGGCATACTGTGTATGTGTATGCCTGTGCAGTTATTAATGTTAAGTTAATTATATCAATTTTCTTCTATGTATATATATATATATATATATATATATATATATACTGATTCTTTGTTTGTTATTGAAGAGAATATGTTCGTCTTCTATTATTTTTATCTGGAAATATAAAATGAACTCAATGCTTTAAATTGTGCTATACTTTAAAAATAAAGTGTATCTAAAACAACAAGAACACAAATGCCGTGAATCAATAACTCTTTATCTTACCAATCTAGTAGTAATGTATTTTAAAAGATTAATAATCAATAATTTATTCTTTTAAAAAATAAATCAATAATCAACTTCGGTTAGAACTACTTTATTGGACAATATGGTTTTCTACCAATGGCTTTTTGTTAAATTTTTAGACCTATGAAAACGTGGCACGCCCTTAATTCATCGATTACTGTGTTGATAAAAATATATCATACTACTAAAATCCCTTATAGTAATATTCTATTCCAACTAATGTGAACTACCACAGTTCAAATATATTTTTCATATTTCTAAGTAATTTAGTTTCCTCAATTCAAATTAGAGTAGAATTGACTAACTAAACCGAAATTATATTGCGGCACCTTAACCATCATCCCATTCTGTATTGACGGCACCTAGTCTAAGATACACAACATATATGAGGAGGAACAGTCAGGAATATCACCATCGTTGGAAATTAAGATATTATAAGTCTTACCCAAATCCTCAGGATCATTAGCATCCCAAAATAAACATAGGCACTTTGAATGTCCACATGATATAATATGCAAACGTGATACAATTGCCTTGTTCAATTTAAAACATCAAGTTTTATTTCGATTTTCAGTATCAAACTGTTTGGCTATGGCAAGACGGATTACTGGTAATTTGACATCCATTCGTCAAATTGCTTGATCTAACCAGCATGACTCCCATCTGCACAAACGACGATCAAGTTGTGTTCCTCTCAGAGCATGCTAGGTCGACACAAAGTCAACTAGATTGAAGACAGATAGGCCATAGGTTGGTCACAAGAATCATTCCTATATATACATATACTACCATTTCAATAATTAAGGCAAAAATTTATAAGAGTATCAAATCAAAATTAACTTGTTATGTCGAATTGTTTTTTCGTAAAAATAAAAATTGAAAATTAAAAATAATGTCAAGTACTTAATAGTTTCTTTATATATACAACTCTCACAACAATTACTGCAAAAAAAAGTGATTATTTAACCAAAACCTCTCTAGCAACTACATAGCACACAAGAGAAACGTCACTTCGATTATAAAATACAATACTATATAGTAATTGAAAAAAACTATAATTATACATACATATATATTGTAAGTAAAAAAAATTGTATACTTTGCTGATGAAACAATGATTTGGGACAAACCATTTGGAATTAAAAACAAAGTGTTGTGTGGGTCGAGTTTTTAAAAACATTCACTCCCGGCTGTTAGAAAGAAAGCCCACCCTCGACAATTAAGTATAATCAACCTATCAAATGAATAATTATATTTGGTACCTTAAATGGTAAAAAATGTGTTTCAGTTATAAAGGATGTTTTTCATTATGGAATGCAGCACACTTACATGGGGGTTACTACTGTTTTTTAGAACTGCTCTATCCAAAAAGGTAAGGTCATATTTATCTAAGTTCACTTTATTTATTTACATTTCAACAGTAGATGGGCTATAATCAAAAAAGATTACCACCTAACAGCCTGGATATCAATGTTATTGAAAATTTTTTCAGTATGCTAAAGCGCAACATCATTAAGCATACTTAAATTGAGGATTTATGTGAACGCATTCGGTTTGTTGTTCAATATGAGATGAAACAAGAATATATCAACACTCTCATCGACAGCATTCCAAAACGCCTGGATCAGGTTGTTCAAAAGAAAGGTGATTACATAAATTATCATTTGGAAACTAAAAAATTGCATGTGATCTGTTTTTTATTAATAGTTGACGTTAGAAATCATGTTAATCGTTTTACTTCATTTTTAGATTTTGCACCAATTGATATTTATACAATTTTTTATTACTTACAATATATATGTATATAATTATAGTTTTTTCAATTATTATATATTATTATATTATATATATTTCAATTATTATAATTGAAGTGACATTTCTCTTGTACGCTATGTAGTTGATAGAGATGTTTTAGTTAAATAATAACCTTTTGAGGTAATTGTTGTGACAGTAGTATATATACTATTCAGGGGTGGTCCAGCGGTGCAATACTGAACTCGATCTTAAGGAAGTATAAGGTCAAATACTACCACTATCACTAAAATGCAAGATTTTGTTTGGTTTCTGTAAAATGTCCTCTTGCCGAAAAATATTTCTCATCAAGCATTCAAACAATAATAATAATAATAATCATCATCATCGGGGATAAACACACCCACCTGTTATTATTATTATTATTAAATAATAATAATAATAATGAGAATAATAATAATGTGCTATGTTCTGAGCACCACCAAAGAACTAGAAAAAAAAGGTAAAATTCAAATGGTTAGTGCTAGTAATTAGACAGTTGAGTACAGTTAATTTATTGATTAATAAACACGTCCACTGTGGCCTTGAATAGCAGTATACTTTGTCTCGATGTTGGAGACTAATACGTTACGAGTCAGTGTTTTTGGACTCACAACAGACATGACAGAAGTCTTGACGATAACCCAACACTCACCGCCTGCCATTTGACCAATTTCGGTTTGTGTTCGTCTTGGGCCAAAGCAATGCACTTGGCCAGCGATTGGCGAACAGTTCGATTGTCTTCCGATTTGTCGACAACAATTTGTGGACCAATCAACGCGGGCGATGTGAACGACGACGAAGCCGATGGATTTGCCGCAACAAGTTTGAGTTGGACACAAACAGTCGAATTCAATTGCAAGCCGCTTGTCGTCCCAACCAACTGACCGTGTGAACGTTTGGCATCGGCCCAAGTTGATTCCTCGACCGAACTACTAGATTTTGTCGATGTCTCGACAAGTTGTTGGTCAAGGTTGAGCGGATCTGGAACGAGAACTTTCAACAGTGATGACAAGTTGGCCAGGTTGTTTTCGATCGTGTCGGCATTGTCTGGTGCAAAATACAATGTTGTCATTTTGACTAATTTAGTTTTCATAAGGCTAACGATTTACCGCTTTTAGCAGGCTTACTGCTCTTAATACAATTATTTACATATATTTATTTTTTAACATTATTGCTTGAATGCTTCACGAAAAGCCTGCTTTTCCGCAAGTGGACAGTTTAGCATTAAGTGCCTACGGTGGCACTCCAACCGATGCCCACTCACCTTCGAGTTGAGCGCTATACTACTAAACCATGTCGGTACACATTACAGCTGCCAAGATAGTTGTGCAACGACGGAATCTTATCGTGATAACCCTTGTTGTTTTTTTATCTACTTTTACTACTCTGAATGGTTTACGAGAAACATCCTTAACAGCAGTGGACATTTTAGCGAAGCCGAACGTGGGCTCGCATTTAAATATGATACAGTTCAATTGTCCAAATCGAATAAAAAATCAATTCTCGAAAGTGTTAAACTCTAAACCTTGCAATACAGAAACTACAAAGGCTTTTACCAATAGGCCAAATATCCTTCATCAAAATATGAAAGTCATCAAACAATATCACATCATTTGTATTACACAAAACACAATAGGGCAAAACAACTAACGTATTACTACAAAATAGAGCATTAAACTCGAACCTCCACCACCGGTACCACATTCTAACCTTCGCTTGGCTTTACCAATACGTCCACTAGCTAAAAGACGTTTTCCGTAAAACATTCAAGCAACAACAACAATTAAGAAGATTAGCTTGGTCGTAATGTTTGTGTATGTTAGTGATTTGTACTAACTAAAATGCCAACTGTACGCCTTATATATATATATATATATATATATATATA